>SJYA01001037.1:674376-825172 GCA_006410615.1 Neotragus moschatus | reverse complement strand
AGTCCAATTCTCACATCCAGACATGACCACTGGAAAAGCCATAACCTTGACTAGATGGACCTTTGTTGGCAAAGTAGTGTCTCTGCTTTTTAATATGCTATCTAGGTTGGTCATAACTTTCCTTCCAAGGAGTAAGCGTCTTTTAATTTCATGGCTGTAATCATCATTTGCAGTGATTTTGGAGCCCACCAAAATAAAGTGTGACACTGTTTCCACTGTTTCCCCATCTATTTCCCATGGGGTGATGGGACTAGATGCCATAATCTTTGTTTTCTGAATGTTGAGCTTTAAGCAAACTTTTTCACTCTCCTCTTTCATTTTCATCAAGAGGCTTTTTAGTTCCTCTTCTCTTTCCATCTCTCTTTAGTTCCTTTCACCACCATAAGGGTGGTGTCATGTGCATATCGGGGGTTACTGATATTTCTCCTGGCAATCTTGATTCCAGCTTGTGCTTCTTCCAGCCCAGCATTTCTCATGATATACTCTGCATATAAGTTAAATAAGCAGGGTGACAATATATAGCCTTGATGTACTCTTTTTCCTATTTGGAACCAGTCTGTTGTTCCATGTCCAGTTCTAACTGTTGCTTCCTGACCTGCATACAGGTTTCTCAAGAGGTAGGTCAGGTGGTCTGGTATTCCCATCTCTTTCAGACTTTTCCACAGTTTATTGTGATCCACACAATCAAAGGCTTTGGCATAGTCAATAAAGCAGAAATACATTTTTTTTTAAACTCTCTTGCTTTTTCGATGACCCAGCAGATGTTGGCAATTTGATCTCTGGTTCATCTGCCTTTTCTAAAATCAGCTTGAACATTTGGAATTTCACAGTTCATGTATTGCTGAAGCCTGGCTTGGAGAATTTTGAGCATTACTTTACTAGCATGTGAGATGAGTGCAATTGTGCAATAGTTTGAGCATTCTTTGGCATTGCCTTTCCTTGGGATTGTTTTGAAAACTGAACTTTTCCATGTCAAATTTTGTCCCTATCATTCTATGAGGTTCATATTTCAAAACATAATATGGTTTAAGACATTAGCTCTCATAGTACAGATATATTTGTATGTTTCACAAACTGTGAGTCAAAAGCAGTTCTTATTTTATGTCTACTTACTTTACCTTTTTACTAATTTTCAGAGTTACATAATCAAATACTTCTATCCCAGACACAGATACATAACAGTGTTAACAAAAAATAAAAATAAAAAGAATAAAAACAAAAATACCTGTAAAATATCATTTTCAGTAACTGAGTTAATTTGAACTGCATAGTTAATCAAGATTGTATAATAGAACTAGCACTGGATTAAGAAATTAGGAAACCCAAATTTTAATCTCCTCTTTGCCCATGTAACACAATTTACCTGGGTTTCATCATATCATTTATAGAGTTAACTTCTAAGTTTTCTTACAACCCAAATATTTTTTGTAGTATATGCTATTTAATTCATAAAAATACTCAAGCATGTTAAGAGAGTAGTGCTCTTAATGTTGATGGAATATTTGCTGTCTTGGCAAAGGATAGTGATGGCATTGCAGTACAATTGAATCAAAGTTATTTCATAGTAAACACTCCTGGTTGGATTCTTTCATTATCATGTGGACTGAGCCAAGGAAGATTAGGTAGCCCTGGAATATCAAGAAATGTATATTCTAGGGCTTTTAAAACAGAGTCTTTGAAGTACCTTGAACTTGACAACAGTGGAAGATTTATAAGATCACTCAGAATTTCTGAAGCCAAATTAAAACTCTGAAATTCTCTTAGGCGTTTGGTTTCTATCATTCAAATAGTACTTCCCTTGGCAACAGACTGGTTCCAAATAGGGATAGGAGTACGTCAAGGCTGTATATTGTCACCTGCTTATTTAACTTATATGCAGAGCACATCATGAGAAACACTGGGCTGGTTGAAGCACAAGCTGGAATCAAGATTGCTGGGAGAAATATCAATAACCTCAGATTTGCACATGACACCACCCTTATGGCAGAAAGTGAAGAAGAACTAAAGAGCCTCTTGATGAAAGTGGAAGAGGAGAGTGAAAAAGTTGGCTTAAAACTCAACATTTGGAAAACTAAGATAATGAGATCTGGTCCCATCACCAGTGGAAGCAGTGACAGACTATTTTTTGGGCTCCAAATTATTGCAGATGGTGACTGCAGCTTTAAAGTTAAAAGACACTTGCTCCTTGGAAGAAAAGTTATGACCAACCTAGACAGCGTATTAAAAGCAGAGACATTACTTTGTCAACAAAGGTCTGTCTAGTCAGAGCTATGGTTTTTCCACTAGTCATGGATGGATGTGAGAGTTGGGCTTTAAAGAAAGCTGTATGCCGAAGAGTTGACTTTTTTGAACTGTGATGTTGGAGAAGACTCTTGAGAGTTCCTTGGGCTGCAAGGAGATCCAACCAGTCCATCCTAAGTAAATCAGTCCTGAATGTTCATTGGAAAGACCGATGCTGAAGCTAAAGCTGCAATACTTTGGCCACCTGATGTGAAGAGCTGACTCATTGGAAAAGACCCTGTTGCTGGGAAAGATTGAAGGAGGGAGGAGAAGGGGACGACAGAGGATGAGATGGTTGGATGGCATCATCGACTCAATTGACATGAATTTGAGTAAACTCTGGAAGCTGGCCATGGACAGGGAAGCCTGGTATACTGCAGTCCATGGGGTCGCAAAGAGTTGGACATGACTGAGCGACTCAACTGAACTGAACTGAACTGGCCTGTTTAGCATTATTGTTTTGAATGTTTTACCTTTCTTACTTGACAGTAAGTTCTCTGAGTTTAAAAATATCTGTAATATGCCCATATACATTGTATATGTGTCTTTGTATACATATATAATGTATCTTAAAGGACTCAAACCTTACTGAAATATTTATTTAAATTTCTGAAGGACACAGATCATCTTACTATGTCATGTGGTTTCTTTTCCTGCAAAAGTGACAAAATAATAATGGAATTCATAACAATGATGACGTAGAGGAGCAAGAATCCAGGTATTCACTAAGTTATCCATTTTATACGTATTCTTGGTAACATTTTCCAGTTGCAAGAGAGTAGGCCTGTCCTCTGATTCCTCCATGGGATTAGTTGTTAGGAGAGCTACAGACTGGTTTTTGAGAAACACACATCTCTCTCTCTCTCTCTCTCTCTATATATATATATATATATATATATATATATAATCTCATTAGTGTCACTCATCACAACCAGGATAATGTGATATCCCTGTGTTTGATAAAAAGTGATACTCAGTGGTGGGTAAAACAAAAAGACCTTTTGGTTTTATTATGGTTATTTATCTAATTTAAATACTACATTCCCCACATAAAAAGGCCTATGAAGTCTTATGGATGCATGGTAAATGTTACCCAGCACTCTCTAGGCTATTTATTTAATATGGGGTGAATTTTCTTTTGCAAGGCAATAGTCATATCTAATCTTACACATTGGATCTGCCCCTTACTCTACAACTGTGGTGTTCTCGAAGAGGGTAACTGTGGTAGAAATGATAAATAATGCCATGACAGCTCACATGAGTTCTTCACACAGACAGGGAGCTCACTCAGCTTATCTGTTCTGAGAGTCTCACACCATCTCTACAGGCTTATTCCCTAGATAGTGCAAAGGGTCCCTGTTCTGTGACCTTTCCTTAGTTATCACACACCTTTAGAGGACTGACTCGAAGCAGAGGTTGTGTGCTTGTCCTCTTTATAAATACAAATGATGCAGGTAGTGACCTACTCTTTCTAAACATAAATCTCACCTATTCCATAAATAATTCTTTACAACGGTAGGGTTGGACAAACTGTGCAATTACCTTTGGTGAGGTGAATCTTCAGGATACATCTCTAACCTGTTGCTTTACTAGTCAGTGGCCTAAGCTTAGAATTATCTCTATGAGGTTCTAAGGTGCTAAGGTTCTCCCATGGCTACATCATGACTTACTGTTAAAGTGGATAGCAAGGGACAAGCATTGAAAAGACGGTCCTTCATATCAGCAAAAAAAGGGAATTTTAACTCTGCTGTTTACTACCTTGGTGATTTTAAGCAAGTTTCTTAATGTCTCAGTGCCTTAATTTCTTTACCTTTAAACTATGAATACCTCCATAGAGGTGTCATGAGGATGAAAATGAGAGTGCCTGTGAAATGCTTTCCATAGTGCCTGATACCCCGTGAGTACTTAATAAATAATAGTTACTATTGTGATTGCTGTCGTTCTTAGCTGGACATTTTCAGTTTCTGAGTATAGTAATTATTTAAACCAGTACAATGCCCTTCTCATTTTTTTGTTTGTAAGTCTTCACCCAAATTTAGAACATCTTTCCTACACACAGCTTCCCTGGTGACTCAGATGGTAAAGAATCCACCTGCAATGCAGGAGACCTGGGTTCGATTCCTGGGTTGGGAAGATCCCCTGCAGGAGGTAAAGCAACTACTCTGGTATTCTTGCCTGGAGAATCTCCATGGACAGAGGAGCCTGCCTGGCTATAGTCCATGGGGTCACAAAGAGTCAGATACGACTGAGTGACTAAGCACAAGCAAAATGCTCTTCTCATTTTTTTGTTTGCAAGTCTTCATCCAAATTTAGAACATCTTTCCTACACACTTAAGTCTCATCTCGTTTACTTTCTATATTTGAGAATCACCTGTAGTTCTCCAGATTTTATTCACTCTTTTCCAACTTTGTTTAGGATACTAATTAATTATGTATTATTAAGGAGTTCCCCAAAAAAGTAGAGGAAAATTGAAAGGCTTTGGAAAAGACCCTGATGCTGGGAAAGATTGAGGGCAAGAGGAGAAGGGGACGACAGAGGATAAGATGGTTGGATGGCATCACTGACTCAATGGACATGGGTTTGGGTGGACTCCAGGAGTTAGTGATGCACAGGGAGGCCTGGTGTGCTGTGGTTCATGGGGTTGCAAAGAGTCGGACACGACTGAGCGACTGAACTGAACTGAAAATTGTTCATTCAAGATTATTTCATGTGAAATTAGAAACTGAAAGAGCATTTAGGGACACAAAATCTTAAATCAATTAGTAATGTGTTTAGAATAATGTCTCTTCATTTTACTCTCTTGCTTCCCTCTTTCTTGAACACATTTAATAACAGATGGCTTTAGGATGTTTTTAGGCTGTCAAACAGCCTGGACCACAGTCTGTTTCTGGAGGGCTGTTACCCACATTGTAGGTGGTTCATGAAACAGAAGAGTTGAGTAATACATTGTGGTAAAACAATTTTATATTCAAGGGAAAAATCATGTCTTAGTTTACTTGAATTCATTAAATTAGCATTTTTCTAAGGTGACACATTTCAGTTGAAGGATTGGGCTGTAGATCTTGTCAATGTTTCTTCCTATGCACATCCAGACTCCTCTAGAAATGCTTCCATTTTGGTGAAATAGAGGAAGAGAGAATTAACAGTGCTTGCATACAGTGCAAGCATTTCATATAGACTATGACATATTTTTATAGGTGGAAAGCTCAAATATATTGTATATATCAAACTGACTATTCTCACTATCTTAAGGGGAAAAAGGCAATTATTTTAAAAGTCACAGTTCTATGTAAAATATTGCTTCAAGAAGTTCTTTGGCTTTGAAGTGGTGTCTAAACCTTTGCATCTTTATGAGGTCATATTTTTTAGACTGAGTTTTAAAATATATCTAATATATGTATGTACACATGTCAAGGCAGAGGGATGTTTTGTATATGAATTTAATTAAGCAATAGGCCACTTTGGGACTTGTTTTATAGGGCCATTTGTTTCATGTGAGTTCAACTGCCCAAGCTACCGTGCAATAATGGTCTCATAAAATTATTCTCTGGAGGGTCTTATTTCTACTATAATGTGCTTTTACTTAAAATTTAGCTTAATAGCAACATTTTTCCTTATATATCAACTGTATACAAGTAAAACCATCAGAAAATTTAATGGTTAAAGAGTTATTGGCTTTCTATGTTTACTATTGGGAATTGTTCATTCAAAAAAGAAAAAAATGAGGAAAAAGAGAAAAACATATATATTTCATGAGTAACCATTGCATTTACTATTTGTATCTGATTATCTTTTGAAATTCTCTCATTTAAATCCCTTGGGGGCATTTTGGCCCTCAGCTTACCCATTGCATACATATGCTTGATGCAAGTTTAACCTTCTGAGAAACAATGAACCATTTACAGCAGTGTTTCCTAGTATGTATCAGAAGATAGGCTCATTTTTAAGACCACAGTAATCAATTGAGATCTAATTCTGGTTTTTAGTGAGCTTCCAATTTAGTAAGAAAGCATATTTGTCAATAAAGGTTTATAAAGTCTGTGAAATTTATAGCAGTATGTACTGGACATATTTTCAGGCCATGAATTTTGGTATGCACAAAATATATCTCTCCTCATTTTCTACAGCTGAACTTCATTTCTATTTTGGGCACGATTGCCTGGGATCGAGGCCAGGGTGGCTCTTGCTCAGAGCCCTGTACTTCAGAAGAACTTAAATATCTTAAATACATGTACCCCCTAGTTTTAAAGAATGTATAGGTTTTTCTATCATGTGGAATCTAGCACTCAGTGCTATATACCTACAATCCCAACATCAGCTTTCCTGGTGAATATCATTGTCATCCCAAAGTACCATTTTTCTTCATCTCACAAAGGCAACTGTATCCAAAGGCTGCAAAAGCTATGGGCTATGCTGCTAGTAACATTGGAGACTGGTGTTGCTTCTGAGTAAAGGGAGGATCAGAACAGGAAGAGGTTTTAGACAAAAAATAGATTAATTGAACTGTCAAATACTATTTCTCAAATAGCATGAACACAATAGATTTTTGAAAATATAGCATTATTTCTCAGTAGTGCTGAGCATCTCTTTTCTTGTATGTAGCATTCTTCATGTTCCAAATTGTTTTTCCAAAGACACTTACAAATAGCAGATATTTACAATATGTTACAGAACTTAAAATATTTTATAACACTAAATGATTCATATTTCTTTAAAATTTGTACTTACCTGGGTTTAGATATAATTCTCATGAAGCATGATGCTGATGCTTTAGCAACTAGACAGATATTAAATGTAAGATTGTGATGAGTTATAGTTTTATAAAATATTTAATAAGATTTAATTAACTTTTTAATACTCAAAAATTCAGATTTATTTAAATATATTACTTTGAAATTGATATTACTATTTATTTTTTAATAGTTTATCTTAAATATTAAAAATACCTTTGGGGATAACACATGAAAACAAATACTTTTTGTATTTTATATTGNGTGGACTCCAGGAGTTAGTGATGCACAGGGAGGCCTGGTGTGCTGTGGTTCATGGGGTTGCAAAGAGTCGGACACGACTGAGCGACTGAACTGAACTGAAAATTGTTCATTCAAGATTATTTCATGTGAAATTAGAAACTGAAAGAGCATTTAGGGACACAAAATCTTAAATCAATTAGTAATGTGTTTAGAATAATGTCTCTTCATTTTACTCTCTTGCTTCCCTCTTTCTTGAACACATTTAATAACAGATGGCTTTAGGATGTTTTTAGGCTGTCAAACAGCCTGGACCACAGTCTGTTTCTGGAGGGCTGTTACCCACATTGTAGGTGGTTCATGAAACAGAAGAGTTGAGTAATACATTGTGGTAAAACAATTTTATATTCAAGGGAAAAATCATGTCTTAGTTTACTTGAATTCATTAAATTAGCATTTTTCTAAGGTGACACATTTCAGTTGAAGGATTGGGCTGTAGATCTTGTCAATGTTTCTTCCTATGCACATCCAGACTCCTCTAGAAATGCTTCCATTTTGGTGAAATAGAGGAAGAGAGAATTAACAGTGCTTGCATACAGTGCAAGCATTTCATATAGACTATGACATATTTTTATAGGTGGAAAGCTCAAATATATTGTATATATCAAACTGACTATTCTCACTATCTTAAGGGGAAAAAGGCAATTATTTTAAAAGTCACAGTTCTATGTAAAATATTGCTTCAAGAAGTTCTTTGGCTTTGAAGTGGTGTCTAAACCTTTGCATCTTTATGAGGTCATATTTTTTAGACTGAGTTTTAAAATATATCTAATATATGTATGTACACATGTCAAGGCAGAGGGATGTTTTGTATATGAATTTAATTAAGCAATAGGCCACTTTGGGACTTGTTTTATAGGGCCATTTGTTTCATGTGAGTTCAACTGCCCAAGCTACCGTGCAATAATGGTCTCATAAAATTATTCTCTGGAGGGTCTTATTTCTACTATAATGTGCTTTTACTTAAAATTTAGCTTAATAGCAACATTTTTCCTTATATATCAACTGTATACAAGTAAAACCATCAGAAAATTTAATGGTTAAAGAGTTATTGGCTTTCTATGTTTACTATTGGGAATTGTTCATTCAAAAAAGAAAAAAATGAGGAAAAAGAGAAAAACATATATATTTCATGAGTAACCATTGCATTTACTATTTGTATCTGATTATCTTTTGAAATTCTCTCATTTAAATCCCTTGGGGGCATTTTGGCCCTCAGCTTACCCATTGCATACATATGCTTGATGCAAGTTTAACCTTCTGAGAAACAATGAACCATTTACAGCAGTGTTTCCTAGTATGTATCAGAAGATAGGCTCATTTTTAAGACCACAGTAATCAATTGAGATCTAATTCTGGTTTTTAGTGAGCTTCCAATTTAGTAAGAAAGCATATTTGTCAATAAAGGTTTATAAAGTCTGTGAAATTTATAGCAGTATGTACTGGACATATTTTCAGGCCATGAATTTTGGTATGCACAAAATATATCTCTCCTCATTTTCTACAGCTGAACTTCATTTCTATTTTGGGCACGATTGCCTGGGATCGAGGCCAGGGTGGCTCTTGCTCAGAGCCCTGTACTTCAGAAGAACTTAAATATCTTAAATACATGTACCCCCTAGTTTTAAAGAATGTATAGGTTTTTCTATCATGTGGAATCTAGCACTCAGTGCTATATACCTACAATCCCAACATCAGCTTTCCTGGTGAATATCATTGTCATCCCAAAGTACCATTTTTCTTCATCTCACAAAGGCAACTGTATCCAAAGGCTGCAAAAGCTATGGGCTATGCTGCTAGTAACATTGGAGACTGGTGTTGCTTCTGAGTAAAGGGAGGATCAGAACAGGAAGAGGTTTTAGACAAAAAATAGATTAATTGAACTGTCAAATACTATTTCTCAAATAGCATGAACACAATAGATTTTTGAAAATATAGCATTATTTCTCAGTAGTGCTGAGCATCTCTTTTCTTGTATGTAGCATTCTTCATGTTCCAAATTGTTTTTCCAAAGACACTTACAAATAGCAGATATTTACAATATGTTACAGAACTTAAAATATTTTATAACACTAAATGATTCATATTTCTTTAAAATTTGTACTTACCTGGGTTTAGATATAATTCTCATGAAGCATGATGCTGATGCTTTAGCAACTAGACAGATATTAAATGTAAGATTGTGATGAGTTATAGTTTTATAAAATATTTAATAAGATTTAATTAACTTTTTAATACTCAAAAATTCAGATTTATTTAAATATATTACTTTGAAATTGATATTACTATTTATTTTTTAATAGTTTATCTTAAATATTAAAAATACCTTTGGGGATAACACATGAAAACAAATACTTTTTGTATTTTATATTGAGTAAAAATATATTTATATTTTATATACTTTGAATTTAATTACAGTTTATTTTTTAACAATGTTAAGTAATTGAGAATGAAGACAAATTGAGATGGGACTACCCAAGTGGCTCAGTGGTAAAGAATCTGCCTGCCAATGCAAGGGACATGGGTTCAAACCTGGTTTGGGAAGATCCCCTGGAGAAGGAAATGGCAACCCACTTTAGTATTCTTGCCTAGGAAATCCCATAGACAGAGAACCCTGGCAGGCTAGAATCCATGGGGTCTCAAAGAGTCAGACACAACTTAGCAACTGAACATGTACAATTGAGATTGTGATAGAAAATATGATAATAGTGCTCAGAAAAATCTAAAAAGCAAAAAATGGAAAAGACATTTTAAAAGTTCCCCAAAGAGGTGAGATGATCTGCTTGCTTAAATTGTTTATGACTAGTCACTTGATAAAAAGTTAGCAATTGATTGCCCCTTTTGATTATTGTAAACTTTATTAGTAAGTCAAAGTCATAATAGGAAATACCTTTGTATGACTCTGGACAGTACACTTGAACTTGTTGTGACTAAACTTTTCTTCTATAAAATGAGGATAATGAAAATGCTTATCTATAGAGTTGTTGTGAGGATTATGTGAGTTAACACACGTAAAGTTCTCAGAACCATGCCTAACACAGAGAGTACAAACATTAATATCTTGGGATGAGTAGATGTGATGTGTAGAGTTAAATGACAGATGAAAGAAAATAGGGATATATAGGAGGTGTTCTGTTGATTTATTGTTATTTATGCCTCAATGCTTGGCTCTATTTTGGCTAATATATATAAGAAGGAACCAATAGTTCCCATTAGAATGAAAAATATTGCCCATACAGAAAAATTTTATAATAGTTGGAGCAAAATTCTGTACTGAGCAAGGGAAGATGACATATAAAGCATTTATGAAAAGAATGTCTTGGAAAATAGAGGTAGTGTTCATGCCTCTGAATTGGAGATGAAGATGATAGGGTGGTAAGGAAGCAGATGAAGTCGTTAACTTCTCTCTGTCATGTGAGGTTGAAATTGAGTCAGACAGAGTCTAGTTCATGTCTTAATGAGAAAAGATAAGGATAAAGGGAGCTAATCTGATCCATTTAAAAAGACTGATGCTTGTAGCATCATCAGTCCATATAATTGTCCTATTTACATGGCTAGGGCTTCAGAAGTCTGGCTGGAGGAGAAGATCCAGATGTTTGGATTTATTTTTAGTGATCATTTTCTAGGATGTTGAACCTGAAACACTCAAATGTAGAGAAATTGAGGGTACTGGTGAGAGGATCATTAAATTGATACTGACAGACTTAGGGTGGACAGGTAAGGAGATAAGATTGGAAATAAGCTGATGGGTAGGGCAAAAAAAGAACAGTCAAGGAAATCAAGATATTTTGAGTTCAAAGAACATGTTTAGTGGGACTGAGAGAAAGAATTGGTTTTTCAGACATGGGATGCTGAGGTGTAACAATTTTTCAGATGCTATTTTCTGGAGTTTTTAGAGGAGAACTGTGAAAAGGAGTCAGGATACTAGATAGGAATCCTGTCCCCTAAATTTAAACAAAAGATAGTAATTAATTCTTAACTAGTCATACCTATTATTAAAAATTTAATTTTTTTGACTAGGTGCTTATATAGAATGAGGTTTAAAGAAAAGAAATAATGGAAAACACACTGCCAAAGTCCCAAAGAGGGCCTACATTATTTAGTGGGAGAGTTGTTCTTTGCTTGGCTTGAATCTCTCATCCAGAAGTTGGATGAAGTGCTTTCCACATAGCAGTATAACATTTGCAAACAAGTGCTTAAATCAAACAGAAACTTAATGCAGAATTTGAAGTCAAGACCTCACAAAGCAGACTACTTTCCTTACCAAATTCTCTGTGTCTCAGTTTGTAAAGTAAAGATAATAATACTATGCACCTTATGAGAGTATGTTGTTGTTGTTCAGTTGCCCAGTCATTTCTGACTCATTGCAACCCTGTGGGCTGCAGCACACCAAGTCTCCCTGTCCCTCACCATCTTCTGAAGTTTCCCAAGTTCATGTCCATTGATTTGGTGATGCCATACAGCCATCTCATTCTCTGATGCCCTCTTCCCCTTCTAGTGAAGATTAAAGGAATTAATATTTGTAAATTACTTAGCACAGTGTCAGGCACCTGGTGAGATTGTGCAAATAGTATCAGATAAAGAAGTTTAAAGATGACAGTAATAATAATAGTAGTAACAATAACAACATTAGCAAATGTCAGCAGAAATACTGTAGTAACTACAGGTCTTACACATAGTTCTCTCCTCTCTCAAAGTCCCATAATGTTTCACACAATATTTGACTGCCCCCAAAGAATATGGGGCCTGGCATGCTGCAGTCCATGGGGTCGCAAAGAGCTGGACACAACTGGGTGACTGAACAAAAACAAAGAATGTGACTCAAAGTTACCTTGGGTTACAAGAGGATATTTTCCCAGCTGAGAACCCTGAAGGCCCTAATGCTGTCTTCTGCCAGGGGATTTAACTTATTGTTCCTTCTGGCCATGGCTCCACAGTGTGCTTGTATTTGCTTGGCCAGCACTGACTAATAGGGTCAGTTCAGTTTGCTGGTCACTGCTGTGCATTCTCTGCTCACCTTGTGGTAACTTGCTTTAAATCATTCCCTTGACTTCCACATCCTTTCAGCTACTGCTGCATTTCTCTGCTCATTTGAACATCCAATTTTTTGGCAGGCATCTTCCATATAAGTTATCTTTACTCTCATTGCCTAATCACTCACTAGTTCAGTTCAGTTCACTTCAGTCACTCAGTTGTGTCTGACTCTTTGTGACTCCATGAACTGCAGCACGTCAGGCCTCCCCGTCCATCACCAACTCCCGGAGCCTACCCAAAATCTTGTCCATTGAGTTGGTGATGCCATCCAATCATCTTATCCTCTATCATCTGCTTCTCCTCCTGCCCTCAGTCTTTCCCAGCATCAGGGTCTTTTCCAATGAGTGAGCTCTTCACATGGGGTGGCCAAAATATTGGAGTTTCAGCTTCAACATCAGTCCTTCCAATAAACACCCAGGACTGATCTCCAGTAGGGTGGACTGGTTGGATCTCCTTGCAGTCCAAGGGACTCTCAAGAGTCTTCTCCAACACCACAGTTCAAAAGCATCAATTCTTTGGTGCTCAGCTTTCTTTATGGTCCAACTCTCACATCCATACATGACTACTGGAAAAACCATAGCCTTGACTAGACGGACCTTAGTTGGCAAAGTAATGTCTCTGCTTTTAATATGCTGTCTACGTTGGTCATAACTTTCTTTCCAAGGAGTAAGCATCTTTTAATTTCATGGCTGCAATCACCATCCGTAGTGATTTTGGAGCCCCCCAAAATAAAGACAGCTGCTGTATCTACTGTTTCCTCATCTATTTGCCAGGAAGTGATGGGACAAGGTACCATGATCTTAGCTTGCTGAATGTTGAGATTTAAGCTAATTTTTTTCACTCGCCTCTTTCACTTTCATCAAGAGGTTTTTAGTTCCTCTTCACTTTCTGCCATAAGGGTGGTGTCATCTGCATATCTGAGGTTATTGCTATTTCTCCCAGCAATCTTGATTCCAGCTTATGCTTCTTCCAGTCCAGTGTTTCTCATGATGTAGTCTGCATATAAGTTAAATAAACAGGGTGACAATATACAGCCTTGACATACTCCTTTTCCTATTTGGAACCAGTCTGTTGTTTCATGTCCAGTTCTAACTGTTGCTTCCTGACCTGCATATAGGTTTCTCAAGAAGCAGATCAGGTGGTCTGGTATTCCCATCTCTTTTAGAATTTTCCAGTTTATTCTGATCCACGCAGTCAAAGGCTTTGGCATAGTCAATAAAGCAGAAATATATATTTTCTAGAACTCTCTTGTTTTTTCAAGCCATTGTAATCCCTACCCACCCCCAGCATGTTACTAACTCTGTACATTCCATGATCTCTAAAATTGCCACAGATGATTCTATCCCTTTATCTAATCTCTCAGCAAAATTGGTATAAAGGCCTACCTCCTCTTTATTAAAAAATACTAGCTCCTCTTAGTATCCATCACACTCTTCTGATTTTCATTTTATTTTCAACTTTTCCTTCTCAGTCTAACAGAATTCTTTTTTTACCCAGATCCCATGTACCATGAAGCCCAGAGCTCTCTCTGTGAGCCTGTCTCCTTTATGCACATCCTTTCTAGGCAACTGATTTCTTCCCATGGCTGTAAATGCTTTCTTTGAGCTCATACTTTTCAAATTCATTTCTCAAGCCCAAACTTTTTTTTGCAACCTCAGACAGCTTGCAGCTGGCAATTCTAGGGTTAGAGGGAAAAGACTGGAGATTGAGAACTTTCTACTTTGTAACTAATGAACAGACCCTCATCTGCCTAATTGTGGCTGCCCTATGCACTTTCATCATTTTCCCTCTATATAAGATGGAGCAATGCAATTTTTTAGTGGCCATTGAAGGCTATTTGACATAAGGGAGGCAATTAATATGAATTTCGTGACAGTCTTTTGGTTTCAGGCCAGAATTCCTGCTAGGACATCACTTCTTGTCAAAGGAGGGATGAGGACTAAGTCATGGAGAGCTTCTTCACATTTGAATTCATTTACAAAGTCTACATAAGACTGTATTGAATTCCTGTTGTATTGGGTTCTAGACTCTTCAAATAAGGGCAGCCTGAAAAATCCTAAAACTTAGAGATCTTGTGCTTCATTCCTTGTAAGTTTCTTGGCAGAGAGTTGGGTGCCTGCAAAGTTTTCTGAGGTCGTGGTTACTTTTACAGAGGAGAATAATGAAGCAAGGAGAGAGACTTTTTTTAAAATTTTAATTTTAATCAGAGGCTAATTACTTTACAATATTGTAGTGTTTTTTTTGCCATACATTGACATGAATCAGCCACGAATGTACATGAGTTCCCCATCCTGAACCCCAGTCCCTCCACCTCCCTCCCCATCTCATCCCTCAGGGTCATCCCAGTGCACCAGCTCTGAGCACCCTGTCTCATGCATTAAACCTGGACTGGTGATCTGTTTCACATATGATAGTACACATGTTTCAATGCTATTCTCTCAAGTCATCCCACCCTCGCCTTTTCCCAAAGAGTCCAAAAGACTGTTCTATATACCTGTGTCTCTTTTGCTGTCTTGCATATAGGGTCATCGTTGCCCTCTTTCTAAATTCCATATATATGCATTAGCATGTTGTATTGGTGTTTTTCTTTCTGACTTACTTCACTCTGTATAATAGGCTCTGCTCCAGTTTCATCCACCTCATTAGAATGGATTCAAATGCATTCTTTTTAATGGCTAAGTAATATTCCATTGTGTATATGTACCACAGCTTTCTTATCAGTTCATCTGCCAATGGACATTTGGTTGCTTCCAGGTCCTGGCTATTACAAACAGCGCTGTGACAAACATTGGGGTACACGTGTCTCTTCCAATTCTGGTGTCCTTGGTATGTATGCCCAGCAGTGGGATTGCTGGGTCATATGGCAGTTCTATTTCCAGCTTTTTATGGAATCTCCACACTGTTCTCCATAGTGGCTGTACTAGTTTGCATTCCAAACAACAGTGTAAGAGGGTTCCCTTTTCTCCACACCCTCTCCATGGAGAGACTCTTAAACCATGCAAAGTGCCTCACACTTAATACATCCAAACCAAATTCTCGATTTCTGCTTACAAAAACCCTTTTTGCTCTAGTTTTTACCATTTTGATCTTGAGCACCACAGTCCCAATTATCCCCAAATTTCTCTCCCTCACTTAATTCATGCAAATAATTGGTAAGTCTCATCATTTCTACTTCAGTTCAGTTCAGTTCAGTTCAATCACTCAGTTGAGGGCAACTCTTTGCAACCCCATGAATTGCAGCATGCCAGGCCTCCCTGTCCATCACCAACTCCCGGAGCCTACCCAAAATCTTGTCCATTGAGTTGGTAATGCCATCCAATCATCTCATCCTCTATCGTCCCCTTCTCCTCCAGCCCCCAATCCCTCCCAGCATCAGAGTCTTTTCCAATGAGTCAACTCTTCACATGAGGTGGCCCAAGTATTGGAGTTTCAGCTTTAACATCATTCCTTCCAAAGAACATCCAGGACTGAAAATCTCCTTGCAGTCCAAGGGACTCTCAGGAGTCTTCTTCAACACCACAGTTCAAAAGCATCAGTTCTTCAGAGCTCAGCTTTCTTCACAGTCCAACTTTCACATCCATACATGACCACTGGGAAAACCATAGCCTTGACTAGACGGAATTTTGTTGGCAAAGTAATGTCTCTGCTTTTGAATATGCTATCGAGGTTGGTCATAACTTTCCTTTCAAGGAGGAAGTGTCTTTTAATTTCATGACTGTAATCACCATCTGCAGTGATTTTGGAACCCTCCAAAATAAAGTCTGACACTGTTTGCACTGTTTCCCCATCTATTTCCCATGAAATAATGGGACCAGATGCCATGATCTTAGTTTTCTACTTACAAAATATTAATATATTCCAAATTTATCTTTACTTTCCAACTGTCAGCATTCTTGTCCAAGAGGCATCCTGTCTTACCCAAACTCTGGCAATGGCCTTATTGATAGCCTTTCTTCTTCTCTTGGCTCTATTTTATGTTATATTTTACTCAATAGATCAAATATAAATTTTGGAGTAAAAAGAACATATTACTCCTTTGCTTAAACCTTTTAATGACTTAGCAGTTCCTTTAAAATAACATAAACAATTCTTCACCTGTCATTCAAATTCTAGGGTGATCAGCCTGCACTTGTCAGGCTGATTATCATTATCATACCAAGACCTTTTCTTCTTATTCATTTGGCCTGGCCTTCTTGGACTTCTATCAGGTTTAAATATGTCCAGTTTTCCTCAGCTCACTTTGGTTGAGATCATTTATGACCATATTTACTATTGCCTCATTATTCATTTTTTATCCTTTAACTCACTTATTCAACAAATGCTATGTTAGTTCCTACTGTGTGCCAGGAAGTTTAGTGACTGCTAGAGATAATAACAGTTAACAGAAAAAAAAATTGCTGGTAAGGATCTTACATTCCAGGTGCAGGGTTGTGAGGAAGAAGAAGTAAACATGTGTAGAATGTGTCAGGTGTTGGTAAGTGCTATTGGAGAACACTGAGCCTGACTGAAAGAGTATGAGGAGGTACCTATTTTATAGCATGGAATGTTTAAATTTCTCTAATAAGGTTATGTTTGAGGATTTACTCCAAGAAAACACCATAGTGATCTGTGAGACTATCTGGTCAAAGAGTGTCCAAACAAAGAGAACAGCAAATAGAAATGCTGTTAGGTCAGTGAGGTCTTGAGATGTTTGTATAACAACAGAGAGGCAAGTGTGGCTAAAACAGGTTGAGAGAGTGAGTGAATGATTATGAGTGACTGAGTCAGAGAGACAATTGGCTGGAGATGTAAAGAGAGAGTGGAGAAGGCAATGGCACCTCACTCCAGTACTCTTGCCTGGAAAATCCCATGGGTGGAGAAGCCTGGTAGGCTGCAGTCCATGAATTGCTAAGAGTCGGACAAGACTGAACGACTTCACTTTCACTTTTCATTTTCATGCATTGGAGAAGGAAATGGCAACCCACTCCAGTGTTCTTGCCTGGAGAATCCCAGGGACAGGGGAGCTTGGTGGGTTGCCATCTATGGGGTCGCACAGAGTCGGACATGATTGAAGTGACTTAGCAGCAGCAGCAACAGTAAAGAGAGAGGGAAATCTATGTGTATGAATTCAGACCAACAAATAAGGTAGGACTTTTTGAACTTTCACATATTTGTAGAACTTTTAGCAAAAGTATGACATGATCTGATTATGTGTTAAGTCATCACTCTGAGTGCTTTGCAGAACATAGGGGCTGACCAAAATATTACTGCACCAGAAAGGAGTCTACAAGAATAATCCAGGATTGAGATGCTAGGAACCTGCGTCAGGTGGGCAGCAGTGGAAATAGTGAAATAGTTGGATTCTGAAAAGAGTTAGGAGCCAGTGTGTTAGTCATTCAGTCGTGTCCTATTCTTTGTGACCCCATGTGTGGTAGGCCACTAGACTCCTCCATCCATGGGATTCTCCAGGCAAGAATACAGGAGTGTGTTGCCATACCCTTCTCCAGAACTGAGATAATTTTCTGACTGGTTGGATGATAGATATAAAAGTATTCAGGAAATCCCAGAGATTTTGTGCTAAGCTATGAAGGATGAGAAAAATGTGGGAGGAGAAAAATCAGTAGTATAGTGACATGGGATCAGGAATTTATTTTTGGACAGATTAGAAGGAAATGTTAATTAGAAATCAAGTGATGATTTGCATAAGCAATTTATTCTGATGCTGGAGTTAATAAGAGGCATCTTGACTGGAGATATAAATTGAAGGGTCATTATTTGTATACTGCTTCTGCTAATTTGCTTCAGTTGTGTCCGACCCTGTGTGACCCTATAGATGGCAGCCCACCAGGCTTCCCTGTCCCTGGGATTCTCCAGGCAAGAACACTGGAGTGAGTTGACATTTCCTTTTGCAATGCATGAAAGTGAAACATGAAAGTGAAGTCGCTCAGTCTTGTCCGATTCTTCACAACCCCATGGACTACAGCCTACCAGGCTCCTCCATCCATGGGATTTTCCAGGCAAGAGTACTGGAGTGGGGTGCCATTGCCTTCTCCGTATTTGTATACAGATGATATTTAATGTCATGAGATATGTTAGACATTGAAAAAAATAAATTATTCTCAAAATGAGTTGAAAATTAAAGAGGCACCCTTTGTTCTGTGGATAAACAAAAAAACAAGGAACGCAACTAATACTGGTGGACATTCTAACTTTTTTGGATATATTAATAGAACATTAATAATAATAATGTACTAATATTTTTTGATATGTAGGACACAAGTATAAATTATTAAAAAGAAAAATGAGAAGAAATAAATGATTTGGGGAACAAAAGAAAAGCCGAAAGATATTTTTAGTTAATAGATTTGATACTGTGTTTCAATCTGTAAAACAAGAATGGAACGTTCTAGAAAAAGGAGCTAGAGATGGTATATGAGCTGAAGTCTTGCTGAAGTGTACAGCAGATAAGTGACAAGAATCACAGGACACTGTGTTATTCTAGAAAACTGAGAGTAAAGGAATTAAAGCTTGTGTAGATGAAGAAAAAACAGATTAAAATGAAACAGGAATCATTCTGATACCAGGAAATGCTCAACAATCTAAAGAAAAATTATTTTATCCTAGAATTTTGTATCAGCAAAACATGATAGTACACATCATGGACTATTTTCTGGACTCAGAAAATAAACTCCTCCTTCACTTTTTATTAGAGTGTTACTTAAAGTTATAATCTGGTGGAAGGTAGTGAAAAATGAGATTCCAAAGATTTGATATTTTTCTTAAAATTCTAGAACAGTTTAAGGAGGTGGTAAAGACGATTAATATATACACAAATAAAATGGCATTTGATAACCCTAGGGAAAAGTAGGATCACCAAAACATCTATATGAGAGAAAAATATAACCCAGTACAATGAATAAAACCTCTAGCACTAACCACTCTTTATTGATTTTCAGACTTAGAACAATGCAGAAGTGATTTAATTGAGAACAAACTGTAAATAGTATCAACTTGAGACAGATAAAAGTAGAGGCTATCAAAATTAGAAGCTGGAAGGTAGGAAAGGATAAGTTAAGGGTAGTGTAGAGGCACTCATAATTTTGTGCAAAAGAAGTCTCTATTTTTTGGAATATGAAATAAGGTTATAAGTAAGGTTATAAGCAGATTGTGTGTGTGTGCTAAGTCGCTCAGTTATGTCTGACTTTTTGCCACCGCATGGACTGTAGCCTGCCAGGTTTCTCTTTCCAGGGAATTCTCCAGGCAAGAATACTTGAGTGGGTTGCCATGCCTCCTTCAGGAGATCTTCCTGATGCAGGGATCAAACTAGTGTCTCCTGCATTGGTAGGTGTGTTCTTTACCACTCACAACACCTGGTAAGCCCTATAAGCAGATTATTTCTAACCAAAGAGTAGAACTAGTAATATTACCATATTAGGGAGGGAAAGGTAAGAGGTAATGAGCAAGATATAAATGAGTTGTGTGTGAGTTATAGCATGGCCAAAGTTATAGTTTTTCCAAAAATGTAAGGATGTGAGTTGGATCATAAAGAAGGCTGAGCACTGAAAAACTGATGCTTTCAAATTGTGGTGCTGGAGAAGACTCTTGAGAGTCCCTTGAATTGCAAGGAGATCAAACAAGTCAATCCTAAATGGCATTAACCCTAAATATTCATTGGAAGGACTGATGATGAAGCTGGAACTCCAATAGTTTGACATCCTGATGTGAAGAGCCAGCTCATTGGGAAGGACCTTGATGCTGGGAAAGATTGAAGGCAATAGGAGTAGGGAGTGGCAGAGGATCAGATAGTTAGATAGCACCACTGATTCAATCGATATGAATTTGAGCAAACTCTGGGAGACAGTGGAGGATAGAGGAGCCTGGTGTGCTGCATGGGGTTGCAAAGATTTGGACGTGACTTAGCAACTGAACAACAACAATGAATTATGAATAGGAAGGCAATGGGTAAAGTCTAAATCTGATAAGGAAAAAAAAAATCAAACATTTGCATGGGTAATGTGTTATTTATAAATATGGATCATATGGAAAACAGAAGCCAGTAATAATGAACATTGTTAAAATTGCTATGAGCAGTAAAATTAAGCTTAGTACAGGGGAAGGAAGGAAAGAAGAAAATCATTTTAATCACAGGTCCTTTAGCATAGTTTGATTTTTATCTCTGTGTGTGTAGGAACTTAATTTTTTTTGTTTGTTTTAGATTAGAAATAAAACCAAAAGTTAAAAGCATCATAATGCTTTTATTAACAACTTTTGAAATGAGTTGCTTTTAGATAGATCTGATTGAGATTTTTTTTATATGGAACTTGTGTATATGCATAATATGTAAAAGCTTTCTGGTTTTTCTGTTTTTTACTTCCTATATGTGTTTGTCCTTTCTCTAGAACATTGTTGAGAGGTTTTGATATGCTTGTGTGAATCGTATAAAAGGTATGCAAATAGAATACCTTTCTGTTCTTGTTCCTCCTTCCTCTGAATTGTGAAGCTCATCATCTGTAGTTCCCTTTTATGTTAGGGTGGGTTTATTGTTAAAAACACTGAAAGATTGCCTTTTCCACAGCCCATCATGTACACTTCCTGGGAAATGCTGAACACATGTAGTGGTACAATATATATTTTAGATTAGATTTAGACTCAAAATACCAGACTATTATTAGGTTTTGCACACAGTTATGCAGAGCCCCTTTTTGTTCAGAAGAGCTAATGTCTTCGAATACACCAGAAGGAAAGGGAAAAAACTTCAGACCTGCAGCAAATGTGGCTTGTGATATTGTCTATCAGGCTTGCCAATTTTATTCCAGCCAAGATGTCACTGTGAAAAAGAGAATGCTTCAAGAGGGAATGGTTCTCAAGGTTACTGTTCTATGCTAACTCTCTCTCCATTTTTCATGTTATGTTCAGGTTGGAGCAATTTTATCCCCAGTGATGAGAAAGTAAAAGTCTCATTCCCCACCCTCACCCCCCACCCCATGCTTCTGGCAAAAGACCATGAACACTTCTCTTTGCTGCTTTTGTCCTTTGGATTTCTGTCTATCTGAGATTTGTGAGAGTGTATTTGAAAGATTTTCTGTACTTCTAGTACTTAGGTGTATAGATATTTCCTTAAAAATATCACTGATATATCTTTGTGCAGGATATGATTAAGATATAATTTGACTGTCAGTACCCTAAAGAGGAAATGAGGTCTGTTTATATTTTATTAGGCAGGGTCATTGGTTAGGCACTTTCCTGAACCAAAATAATGATAGGTATATGTGCTTTTATTAATTAATATACACGCAAAACAAGATTACCAAGAGAAAAATTCACAGAGCCTTACCTGAAGTTCTCACAAGTAATTGTGAACAATACTTATCTGTTTCACTTACACTTCTGGTTGCAATTCCTCTCTGGGTTTACCTGGAATCCTTGGCTTGAAGAATTCAAATACATTAAATATTTAAATATTATTCTTTTAAGGGTATAAGAAAGGACCCAAGGCTGATACCTCAAAGAACTTTGACAATTTTAACATTTAATCTTTGTGATCTCATGAGTCTCCTATGATTTCAGTTCTACTTACATATTCTAGTCACTTGGGAGGTGGTTAATAAGCCCTAGTAAAGTAAAATAAATTAAAGTGAAGTTGCTCAGTCGTGTCTGACTCTTTGCGACTCCATGGACTGTAGCCTACTACGCTCCTCCATCCATGGGATTTTCCAGGGAAGAGTACTGGAGTGGGTTGCCATACTTGCTATCAAAGTTCTCTGTGGGAGCTTCCTTTTGGTTTGGCTGGGCTGGGTTTTCACCCATTCAGGATGTTATAACAAATTCCATAAGCTTATAAATAACAGAACTTTATTTCTCACAGTTCTAGATACAGAGCAGTCTAAGATCAAGGACCAGCAGATTTGTTGTCTGGGGAGAACCTGTTTCCTGATACATAGAGTGCTGTCTTCTTGCTGTGACCTAACATAGGAAAGAGAGGGAGAGAGAGAGAGCACAAGAGCGAGCAAGCACTCATCTTAAAAGGACACTCATCTATTATGGGAACCACATCCTTATGGCCTCATCTAAACCTAATTATTTCCTACAAACCCAACCTACACATACCATCACATTACGGGCTTAGGGCTTCAACACATGAATTTTAGGGGGATTCAAACTTTCAATCTGTAGAATTTTACTCCTGACCTCCCAGATTAATTTCTTCTCACATGTAAAAATTATCACATCCATCCCAGCAGCCCCCAAGGTATTAACTTGTTCCACATCAACTCCAAATTCTCATCTAAATATCACTAAATCAGATGCAGTTGAGACTAGAGATATGTTTCAACCAGATAAGCTATGTGCTTTCCTAATTACTGGTGGGTTAGGTATGGGACAGATATCCTCCTTCCAAAAGGGACAACTAGGAAAGAAGAAAGGGGAGATGTGTTCTGATCAACTGCAAAACAAGGAAAATACCTTTAGTTACTAAGCCTTGAGAATGATCCTCGTTCGTTGGATGCTTTGCTCTCCCACTGCACAGCAATCCCATGTTAACCCATTGGGGTAGGTGGCATCAACCCCATGACTTTGTGGGGCACCCCATCTCTGACCTAGTTGAGCCCTGCCCATGTGGACCTGCTGAGATGGCTCTGCTGGGTAGCAGTACTGTACTTTGAGACAAAGGTGGATACAGTCTTGCTCCCTGGGGGAATGGTAACCCTAGTAATCTCTGAATCACCTTTGGAGTCCTTTTCTTGAAGGATAGAAAATGTTTGTAGCATTTCTTCATTCCATCATATTTTTTGTTTCCTGTAATCCTAGCAGCTGATGTTAATGTTGTTATAATCTTATCCCAATTCCTTGCTTCCTTGTGTTGGCTGTTCAAATCCATGGTTCACACTCACATTAATTTCTCTGTCAAATGATCTGTCAGCCACACCTTTGTTATTCTCTTCTGAACATACTTCCTCATTCTTTGCAACATGGACAGGCTGAGAATTTTCCAAATCTTTAAGTTCTTGTTTCTTTCTTTTTTTTTTTTTTTAATAACTCCTTATTCATTTCTCTCTTCTTAAATTTTACCATAAACCGACAGGAGAAACCAAGTCATTCTGTCAACACTTTGCTTAGAAATCTCTTCAGCAAAATATCCAGTTGTAGAAAAGAAGTTGTAGAGTCAACCATGAAGGCTTCTATACCAGCTTTGACTGTAAGCTTCTTTACAATACTATGCCTGTTTTGGAAAAGTTGCTATTATACCAACAGCTGTAGAAAACCAAGAATGTTTTAAGAGCCTTGTAAATACATCAACTTAATAATAACTATTAAGTTTTCTCAGGACTATTTTAGGATGGTTGCAACATTCATTATCCTTTCTTTGAAATCATCAAGCTCTGAAACAAGAGCATCATGGTTTAACAAAGATTTATTTCCAAGATTAAGTGGTGAGGGCTCTTCTCCCCTTGAGCATGTTTGGAAATTATTCTTTTACAGCTTGTAACTATGTGTCCATATTGATATATCATACAAATCAAAGAAAAACTTATCTTTTTACTAAAGCAATAGTGGTAACAAATCACTGTCTTTATATGTACCATCAAACAAAAGAGGGTAGTATTTGGAAATATATTTGTATTTTATGTGACTTTTTCATCCCAAATCACCAAATGTGTCATGGAAAAATTAAAAGTTCACCATTTAAATAATTATTTTTGATGAAGTCATGACATTAACATTTTACTTAACATAGTAATTCAGAGAAAGTAAAAAATCTAATCCCCCAAACCAAACAACAGTGTGCATGTAAGAGGCATAGGATTTAGAATGTTTTTGATTTCCCACATAAATACCAGATATTTCAAAAGAAATGTCAGGCAAATCCTATACCATATGCAACATGATTGTCCTAAATTTATTGTACCACCCTTCTAAGGGCAATAAGCTCTTTTACATGTACTTCTTTGTCTTTGACCTTGATGCTTTGCTGTAAAGGTATTCAGCAATGGCTCCTACGTGACACAAAAAACATCTGATTTGGCGAGTATGTACTTTATGAAATGTGATATGGCATCAATCATCATTAACCCAAATATCCCCGTCACATGCAGGGCCTGACCTCATCACATCTGGTTTCCTGTTTGAAAATTCTTCACTTCGTGGAGATTTTGCTGATAACAATGCTCAGGATGATCTCTAGGCAATGGAAACTGACAAAAGATAAATTATCTGTCACTCAAGAGGATGCCCTGACCATGGAAACAATCAAGTACAACTGTCCATTATTATTATTTTTTCCCCTTGGCTTTCTTTGTTTCTTGGATTAGTTTCCAGCTCAGCATCTGCTTTAAAAGCCTACTAAGAACCTCAAGAGAAAATATGAAGTAGAGGACTTCTAGTGAAATTATTCTTGGTTGTTAGCAAATGCCATCCTTTCCTCTGTGTTGCCCAAATTATCCTTTGAATCATAACACATTAATTTTTCCAAAGGGCACTTAACAGTACACATATACCATGTGTGGATATCATAAGATGTTTCAACAGCTAGTAAATGTCAGGGCAGATTGTAAGTTTGTGATTAGGAATCTCTAGTTTTATTCTCCTTCTAAAATGTCTTAGATAATTAGTAATGTGATATTGGTAACTGAATGTGACTATATATTAGATGAAAAATATTTTATTATTTAAAATTGACCAGAAGAGTTATTTTAATATGTATTTTTTCTCAGCAAGCACTAATTCTAGAATGTTTTACAAAGGAACTGTGGTATATGAAGCCACTTCCTCCTTGTCAAAGGCATAAAAAACAGCATCACAGCAGGCAAGTAACAGAAAATCGTACTTTTCTTTTTGGCAGTTCAAGATATTTCAGGGAAACGAGGTGATGATGGGTAAGAGGGTCAAATCAGTAAGTGACTACTGTAACTTTGTGTATGAGCATGAGAACTATCTGAAAATTTAATTGCCAGTTAGGCAGTTAAATGGTTTGGGAAAGGCCCGTGGATTTTGAAGTGTTAAGAGAAGTGCAAGGAAAGATTTCTTTAAGATTTATGTCTAGATTATGGTGTCAAATTCAATTGCCACCACTAGGTGGGTAATATAAGTAGGGTATGGACAAGCTTTGGTTACACCTTAAAATGCAGCAGCAGAATTATAACTTCATGTAACCATATGTCTGAATCTCACAAAGATTTAAGCCAAGAAAACATGTATAAGGTAGTATATAAGCATGTATTTTAAATGATTCTCTTTCCATAAAGTTCAAAAAGATGAAGCAAATCTGTGGCATGAGAAGTTAAGATAGTAGTTTCCTGGGGCAATAATGATGAGAAGGAGGTAGAAAGGAGTTCCTGGGGTGTTGATAATACTGCCTATATAGATTAATTCACTTTATAAATATTCATTGAGCTGTATACTTATGATTTGTGTCTTTTTCAGTCTGTATATTCTACTTCAATACAAAGTTTAAAAATATGTCCCAACAAGTTTTCAAATTTGCAAAAATGTTTGTCATTTTTTTTTTCTTTTTAAACTTGTGGTTAAAGGTCTAACTTTCTTATTCTGGCATTTGATAGAGGCATGAGTACAGAAAACAGTTTTCCTGCCATAAGAAAAATAATTTTGTACATTATGACCCTAAGTGGTGACTGGTACTTGGCCTCCGTATCAAGAGAAATTAATGGGAGATAAGGACACTGAGAACTATAAGGGCCTTGCCTTTCTACAGGGGGCATATGCTTTAATATTTCTGTTTGGTGCCATGTGGGTATGTGTGCTGAGGGCTACCAGGTTTTATAATTATAATGAAATTCAACCAGGAGTCTTGGTTTCATTTGAAAACTTTCAGTTTTCAGTTTTGGGTAATTTTACGCACTGTGACACTAGAGAAAGCTCTAGGTCAGGTCTGACTTCCAGTTTGATCACTTTGGTGTAGAAGAGTAGATTGTTTGGTGGGGTCTTTGGCGCTATCTCTGGACAGGTGTTAAATACTTGAAGAGGGGAACATGAAGATAAATAGAGGCAGGAAGGAACATACATATTCTTTTTAAATTAAATTTTATATGTGATTTGTGCTTGTGTTAACGATAGTTTCTTCATTTTAACCTTTGGGAGTTTAGAAAATGTAACATACTGTGGTGCTGGAGAAGACTCTTGAGAGTCTCTTGGACTGCAAGAAGATCAAACCAGTCAATCCTAAAGGAAATCAACCCCGAATATTCATTGGAAGGACTGATACTGAAGCTACGATACTTTGGCCCTGATGTGAAGAGCTGACTCATTGGAAAAGGCTTTGATGCTGAGAAAAATTGCAGGCAGGAGGAGAAAGGGGTGACAGAGGATGAGATGGTTGCATGGTATCATTGACTCAATGGACATGAATTTGAGCAAACTCCAGGAGATAGTGAAGGACAGGGAAGGCTGGCATGTTGCAATCCATGGGGTCACAAAGAGTTGGACACGACTGAGTGACTGAACAACAACAACAAATAGCATCTCAAATTTGAAGAATAGTGATGTTGCTGGCCATCATTTCCCAAGCACTTTGAACATGGTTTCTCTTTGTGTGTGTGTGTGTGTGTGTGTGTGTGTGTGTGTGTGTGTGTTAGTTGCTCAGTCATGTCTGACTCTTTGCAAACCCATGGACTGTAGCTCACTAGGCTTCTCTGTCCCTGGGATTCTCCAGGCAAAAATACTGGAGTGGGTTACCATTCCCTTCTCCATGGGATCTTCTCCACCCAGGGATCAAACCTGGGTCTCCTGCATTACAGGAAGATTCTTTATCATCTGAACCACCAGGGAAGCCCATGTTTTCTCCTTGATTCTCCCCAAATGCATATTTATTGGTTGCTCAGATGGTAAAGCATCTGTCTACAATGCAGGAGATCTGGGTTCAATCCCTGGGTTGGGAAGATCCCCTGGAGAAGGAAATGGCAATCCACTCCAGTACTATTGCCTGGAAAATCCCACGGACAGAGGAGGCTGGTAGGCTACAGTCCATGGGGTTGCAAAGAGTCAGACTAGACTAAGCGATTCACTCACTTCACTATCTTGTTCTCAGCACTGTGCTAAGCAGTCAAGACTCATCTTCTCACTTAACACCCAGATACAGTGATGGCCAACAGTTTGTGGGTGAGCAAAACTGGTTTGCCTACATTCATAACATGTTAGTGATAACTGAGTTTCAGACTGAGTCCATGGAGCTTGAACTCTTAACCACTAATCAATCACTACTCAATAACCTTATTACTATATTTAGAGATATGTGAGTCAAGAATTTTCAAGCATATATTACGCATAAGTAAGGGAAGTGTGGATCCTCTAAATGACATGATGGAAGTGACATGGCTATTTTGTGAGAGAAGTTTGATACAGGCTTCTTGATCTTAGAATTTCTCTCCTGTATCCTGAAAGTCAAGGTCATCCAGAGAGTTAATTTCATCTTAGTAGATTTCCCTAAGAATGGATTCTTTCCTACCAAATAGCAGTACCATTATCCTTTATTTGCGGGTATAATCAAAATAAAATCAACTTTATCTTAGGTGATAAGATGCACCTCAAACAAGAAGCTAACTGGTGTCTGATGTACATACTGAATTATCATTCTTGATGCTGAGGATAGCAACCCATGGTGCTTCTTCTCCCAGCTAGTGAATTGGAAAGCCAGGCGTTCATCCAAGTACACAGATGTTTAGCCTTGTGTAGACAAAACCTCTGAATGACTGATACAGTTTTCACTTTAAATTGCATTCTTTGGTACCCAACAGTGGCAGAGTATCGGGGAAATAAATGCATCACTTTAAAATGAATTCTTTCAATTTTGACCAATAGCAGACACAGTTGATGGAGAAAATTTAAGTTTTATGGTTCAATGTATTAATCTTATGTTGTGTTTATTTAAATTTTAATTGGTCCTTTTGGATTTTCTACTTTTCTTCCACTGACCAGTGATTAAAGTTCACAGTGCTGTTTACTAGATGGAATTTAAGCAATCTCAACAATTAAAATAAAACTTAGTTTTACCCATTCTTTCTTTTCCTATTTAGTCTAGTCAGGAATTCGTAAAATATTTAATGCTACACTTGAAACTTGAGAGTCATAAAACTGTCTCTTGAAATAGGATGGAATGTATCAAACAAAGCATTTTATTTGTTTTCTTGTTTCCTAAATGTTTACAGTAAAAAGAAATGGGTTCATTGTATTTTTGCTAAATTCACTAGACCTTCTATTCAGTCTGTTAATTGTCTGCTCCTATCATGTGGTCTTAATGAAAAGAATCCATTTTTATCCCGCACCCTCCATTGTAGCCCTGACGTTACCATGGAAATGAAGTAGCTTGTTATGGCATTGTCTGCTGCACATATTTACAGCACATTAGGTAACACCTGGGCATTAAAATCTCACAGTGCAATAGGTTTTTATTTTTAAAGATCACCAGCAATACCATTTCCCTTTACATTAGTTTCTTGACATTTATAGTCTATGGTGGATGACCATGCAAGCAATAATCATCAGCCCTGGTCTTAGGTGGGCAGTTAGATGAGATTTTTCACTAACATATAATGTTATATAATATGGACATATAACAATGCGTATTATATTGTTATATGTGTTATGTATTGCTATATGTATTATTACTATATAACACATATACAATCTTCATAACATAAAAACAGAAAAGCTTGTCTTAGTCTATTTTAAAGTCATAAACATACATTATTCTTCTAGAAGGTGTTTCAAGTATGTACAGTTACATTGCTATTCAATATTTGTGCATAATTATTAGTTTTTAGGGCTTCCCAGGTGGCTCAGTGGTAAAGAATCCACCTGCCAGTGCACGAGATGTGGGTTCAGTCCCTGGGTGGGGAAGATCACCTGGAGAAGGAAATGGCAACCCACTCCAGTACTCTTGCCTGGGATATCCCATGAACAGTGGAACCTGGAAAGCTATGGTTCCTGGGATCGCAGAAGATTTGGACATAACTTAGTGACTTAACAACAACAACAATTAGTTGTTAATTTAAAACACACTTGCAGCATAAAAACTGAGTTGTTTATTCAATGTCTTACTGAAGACTATAGCCCAGGAGACAGCCTCTCAGTTTGCTCTGAGAAACTGTTTTGAAGAGATAAGGATGGAGATCACTTTTATATGATTTTGGTGAAGTGGGGACATGCAACCAAGCACACATCTCAGTAGAAGTTTACTGCTAGTCATAAGGAATAGATATCTTCAGTTCAAATGCTCAGTCATGTCCAACTGTTTGTGACCCCATGGACTGCAGCACACCAGGCTTCCCTATCCATCACCAACTCACGAAGCTTATACAAACTCATGTCCATAGAGTCAGTGATGCCATCCAACCATCTCATCCTCTGTCGTCCCCTTCTCCTCCAGCCCTCAATCTTTCCCAGAATCAGAGTCTTTTCCAATGAGTCAGCTCTTTGCATCAGGTGGCCAAAGTATTGGAGCTTCAGCTTCAGCCTCAGTCCTTCTCATGAATATTCAAAGTTGATTTCCTTTAGGATGGAAGGGTTGAATCTCCTTGCAATTCAAGGGACTCTCAAGAGTCTTCTCCAACACCACAGTTCAAAAGCATCGATTCTTCGGTACTCAGCTTTTTTTTTTTTTTTTTAATTTTAATTTTAATTTATTTATTTTACTTTACAATACTGCATTGGTTTTGCCATACATTGACATGAATCCGCCATGGGTGTACATAAGTTCCCAATCCTGAACCCCCCTCCCCCCTCCCTCCCCATATCATCTCTCTGGGTCATCCCAGTGCATCAGCCCCAAGCATCCAGTATCGTGCATCAAACCTGGACTGGCAATTCATTTCAATAACCCACTCCAGTGTTCTTGCCTGGAGAATCCAGGGACAGGGGAGTCTGGTGGACTGCTGCCTATGGGGTCACACAGAGTCAGACATGACTGAAGCGACTTAGCAGCAGCAGCAGCTTTCTTTATAGTCCAACTCTCACATCCATATATGACTACTGGAGAAAACATACTTATCTTAGTAATAGATTTAGTGCTTTTCTAAGTAAGGGAGGACGCAATACTCTGAGTTCATTAGAAATTTGTCCTGAAAATCTCTCTCTCTCTGAATCTCTGTTCTTTTTTTAGCATATCCCACGATAGTTCCTAGATAGTTATTTAATCTCTCAAATTTATATTATATTCCCACACAGTGGTAGGCATTACTGACCACTGCTTTTCTAAGATTGATTCTCAGTTAGAGATTTCAGTTCTTAATGTTAACATTTCCACACATTTTAAACTACTTACTTATTTCCTCCATTAGGAATAGAAATAACTTTCCTATTCAAGGCTGTTATTCTCCACCCATGGTCTTGACTCTGTCCTTTCTAAACTCCTTTAGGCCCTGAATCTCTACTTGGATGTTCTAAGATTGCCCCCAAACTGTCACCATGCTACTTATAGTAGGACTTAAGGGTATCACAAAGAAACCCTTGTGTTTCTGGTAAGACTTTGATTTTTATCATGTGTTTGATTCAACACTGGCCAGACCATGATTTTAGTAAGCCCTAAAGTACCACATGCTTTGGGGAAGACTCACCCTCTATCCCCATCACCTGCCACACTTCCTTCCTTAGTGTTACATGGTGTTGAGGAGACCAGTCCCAAGAAATAGCAAGTTGATTCCTCACATTCTTTGAGAAACCAGCAGGATTAATTTCATCATGACCCATCTTGGGCACAAATGCAAGTCCAAGTCATCATGATTTTGGCTCCATGGGGCTCTATCTGACCTCTAATCTGAATGAATCTTTCTCCCTTCCCCATTTGTCCACACTGTTCCACTTCACCCTCTACCAAATTCCTTACATCTTCGTTCTTACCAATTCACCACCTTTTTATTTTTTTTTTAATTTTTATTTTTTATTTTTTTTCACTTTTATTTTTTTATTTTTTAAATTTAATAAATAAAAATAATAAACCGAATATAGACTGATGATTCATTTCCCACACGATAGCACACATGTTTCAGTGCCATTCTCCCAAACCTTACCCCCCTCTCCCTCTCCCTCAAAGTCCAAAAGTCCATTCCATGCATCTGTGTCTCTTTTGCTGTCTCGTATACAGGGTTATCATCACCATGTTTCTAGATTCCATAAATATGAGTTAGTATACTGTATTGGTGCTTTTCTTTCTGGCTTACTTCACTCTGTATAATTGGTTCCAATTTCATCCATCTCATTAGAACTGATTCAAATGTATTCTTTTTAATGGCTGAGTAATACTCCATTGTGTATATGTACCACAGCTTTCTTATCCACTCATCTGTTGATGGACAACCACCTTTTTAAAATGAAGTCCAGATATCCTCTTAGAAAACAGCTCTCTGAATGGTGGCATCTTTTTCATCCATGTTCCGTGGGAGTCAGAGGTGGAACAGATGTTCTCATTTCTCATTATCTCTTTCAGACCTCTGCCCATCTCTTTTTTATCAGAACCGTCAGTTTGTTTTAAACATATGACTAGCAACCTCAACACTTTGTGAACATTCATCTGTAAAACTATCAGTTATACTTTCTCATCTGTAGAGATTTTAGTAGTTGATTTCACTTTGTCATTTTTCTTTGTATCTTAAACATCCAGATAAGCACTCTGTATAACACCCTGAACTCTCAGTTCCTTGACTGCTTTATCTTCAACTCCCAGAGCTTACTCAAACTCACGTTCATAGAGTTAGTGATGCCATCCAGCCATCTCATCCAGTGATTGGATCTTCCACTTATCTTCAACCACCCTCTCTTTGTCATATTCCAAACATGTCATTACAAAAAACTTCAATTTCCACAAAATCTTGATTTTAGGAATTCCACTCCATGGCAGTCAAAAATTTCCAGCTTACTTATTCATCATGCCTCCTGCAGTTATTTTTACCCCATAAGTACTTCTAACATGCCAGCTTTTAAATCTGTCAGTATAACCTCACACATCTCCACTTCTCTTCTTATCCAGATTACATTGCCACTGTTTATATTTATCATCACAGGAGTCTCTTGAAATCACTTCAACTTTCTTGTCTCTTATTTTTTTTACATTGCCTGGTAGATGCCAACACTGGGTAACTCCCTTTTTCAGGCATACATGTTATGTTGTTACATACATTGTTAGCAGCCAAACATAGAAGGAAAAATAAAAAGAGACTCACTATTTCATTTTAAAATCATAATAACAAGCCTTGTATGTTTTCTTAGGAACACTTAGCTCTCATACTCCATTTCCTTAATCAATTTACCTCATTCTTTGAAAATATTATTTCACGCCTTTCCTTCTTTCCTTAGAGTTTCCATATCTCTTTCACTTTCTCATTCTGAATTGATGACTCTCCTCTTAAAGCACTAAAGAAAATATAAATAATCAGAAGACAAGTACCTCATTTTCTTACCATGAAATCTACTCATACCATGCATCTGGGCATTTAGTTATGCCTATCAACATTTTACTATAGATGATCACTGTGTTTCCACATCGGATTTTAGTCCTTCTGACATACTTGATACAATTAAGTCATAATTTTCTCCTTTCCTTTTCTCTTTTAAATACTGTTGGTGCATAACAAATCACTTCATACTGTCTTAAAAAAGAAGCATTTTGTGAACTTTTACTGGTTGTGGATGACGTTTCAGCAATTGATGAGGTGGGCAGTTTTGGCCAAGGGTCCCTCATGGGTCTGTAGTCAGATCATGGCAGGAACTAGCACAGATGGGGCAGGGGGTCTGGGGCAGCTGAGGATTGACCACATGTTTTGTTTTATTTTTACTTTTTAGAACTTCTCTATGATGTGTCTGCCTAGATTTCTTTGAACTTCCTTATAGCCTAGTAGCTTTGGGGCAATCAAAACCCTTACCTGGCAGTTTAGGGATATGGTGGGAGGTTTTCGCTGGTTGAGGAATACTTTTCATTTCCTTTTCTGTCCTAGCCTTAAAACAGCAAGATGCGTCACACATCAGCTATTCTGCTCATCCTTTTTAGTGAAGTGAAAGTGAAGTTGCTCAGTCGTGTCCAACTCTTTGCGATTCCATGGACTGTGTACCCTATCAGGCTCCTCTGTCCATGGAATTCTCCAGGTAAGCATACTGGAGTGGGCTGCCATTTCCTTTGGATTTTAAGCCATACATAAAATACAGACTTGAGAAACAGGGACATAAACCCACTTTTTGATAAGAGATGTGTTAAGCTCACATTGCAGAATAGTTGTGGGATGGGGAATACTGTTGTAGTCATTTAGGAAGATAAATCTGCCTCATAGGTTAGTGAATAATTTCTTTGCTACTTAAGTATTACCATCCATATACATATGTATGGCAAAACCATCCATTAAAGAGAAAGAAGAAATCCTTATGTCCCTATGCCCTCCACCTAAACATCTTTACTCTCTTCTATTTTCAGAAATTTTCCATTGCCTATCGTTCCATTTGCTCCTTCACTAGAATCAGATTTTATCTCTACTTTCTAACTAAAATATTCTTGACTAAGTAGTCCATTTGTTTTTCAAATCTAGTGGTTAATTCTCATTTGATGCATTTGACTACTCCCTCTTCTTCTTGGAATACTTGCTTTTTATGTTTTCCTAAGTTTTACTGTTTCTGAGTTTTCTGATGCTTCCCATTTTTCTCCCATCTTTCTGATCGTTCCTATCCCTCTCCTTTGCTTTCCTGCTCTTTTAATGTTGGGGTGCACCTATTCCTAGGTGCTAGGAATAGGTGCCATAATAGCACCTAGGAATATGACGTGAGGGCTATTATTCCTCAGCATTCTTCTGGTTCTCATCTATAACCACAGCCTAGGTTATCTTCTCCAGTCCCCTGACTTCAAATTACATCTCTCAGTGATGACCTTCCAATTTTCATTCCCAGATTTAAACTCTCTTTATGCTGTAGACTTACACGTTTGATTTCCTCCTTGACATCTTCACTTGGTCATCAAATAAGCACATCAACTTCAGTAAATCCAAAATAAAATTATATCACTGCTTTCCTCACCATCCCCACTCTCATATGCTATTTTCTCAGATTTCTGCATTTTAAAAAATAGCACCATCGTTTACTCAGGGGAAAATATTTAGGAAACTTCCTTGAGTTCTCTCTTTACTCATCCTCCATTGCCTATTCATCCAAAATCCTTTCAGATAAAGTTTTAAAATATATCCAGATTTGTTACACTCAATCTTTACTGTTATTCTCCTAACAAATACATATTCAGCTAACAGGAATTTATGAAGTGGACAACATATTTTATCTATTCCACTTATTTCTACCAACAACAAAACTTATCTTTAAAAATTGTAATTAAAACAAATCTTTTGCTTATGTTCTTTAAATGACTTATCAACATATTCAGAATAAATGCAGTGTCTTCATTATAACTTACATGTTTATTTCTACATATACTGGTCCCTATTCACCTTTGCTCCCTCATTTTCTGCTGTTCTCATTCTTGGTCACATTTTTCTAGCTCCTATGGCCTTTTTGCTGTTCTTTGATGATGAAAAACTCCTTCTTTCCTCTTGACCTTTGAACTTATTTTTTCTGCCTTGAACATCCCTATTCATTTCCAGTTTTTTTAACACCTTCACTATTTTCAAGAGTCTTCAAAGACCACAGAGAGGTTTTTTTTTTTTCCCCCCCCTCAATATCTAGGGAGTATAGTCATTTAGTTTATGAGACTAGGTTTCTTTTGCGAGTACTTCCATCTTGCTGCACACTAAAATCATTCATGGAATTTTAAAAAAATGTAGAATTATAGACTCTACCTTGTGTTGTTGTAACTGCTCAGTCACTAAGTCATGCCTGACTCTTTGCAACTCCATGGATTGCTTCACTATCTCCCCGAGTTTGTTCAAACTCATGTCCATCAAGTTGGTAATACTATCCAACCATCTCATCTTCTGTTGCTCCCTTCTCCTCCTGCCTTCAGTCTTTCCCAGCATCAGAATCTTTTCCAATTAGTTGGCTTTTCACATCAGGAGGCCAAAGTATTGGAGCTCAGCTTTAGCATCAGTCCTTCCAATGAATATTCAGGTCTGATTTCCTTCAGGATTGGCTGATTTGATTACTTTGCTGACCAAAGGACTCTCAAGAGTCCTTTCTAGCACCACAGTTCAAAAGCATCAATTCTTTAACATTCAGCCTTCTTTATGATCCAACTCTCACATCCATATATGACAGCTGGAAAAACCAGAGTTTTTACTATAGAGACCTTTGTTGGCAAAGTTATATCTCTTCTTCTTCTTCTTCTTCTTTTTTTTTTTTTTTTACTATACTGTCTAGTATTGTCATAGCTTTTCTTCCAAAGAGTGTTTTTTAATTTCAAGGCTGCAGTCACTGTACCTAGTGATTTTGGAGCCCAAGAAAATAAAATCTTCCACTGTTTCCATTTTTACCCCATGTATTTGCCATGAAGTGATGAGACTGGATGCCATGATCTTTCTTTATGGAATGTTGAGTTTTAAGCCAACTTTTTCACTCTCCTCTTTCATGTTCATCAAAAGGCTGTTTAGTTCCTCTCCACTTACTGCCATTAGGGTAGTATCATCTGCATATCTGAGGTTGTTGATACTTCTCCTGGCAGCTAGGAGGGGACAACGGGGTTCCTCTTCAGTTGTAGCGGGACCCTCACTGTTCCTCTTGAGTGGAGACAGGTATTTTGGGGAACTTCTTGAGGTGCAGCAAGGGTGTGAAGGAACTTTTCAAGGTCTAAGTGGGAAGGTGTGATTTCCCTTGAGATGCCGCATCAGAAAAAGGTCTCATCTTGCCTTCTAGCTTGTGTTTCACCCAGCCTAGCATTTCACATGATGTACTCTGCATATAAGTTAAATAAGCAACTTTGCTCATTTCACATACTAGCAAGGTAACACTCAAAATCCTTCAAGCTAAGCTTCAATAGTACATGAACTGAGAACTCAAGATGTGCAAGCTGGATTTAGAAAAGAAAAAGGAACCAGAGATCAAATTGCCAATAATCTTGGATCATAGGTAAAGCAAGAGAATTCCAGAAAAACATCTACTTCTACTTCATTGATTACATTCAAACCTTTGACTGCGTGGATCACAACAAACTGTGAAACTTTCTTAAAGAGATGGTAATACCACATCACCTTACCTGCCTCCTGAGAAATGTGTATGCAGTTCAAGAAACAACAGTTAGAACTGGACATGGAACAACAAACTTGTCAAAATTGTGAAAGTCTCTACCTTAAGCCCACTGATTTATTATCTTCAAAGGTAGGTCCTTGAAGCAATACTTAAACTTTTCCTCAAGGATGTGTTTCTTCTTCAGCCAGTTGGTAGGCTAGCAATGTTTTAGGGAGTCTAAAACATTCTCTTATGATGGCATCACATGCTTTGCTTTTAAGTCCCTCTTACCATTGTTTTTCTTATACTCCTATTTCAACAAGTATTCTCCTCAAAGTTAAAAAAAGGCAATAAAATAGAATGTAAGTAGCTTTTAATATTTGTTAACACTAAACTATTCATTAATCAACAAACACCTCCTCTTTTATAGTAGCATGTGAATTGAAAAATATTGGTCATAATAAATTTCAAAAATGTCAACTTTTGTGATTTTTAAATACCAGATGTAACACACCATTTGTGCGCATGAAATTTACATGTTTTATATATTACTCTTAAACATTTAAGTTTGAACCCTGAATAGCCAAAACAATCTTGAGAAAGAAGAATGGAGCTGAAGGAATCAGGCTTTTTGACTTCAGACAATGTTACAAAGCTACAGTAATTAAGACACATATGATACTGGCACAAAAGACAGAAATATAGACCAGTGGAACAGAAAGCCCAGAGATAAACACACATATCTATGGTTTAATCTATGACGAAGTAGGCAAGAATATACAATGGAAAAAGACAGCCTCTTCAATAACTGGTGCTTGGACAACTACACATAAAAGAATGAAATCGAACACTCCCTAACACCATACACAAAAGTAAACTCAAAACAGATTAAATACCTAAATGTAAGAGAAGACACTATAAAACTCTCAGAGGAAAATATAGGCAGCATACTTTTTGACATAAATTGTCACAATATCTTCTTGAACCCACCTCCAAGAGTAATGAAAATAAAAACAAAAATGAGCAAAAGGGACTTAATTAAACTTAAAACCTGCACAGCATATGAAATCATAAAGAAGATGAAAAGACAGCCCTCTTTTGAATGGGAGACCACATTTGCAAATGAAGCAACTGACAAAGGGTTAATCTCCAAAATATGCAAACAGCTTATGCAGCTCAATATCAAACAAGCAATCCAACCAAAAAATGGACAGAAGAGCTAAGTAGACATTTCTCTAAAGAAGACATATACATGGCCAACCAACACATGTAAAGATGTTCATCACTAATCATTGCTTGTGCTCAGTCGCATGGGACACTTTGCAATCCCATAGACTGTAACCCACCAGGGTCCTCCATCTATGGAATTTTCCAGGCAAGAATACTGAAATGGGTTGCCATTTCCTACTCCAGGGGATCTTCCTGACCCAGGGACTGAACCTGCATCTCTTGTATCTCTTGCATTGCAAGTAGAATTTTTTTACCACTGCGCCACTTGAGAAGCCTCCCTCCCTGCCACCAACTAATCATTAGATAAATTCAAATCAATAATACACTGAAGTATGATCCTCACAGTGGTCAGAATGGCTATTATCAAAAAATCTAAAAACAATAAATGCTGGAGAGGGTGTGGATAAAAGGACTCTTCCTACACTGTTGTTGGGATTTAAATTAGTATAGACACTATGGAGAACAATATGGAGGTTTCTTAAAAAACTAAAAACAGAACTACCATATGACCCAGCAATCCCACTCCTGAGCAAATATTAACACCAGTAGAAAACCATAATTCCAAAAGATACATGCACCCCAATATTCATTGCAGCACTATTTACAATAGCTAGGAAATGAAAGCAACATAAATGTCCAATGATAGATGAATGGATAAAGAAGATGTAATACATATATGTATAATGAAATGCTACTCAGCCATAAACAGGAACAAAATTGTGCCACTTGCGGAGGTATGGATGAACCTAGAGTCTGTCATACAGAGTGAAGTAAGTCAGAAAGAGAAAAAACAACATTGTATAATATTGCTTATGTGTGGAGTCAAGAAAAAATGGTACAGATGAACTGATTTGCAAAGCAGAAATAGAGACACAGAGACACAGATGTAGAATAAGCATATACATATTACTGACATATATGGAGACTGGAACTGACATATACATATTACTATATATAAGATAGATAATAAGCACAAGCTGGAATCAAGATTGCATGAGAAATACCAATAACCTTAGATATGCAGATGACATCACTCTTATGGCGGAAAGGAAAGAGGAACTGAAAAGCCTCTTGATGTAAGTGAAAGAGGAGAGTGGAAAAGCTGGATTAAAACTCAACATTCAAAAAACCAAGATCATGGCATCCAGTCCCATCAGTTCAGTTCAGTTCAGCCGCTCAGTCGTGTCCGACTCTACGACCCCATGAATTGCAGCATGCCAGGCCTCCCTGTCCATCACCAACTCCTGGAGTTCACTCAGACTCATGCCCATCGAGTCAGTGATGCCATCCAGCCATCTTATCCTCTGTCGTCCCCTTCTCCTCCTGCTCCCAATCCCTCCCAGCATCAGAGTCTTTTCCAATGAGTCAACTCTTCGCATGAGGTCGCCAAAACTTCATGTCAAATGGATGGAGGAACAATGGAAACAGTGAAATACTCTATTTTGGGGGGCTCCAAAATCACTGCAGATGGTGATTTCAGCCATGAAATTAAAGACACTTACTCCTTGGAAGAAAATCTGTGACAAACCTAGACAGCATAGTAAAAAAGCAGAGACATTACTTTGCTAACAAAGGCTATCTAGTCAAAGCTACGGTTTTTCCATTACTAATGTATGGATGTGAGAGTTGGTCCATTAAGAAAGCTAACCACTGAAGAATTGATGCTTTTGTACTGTGGTGTTGGAAAGACTCTTGAAAGTCCCTGCAATGAGATCAAACCAGTCAATCCTAAAGGAAATTAGTCCTGAATATTCATCAGAAGGGCTAATGCTGAAGCTGAAACTCCAATACTTTGGCCACCTGATGCGAAGAACTGACTCATTCGAAAAGACCCTGATGCTAGGAAAGATTGAAGGCAGGAGGAGGAGGGGGCAACAGAGGATGAGACGGTTGGATGGCATCTCTGAGTCAATGGACATGAGTTTAAGCAAGTTTCAGGATTTGGTGATGGACAGGGAAGCCTGGAGTGCTGCAGTTCATGGCGTTGCACGGAGTCTGACATAAATGAGTGAACTGAATTGAGCTGATAAGAACCTACTATATAGCCTACTCAGTACTATAACCTACTCACTTCTCTGTGGTCACCCACATGGGAAGGAAATTAATAAAGGGGGCAAATATGCATACATATAGCTACTTCATTTTGCTGTACAGCAGAAACTAACATAGCATTGTAAAGCAACTAGACTCTAACAAAAGTTAAAAATTTTAAGTTTTGAATGTTTCCATGTTTTTTCAGATAATTAGGTTTCTTCTTTACTGCCTCACCAATTTGGTTTGGTTTGCATAGTTCAGTTCAGTTCAGTCACTCAGCGTCCCCATTAACCACAGCACACCAGGCTTCTCTGTCTATCATCAACTCCCAGAGTTTACCCAAACTCATGTCCATTGAGTCGGTGATGCCATCCAACCATCTCATCCTCTGTCATCGCCTTCTCCTCCTGCATAGTTAGTTTTGGGTCTTATACGTCCCCTAATTCTGTAACACTTTTGAATGTCAGGCCATAAGAACATGCTTGCTGCTTTGATTTTATTAAAAAAATCTTTTTGCCTCAATTGAGGAAAATGTTTTAAACTGTTCTGCATTTAGGAATCTCTTTATGTTATCAACTTAATACACTTCATGTTGTAATAGTTATATATTTATTACCTGTTGGTTGAGAAAATCCAAATATATATGCCTTCATGGTTCCAATCACTGCATGTCCATCAGAGGTTTCTTAGAAAGAAGGATATGAGAGACATTGCTGGTATTAAGGAGAGAACACATAAAAATAGTTGAAGTTGCTAAGTTCACTTTGCTGTTCATAGATTTTTGCAAAATCATAAAATGAAAATAGAAATACCACTTTCTGTATTTGATTTAGTACCTGTTGTTCCCAGTCAAAATGTTGGTAAAGAGAAGAATCATGTTCAAGTTTAAGGGATTTCTTCTAGCATCCCTGATCCTCTTTAATGGAATTTTAAAACTGGTTCTGTCTCTATGGCTATCTAGGTGGAAGAAATAAAGTGAAGATGGGACAGCTGGTGGGACATGTCAAAGGGCAGGTCTTAAGTTTGCTTAGCTACATAACTACATCAAATAAAGGAAGCAGAAATGGGAGAGGCATCAACCATGGGCTGAACTAGAGGAAGCTGTTCCTGGCTAAGTCTGTTTATCACATAGATGTAGGAGTCAAAAGTTAGTATGCGTTTTAAAAGCCATAATTAGTATGATTTTAAAACTTGAAAATACTGCCCACAAATATTTGCAGTGCAAGAAATGTCCCACACAATGATTTACTAGCTTACTAAATATGTCTGCCACATTTTCTGGCCAATACAATCCACTTCTTTCTAGCTTCTTCCTTAAAGAAATAGCCTTATGATTCTATTTTTATTTATTTATTTTTTCCTCTACTGGGATGAAAGTGGCTGTCAGCTGAATGGAGTTCCCTGGAATGCTTTTAAATTCCTGATAAAATATTCAGCTGGCATGCCTCTTTACCTCTGGTTCTTTCACCTCTTCCTCTCTGAAACTTAAATATGTGAAGTTTAGCAGTCATCTGGCAACTATGAGGCTCCAAATCAGTGAGTTAAGGATGAAAGAACAAAAAATAGGAAGCTTTTGGGTTTTGGCTGAAAAGAGGAACCAGTGGCAGTTAAGTGGTTAACTATTTTTAACCTCCAAACTTCTAGTAATATATAAGTAACTAATCTCTATTAGTTTAAACTACTCTTTGTTGGATTTTCTGTTACTTGGAGAACATACAACTAAAGGATACAGTCCTCTCCCATAGAATTGCTGGAATCAGGTAGGAAGGAGATGGGAAAAGAGTCTGGTAAAAGTTAGCCTGCCTCTAGAGAAACTCTGGCCCACAATTTGGGAATGAAGTTGTGATTGTATCTTATTTTTCCAAACTAAAATTTTAAGAATGAAAATAATCACTATATCTTTGTTTCTGTTCCCTGTAGCACATAGTACAGTGTTCTAAAGGACTCTCTCCCTTTCTTTTTGTTCTTCCTGTCTAGATTAGAAAAAATTATTGATAATAGATTCTGCATGTCAGGTATTATAATGGAGATATAAAGATGATAAAGATAACCCCTGCCTAAGGAAATTTCACAGCTTAGTAGGAGAGTCAAACTAAAGGGTAAATATGCATTATATGTTATTATACATGTGTACACAGAAATATTGGAGAAGAAAGGAGCTATAGCTAATGATGACTGAGCAAAGGAAGAGGGTATAATGATTTCCAGGTTTTTGGGTTTTTTTGCAATAAGTTAGAAGACTAAGAAAAATTATTTTGGTAAAGTATATATAAGATTATTTTTTGGTATGATAATGTTCATGAATCTGGAGAAACTACTAAAAACCCAAGATTAGAATCAAATCTATTTGACAAAAGGACAAAATGTACATATGTCTTGTTAATATTTTTTCTGAAGCATTGTAATTTTTTTGTATGTGTATATACATGTTACAAAATTCATATCATACCGTGTCATATAGTGTGAATTATTCTGTAAATTGCCTTTTCATAAGCCATTTCTCATAAACATAATTTCATAATGAAGCATAGATATCTACCTATTATAATTAATGACTGTAGACTATTCCATAATATAAAGAAATGATAAATTTATTTAAAGAAACTTTAGTTGTCATATAATTAGATTGTTTATGATTATTTGAATGAAATATATTTGTATCTAAAAAAGACACTTTTACTCAATTATTTCAACTGAAGTTTGTGAAGCTAAGGATTTACAGCAGTACTGTGACCAATTCACTTTCTCCTGGAGATATTCAGGGAGAGAGAATATCTGCATTAATTTTCCTGGTAAACATGCTAATGACCTCTTGGTAAATATACTAATGACCTTCTGGTAAACATACAAATGACCTGAAAAACCCACTAATGCTGTTAACTAGGAAAAGGATAATGATAATTTCATCTGCTGCTGCTGCTGCTGCTAAGTCACTTCAGTCGTGTTCGACTCTGTGCGACCCATAGATGGCAGCCCGCCAGGCTCCTCCATCCCTGGGATTCTCCAGGCAAGAACACTGGAGTAGGTTGCCATTTCCTTCTCCAGTGCATGAAAGTGAAAAGCGAAAGTGAAGTTGCTCAGTCGTGTCCGACTCTCTGCGACCCCATGGCCTGCAGCCTACCAGGCTCCTCCATCCATGGGATTTTCCAAGCAAGAGTACTGGAGTGGGTTACCATTGCCTTCTTGGAACTTCTTACCTATAAATAGGAAAATAAAAACTATCTTGTTGAAATTGCTTATTGTAAATACACTTGTAATTTATAGACTCATGGGAAATAGCTGGCTGGAGAAGGTCACATAAACTGTGTAGTTAATGTAAGATAGCCCACAGAGCTTCCTCTGTGTAAGCGACTTGTCTGCATTTATTGCTCAAATGCTTCTCTCTTAACCTGGAGGCAAATGATACCCTATTGTGGGAGAAGAAAGTCCTTTTTTATTAAAAACTGTAGCAGAGGTTCTCAGACTCACTCAAGGGAAGGAATTCTTTGCGTGTATTGCTTAAATAATTGGTGAAGCTTGATATTGGGTAAAATCTATGACTTATGTAGTTGGATTTGGCAATACAATCCTTTGTTTTCAGCACAGATAAATTCCAGAAGTGGAATTTCTGTATGAAGGGGAATGTACTATTTAAGAACTGTGGAACATATAATTAGTCTATGGAACAATCTGAACTTATAGGGACAAATTATCTTCCTCTCTGTTCTTTCAGATTTCCTTTTTCCATTCCTTAGCGGTATCTTGGACAATTCCCTTAGCTTTCTTGTTACATTCAGCTATTTATAAATAAGGACTGCATTCAAGTCCAGTTTAACAATCAGTCCGATTTACTGCGTATCTTCCTCTTCCTAGTGCCAGTGGGCTTGGGGGACTTGAAGTAGAGTTGGAACAAAGTCTGCTCCTAATGTAGCCTTTCCTCTTCTGTTTTCCCTGTTATGCCTCTCGTCTGTTCCAGCTAATAGAATAGGAAGGTATGAAAATATTTTTCTTAAAAAAAAAAAAAAGTGTTTCTTAAAATTTTTTTTTAGGTCATCTCTTGTATCCGCTGGCTTGTGCTTCTCCAGAGACAGGTTGGTTCTCTTGGGGGAGGTTATGCGATCCTAGTAGGTGATCTCCTCAGTGCACAGTTGCTTTGACATGGAAGATTTGCACCACTGATAGCTCTGTCAAACGTGGTATTTCAAGCTTTGTTAGTTTCCATAATGTCCACTTTCTCCAAGACAAAAATGGTTGGCTTAGGCTGCTCCATCCTGCCAGTCATTCTGCCCTGCCTTCTCTCTCAACTTCTCATTTCCTCTACTACCCCTATATGAGATCATTTAATTTGCTGCATAGTAAGTTCCCTAGCTAATGAATAAGGTGACAGTTTCTTTAATTGATTGTCTCAGATCTTCATTATTTGGCTTTAGGGGAGGAGGAGGACCTAGCTTTATACACAGACTAAACACTCAAGATACAGTCTCTTTCTCTGGTTGCTGTACAGTATTTCTCAACCAGGAAGAGAGTAAGGCTTATATGAGGGATAATATTTGCTTATTCTTCTTTTAAAATTTTTTATTGAAGTACAGTTGAAATACAATGTTATGTTAGTTACAGTTATATGGAAAATTAAATCCTATATATACATTTATATATATAAAACTATATATATATATATCTCCTCATTCTTTTACAGATTATTTCCTCATATAGGTTACTATAGAATACAGATACTAGAATTGTTTTGTATTTAATACTTATTGCTCACAATTTTGTGTCCCACTCCAATTCTTCAGATATCAGAGTAATCTCATTTAAAGTCCTATTATATACCAATGAATAAACTATCCTCTCAAAATGTACTACCAATTTATACATATAATACAATAGTATGGGAAAGAGTAGAGTCCTCTACAAGGATGGGCATGGTTAAGGATGGAAACAGTGAGGACCGAACAGAAGCAGAAGAGATTAAGAAGATGTGGCAAGAATACACAGAAGAATTATACAGAAAATGTCTTATTGACCCAGATAACCACAATGGTGTTGTCGACCACCTAGAGCCAGACATCTTGGAGTGTGAGGTCAACTGGGACTTAGGAAGTATTACTATGAATAAAGCTAGTGGACATGATGGAATTCCTGTTGAGCTATTTAAAATCCTAAAGAAAATGCTGCTAAAGTGCTGCACTCAATATGTCAGCAAATTTAGAAAAGTCACCAGTGGCAACAAGATTAGAAAAGGTCAGTTTTCATTCTCATTCCAAAGAAGGGAAATGCCAAAAAATGTGCCAGCTCCCATACAATTGCAGCTCCCGTACAATTGCACTCATTTCACATATTAGCAAGTGAAGTGANTTATTGCTCACAATTTTGTGTCCCACTCCAATTCTTCAGATATCAGAGTAATCTCATTTAAAGTCCTATTATATACCAATGAATAAACTATCCTCTCAAAATGTACTACCAATTTATACATATAATACAATAGTATGGGAAAGAGTAGAGTCCTCTACAAGGATGGGCATGGTTAAGGATGGAAACAGTGAGGACCGAACAGAAGCAGAAGAGATTAAGAAGATGTGGCAAGAATACACAGAAGAATTATACAGAAAATGTCTTATTGACCCAGATAACCACAATGGTGTTGTCGACCACCTAGAGCCAGACATCTTGGAGTGTGAGGTCAACTGGGACTTAGGAAGTATTACTATGAATAAAGCTAGTGGACATGATGGAATTCCAGCTGAGCTATTTAAAATCCTAAAGAAAATGCTGCTAAAGTGCTGCACTCAATATGTCAGCAAATTTAGAAAAGTCACCAGTGGCAACAAGATTAGAAAAGGTCAGTTTTCATTCTCATTCCAAAGAAGGGAAATGCCAAAAAATGTGCCAGCTCCCATACAATTGCAGCTCCCGTACAATTGCACTCATTTCACATATTAGCAAGTGAAGTGAACGTCACTCAGTCATGTCTGACTCTTTGTGACTCCATGGACTATACAGCCCATGGAATTCTCTAGGCCAGAATACTGGAGAAGGTAGCCTTTCCTTTCTCCAGGGGATCTTCCCAACCTAGGGATAGAACCCAGGTCTCCCCCATTGCAGGCAGATTTTTTACCAGCTGAGCCTCAGGGGAAGCCCAATACTAGCAAGGTATGCACAAAATCCTTCAAACTAGGCTTCAGCAGTACATGAACCAAGAATTTTGAGATATACAAGCTGGGTTTAGAAAAGGTAGAGGAACCAGGAATCAAATTGCCAATTTTTGTTGGATCATGGAGAAAGCAAGAGGATTCCAAAAAAGTATCTACTTCTGCTTCACTGACTACACTAAAGTCTTTGATTGTGTGGATCACACAAACTGTGGAAAATTCTTTAAGAAATGGGAATACCAGACCACCTTACCTGTCTCTTGCGGAACCTTTATGCAAGTCAAGAAGCAGCAGTTAGAATGAGGCATGGAACAACGATTTGGTTCAAAACTGGGAAAGGAGTACAACAAAGCTCTATATTGTCACCTTGTATATTTAACTTTCATGCAGAATACATTATGCAAAATGCCATGCTGGAATAATCATAAACTGACATCAAGATTGCTGGCAGAAATAACAAACTCAGATATACAGATGATACCATTCTAGTGGCAGAAAGTGAAGAGGAACTGAAGAGCCTTTTGATGAGGGTGAAAGAAGAGTGAAAAAATTGGCTTAAAATTCAACATTGACAAAACTAAGATCATGGCAGCTGATCCCATAACTTCATGGCAAATAGAAGGGGAAAAAAGTGGAAGCAGTGACAGATTTTCTTTTCTTGGGCTCCAAAATCACTGTGGACAGTAACTGAAGTCATGACATTTAAGATACTTGTTCCTTGGAAGAAAAGCTATGACAAATCTAGGCAGTATATTAAAAAGTAGAAATTCTTTTGCTGACAGATGTCCATATAGTCAAAGCTACGGTTTTTGCAGGAGTCAGGTACAGATGTGAGAGTTGGACTGCAGAGAAGGCTGAGCACCAAAGAACTTATGCTTTCAAACTGTGGTGCTGGAAAAGACTCTTGAGAGTCTCTTGGACTGCAAGGAGATCAAACCAGCCAATCCTAAAGTAAATCAACCTTGAATATTTATTGGAAGGACTGATCCTTCTAATGTTTTGGGCCCTAATGTGAAAAGCTGGCTCATTGGAAAATACCCTGATGCTGGGAAGGATTAAAGGCAGAAGGAGAAAGGGGTGGCAGAGAATGAGATGATTAGATAACATTGCTGACTCAATGGACATGAATGTGAGCTAACTCTGGGAGATAGTGGACAGAGGAGCCTGGTGTGCTGTTGTCCATGGGGTTGCAATGAGTTGACATGACCTAGTCACTGAATAACAACAAACCATATTTCCAAAAGACTCTACCAAGTTACACATCTAACAGTCTTTATAAGAATTGCAGAACAATAGTAAATATTATCATTTATATAAATTTTCTCATCATATGTTTAGAGCTTCCTTTATTACTGTTTCAATCAGAATTTCTTCATAGTCAAGCTCAATTAAAAAAAGTGTTTATTGATCTTTTATGTTCTTATGTAAACAGAATATGCATGGAATTTTTCTTATTTTTCTAATGGCTTTTGATTACTGACTTGAATACATTTACTTATATTGAAGCTATTGAACATTTAATTGCTGTATAGTTTGTGTATTTTCTTTCAATGTTTGCTGCTTGCCTTTATTCATTAGTTATTAATTAATACTAATTAATCATGTTATTAATAATATTTTTGCTTTACTCATACCTTAAATTTTATATGAAAAAGATCACTTTATGTTTTATTCTTTGAAATAATTAAATAACATTTTTATTCTCATGCATTTTTTATTTCCTTTTATCAAATATTTATTACATTTTGAATTTATTTTGGAATGAAGTGTGATGTGAAAATCTACAATTTTATTTTTCAGTGGTCTCTAAAACATTTATTATTTTAAATTTGCCTTTCCTCACTGACATAAGGAATTATTTTATACATTTGTTTGCTTCATTTATATACTTCTTTATGTATGTTTTAATATATCATATGATATGGTTCTTGTGTTATTTTTATCTTCAAAGATTCTGTTAACTATTCTCAAGCGTTTTCATTTCAGGATGAATGTTTTAATACCTTTTCTAATTTTCTCCTTCCAAAAAAATCTCTCCCTGTCATCCATTTTTTGTCTCTCTCACACCTTCTCCATCTCTCCCTCCCTACTCCTTCATTCTCTCTTTCTTACTTATGAACCCTATAACTCTGTTTTATTGATGTATTCATATAATTAATTTAGGGTCATGTTTCTTGAGTTGTTAATTTCTAATCTTTAGTAAATAATCTTTCTTTACTTTTCCTATGATTGTCACACTGTTCTTTTTCTAACACTCTATATTAAATTCTTAGCTCAATTGTTTTTATTTCTTCCTTCTTTAAGTACAAAGCATGCAACAGAAGATTTTTCTGTAGTTTTAGTGATGAATAATCATTCTATTATTAATTTCTCAGTAGCCTATATTTTGCCTTTATTTTTTCTTTACCAAGGTATATAAAAATTTTAACTCCCTGGTCTTTAAAAAATTATTCATCTGATATTAGTATCACTTTGTGTTCAGAGAATGGCCTGTAATATGGGTTCTTGTTAGAGATTTTATTTTTTTCAGCACCAGTTCTGCTTGACATTTTTTCTGTTATGGTGGTTTATATTCTTTAATCACATATTTAACCTCCTTATAGTCTTTTCATATTTCATCCATTTCCATTTTATCCTCATTTTATTGCCTTCTCAATTGAGCAAGTTCTTTTCTCATGATTTTCTCTCTGATGTATAGTTATATCTTGCAAAATCAGAAATTATTGTTAGGAATTTTCTTCTAGTATATAGGAACTTTTTCAAAGTTACATCTTTCTTCTAGGTTTTTAAAATGCTGACTTTAAAAATAGAGTTTAAATGCCTAATTATTGGTTACTTCAAGACTTGGATTTCATGGTCAGTGGTAAGTTGCTGTAATAGTAATAAATATTTTTCTACTCTTCCTCAGATCATCTGTTTCATTTAGGAAACTATAGTGTTCAATTAATTGAAGAATTTCTTTTATCAGATACACATACTCTAAAACCAATAATGATCCTTCCTATAGTTTGTTATTAGTTGTCTGAGAGTCTTAATTTAAGTTGTTGAGAAAATCTGTGTTTTCTTGCTAGGTAAGCATAAGGATGAAACACTAGTGAAAAATTTGACAACTTCCATAACTATTATTATATTATTATTCTGACACAAAAACTACTCATGTTTTCATTTTAGCAACTTACAAAGTGCTCAAGATATAACATATTCTTAATAAACATTTAATGAATAAACCATCCTTAATTGCAAAGACATAAGTAAAAGGCAAATGGTATGTTAAATTGATTTTGTGAACTAAGAGTTTAATATTTTAAAATTATACTGCAGGTGATTTAAGAAATTAATCAGGTGGTCAAGAAGCAATATATATTTAGATATTTTTTTTTCATATGCCAAAATTACCCAAGGAAATAAAATTTCCAGTAGTGTTTATAATTTTACTTGTTCCTAATTTAATATTTGTGCTGCTGACTTCAAGATTTTTAGAGCTTGGATACAGTATTTGTCACTTCTTTCTAGCATTTCTTTTTGCCATGGACTATTTATAATTCAGTAATAAACAGTGATACAGTTTAAAAAAAAAACAGTTAAATGAAACAGATTTTTTTTTTTCCACAAAAAGTAAAAAAATCTCCCTGCCCTCTTCAATTACTTTGTCCATTTCTGCTAAGGTACTAAATGAGGGTTGATCTGGGTAGATATTATAGCTCAGAATAAGGATAATGAAATCAGGGGCCAAGTCTCAAGCAGAAGTACCCATTAGAAAAAGACCAAAGCTGCTAATGGTAAAGAACCTACTTGCCAAAGCAGGAGACATGAGACATGGGTTTGATCCTTGGGTCGGGAGGATTCCCCTGGCTTAGGAAAAGTATTCTTGCCTGAAAAATTCCATGAGCAAAGGAGCCTGGTGGGCTACAGTCCATGAGGCCACAAAGTGTTGGACACGACAGAGTGACTGAACACAAAAGATATAAAAAAAGGAATCAATAATTCAGACAAAGCTAACTACTACAGAAGTAGAAGGAGAAGGATATTTTAAATACATGGTCTGTTTATTCCTTGGCCGGTTCTGGGCTTGAAGCTGAATATTTCTTTAGTTAGGAAGTACTTTGCTTATTGTCCTAAGAAAACATTATGCACCATACACTGTTCTGGGTACCATGGATTTCTGAAATGCAAACATTAGCTTTGACTGGGAGACTCAGTTAATGAATTGGAGAGTGAAAATTTGTTATCATGAAATTCTAATAAAGTATTGCAAAAGTAACCAGAAGCATGAAACCATCATTATTTAGGACTCTGAGTTCTTTTCACTCTTCTTATTAGTGGTACTTTCACAGCTTCTGCTGAGTACCTGAGTATGTGGAGGATTGACCAGAGTTTGAGGAAAGGAGTTATAAAAAATATTTACTTCCCTTTGTTTTTATTTTTCCATTTCCTGGAAAAGCAGAAGATAGAACAAAGAGAAGTGGGAAGAAAAAATAAGAAAGAGGAATGGTCAAGCATCACATAAAAATGACAATATGGACTTTTAAGATCAACACTATTTAATACTAAATTTTAATAATTAGTTTATATTTATTCTATGTAAATACCCTTCATCTCTCAATATCTTTATACATATGCTAGGCACATGAAAATTTTCTTTGAGATGTTTTGTGGAAACACAATAAAAAAATAGTGTTTCAAGTTTGGGTCAATACTGGATAGAGATCAAAGAGAGTGAAAGAGCAGAGAACAAAAGTTCAGCACAAAAGTCAAAGACAAAAAAAGAAAGCCAAACCTGACCTGGTGTTTATGAACCTGACAAATTGACAGAAATTTTATGGACAGCACTGTGCTTTCTGCAGCTCACAGAAGGTAAAATCTTATCTAGAGCTTAACTTAGAAAGAAAACCACAGCTGATATCTAGATTACACAACAGGAAATGGAACAAATTGTTTGGCACACAAAATAAATCAACTGGGAAAATAAAATGGACAAATAATTGGAAGTTTATGTAATGAAAGTGATGGGACCTTAGCTGGGGCTTAAATGATGGGTTGGGAAATAGTAGGCAGCATAAAATTGCACTCAAAATGTGAATAACATGAGGGAACCTTTAATTCTTATAGAAAATGTCACAATTCAGACAAGTGATATGGGGTTGTCTTTTTTGCTAACCCAATATATCAGATGTGAAGTATATAATAAAATGAAGACTTGATTTATAGACATTTAAAGTCAGTTGCCTAATTTGTTGTTGTTGCTGTTCAATTACTAAGTTGTGTCCAGCTCTTGTGACCCCATGGACTGCAGCACTCCAGGCTCCTCTGTCCTCCACTATCCCCCAGAGCTTGCTAAAATTCATGTCCATTGAGTCAATGATCCTATCTCACCAACTCATCCTCTACTGCCCTGTTCCCCTTTTGTCTTCAACCTTTCCAGCTTCAGGGTCTTTTCCTATGAGTTGGTTGTTCACATCAACTAGCCAAAGTATTAGGGCTTCAGTATCAGTCCTTCCAATGAATATTCAGAGTTGATTTCCCTTAGGATTGATTGACTGGTTTAATCTCTTTGCAGTCCAAGGGGCTCTCAGGAGTCTTCATCAGCACCACAATTCAAAAGCATTAATTCTTTGGTTCTCAGCCTTCTTTATGGTTCTACTCTCACATCCATACATGATAACTGGAAAAACCATAATTTTGATTATACAGACTCTGTTGCCATAGTGATACCTCTGTGATGTCTCTGTGATGTCTCAGCACTTTTAATATGCTGTCTAGGTTTGTCATAGATTTCCTTCCAAGGAGCAAGCATCATTTAATTTCATACCTAGGGAATATGATTTGAAGAGTGTCATAATCATTCTTGTCTTCCCATCATGGAGAAGTCAGATTCTAGGTTAGAGATTAAAAATTATTATCAGATCATTAAATGATGTCTCTATCTCATCTTTAGAACCTATTGAGAAATGGATTTAAGAGTAAGAGGAAGAGCAGAGTAGGTCTCACTGATATAATTGTGGCCTAGTATTGGTACCAAGTTGAAGCTCATACTGCTTCACAAAACAGGCCGGTAAATCAGAGATGTATTGTGGTAAGGAATAGTGACTTTGTTCAGAAACCCAGCAGGCCAACAAGATGGTGGACTACAGTTCCAAAAGCCACCTTTCCAGAGTTAGCATTCAAGTTTCTTTTATACTAAAAGGGAAAGGAGTAAAGTCAACCATTTCCTGGTTCTGGTCAGCAGCGGTAGGGGCTGTTTTAATTCCTTCCTTCTTGTAGTTATTCATGGTTGGGCCTGATCAGGATATTTCCTGTGAGCCAAACAAAGGTATTTTAGCTCAATGCTCATTACTTGGGGTCAAGGTTCCCAGACCCGGGCCATTATGTGTAATTTAAGCTTTTGGCAACATTCTTTCAGTGATTAGCTTATACTAGAATACAGAGATTCTCCCCTATTACATTATGAGGTAGATGGGTCTGATATTACTCCTCATCTTCTTGTTCTAAGCCTTTGAAGAAAACTTTGGGTTTGCAGAACAAGGACAGGTCAGCCTTCCACTTGTCTAGGGAGAATAAGGCAGAACATTCCTGAAATCCTTGTGTTTAGGGCTTGCAAAAGATTAGCTTAACTCAGTTAAGAAAAGTGAAATGATCCCTATGACCAGTTCCCCAGATGTCTCATTCTACCCCATACAGAGGAGTTGGGGACAGGGAGCCAGACATCCTGGAATGTGAAGTCAAGTGGGCCTTATAAAGCATCACTACAAACAAAGATAGTGGAGGTGATGGCATTCCAGTTGAGCTATTCCAAATCCTGAAAGATGATGCTATGAAAGTGCTGCANACAAAGGTCCATCTAGTCAAGGCTATTGTTTTCCCAGTGGTCATGTATGTATGTGAAAGTTGGTCTGTGAAGAAAGCTGAGTGCCGAAAAGTTGATGCTTTTGAACTGTGGTGTTGGAGAAGACTCTTGAGAGTTCCTTGGACTGCAAGGAGATCCAACCAGTCCATTGCCAGGGTTCTGCCCCAGTTGGATCCAGGGTATCCAAAGTATGATGATGTCAGCAAATGAATGCATAAATGAATGAAAGAGGAAAGAATAGAAGCTGATATTCCTTGGTTTACATAGAAAGCCAATAATGTCCCAGAAAAGGGACTTGTTCTGTTCACGGAGGCCGTAGGTGCCCTCTCGCCGGAGTGAAGATGCAGAGTGCCTTCTCTATCAGGTCTTAGAAGGCCAGGCAGGAAAGTGAATGCAGAAAGCCTCTATGCTCCAAGGGATCAACCTGAAAATGAGAGGGAGGGAGAGGGAGAAAGGGAGAGAGAGAGAAAATGAATGATTGACACGGGGTGACCAAGCTTCAGTGAGTGAGGCCCATAACTTTATTTTCAAAAGGAACTTTTATTCCTTGACTTGTACATAGAGGGAAATGAAAGATGCAATGTCATACAGAGTCAGCCCAAACATTACATCTGTTTTGTCTTTATAGAAAGCAGGATTTTTTCTGCATACCCTTCCCATAATCAGTGCTGTGTACGTTATCTTCTGGCCTTTGAGGCCTGTGGACATTTTATGACCCTCTTTTGATAAAGGNGATGCAATGTCATACAGAGTCAGCCCAAACATTACATCTGTTTTGTCTTTATAGAAAGCAGGATTTTTTCTGCATACCCTTCCCATAATCAGTGCTGTGTACGTTATCTTCTGGCCTTTGAGGCCTGTGGACATTTTATGACCCTCTTTTGATAAAGGCTGCTCAACCAGAAAACTTATTTTACCTTGAAATGTTTTTTCTTTATATTTCTAATCTATGTCAGCCTCAGAAAGTATTAAACAGAGTTACATTCTCACGGAGCAAAGGTGCAGTGAGTTACAACAAAGAAAGAACCAATTAGTTCAGAGGTCTGATATGGTTAATTCCAAGGTTACTGCTTGTTTTTCTTAAATTCCAACTACACTAAATACTGCACTCCCAAGTGTACAGTGGATAAGAGATATGGGAACTTAGCAGCAAGTATTAGCTCAACAATGAAATCCTACACCAGCACTACTCTAATAGTTTTTAACTCTTCCAAAGGTTCTATATTTTTAGAATGTTTTAGGCTTCCCATGCCTCTCACAGTTGGGAGGCTCTGAATAATCACATGCATAGTTGCAAGAGTCTGGATAAATCTATCAGGCAAGCTAGAATGCTAACAGGGGAGTTTGACTTGAAATACTCCTTTCATGTCCAAGAGACTTATTAGCTAGAGCCTTAAGTTGATTTTTTCCAGAGAAAGGTGGTCAGGGATAACACCCCTGTTAATGTCAGAAGAGTTGGTGAAAGACATAAAATAGTAAGACAGATAGATTCTGGTTTGGGGGTAGATGCTTGAGCAGGTCCAGGGAGTCCCTTGAGTCCTGATCTGCCTTTGCCTGTCAGGTCTTCTCCACATGACCTTTGTCATAGGTGGGATCTCCTGTGGTGACTCCCGGCAGTCCATCCTAAAGGAGATCAGCCCTGGGATTTCTTTGGAAGGAATGATGCTAAAGCTGAAACTCCAGTACTTTGGCCACCTCATGCGGAGAGTTGACTCATTGGAAAAGACTCTGATGCTGGGAGGGCTTGGGGGCAGGAGGAGAAAGGGTCGACAGAGGATGAGATGGCTGGATGGCATCACTGACTCGATGGGCATGAGTCTGAGTGAACTCCAGGAGTTGGTGACGGACAGGGAGGCCTGGCGTGTTGCAATTAATGGGGTTGCAAAGAGTTGGACACGACTGAGTGACTGAACTGAACTGAACTGAACTGAATTTACTGACTTGAGCGATAAATCATTTATATCAATAAGGGAGTTGGACTATGAAGAAGGCTGAGCGCCAAAGAATCGATGCTTTTGAACTGTGGTGTTGGAGAAGACTCTTGAGGGTCCCTTGGACTGCAAGGAGATCCAACCAGTCCATTCTGAAGGAGATCCAACCAGTCCATTCTGAAGGAGATCAGCCCTGGGATTTCTCTGGAAGGAATGGTGCTGAAGCTGAAGCTACAGTACTTTGGCCACCTCATGTGAAGAGCTGACTCACTGGAAAAGACTCTGATGCTGGGAGGGATTGGGGACAGGAGGAGAAAGGGACGACCGAGGATGAGATGGCTGGATGGCATCATGGACTCAATGGGCGTGAATCTGAGTGAACTCCAGAGTTGGTGATGAACAGGGAGGCCTGGTGTGCTGCGATTCATGGGGTCGCAAAGAGTCGGACACAACTGAGCGACTGAACTGAACTGAACTGATCAATAAGGGAATGCAGTTTATGTAAGAAAGAGTGGGGGAAGGGGAAGATATTTCGGGAATCTGCTTGTTTTTCAAGCCATTTGAACTGAAAAGTGTTTCTTATGTCTGTTGCAGCCCTCTCTTTACCATGCACACATGCAGGCTGTCCTACATTTGAACATAATCTCCTCCCATTAAAGGACGGCTGGTATCTTTGTGAAAGCAGCCATTTCATTTTAGCTGGGCATTAGCTTGAGCCATCTCCTGCATGGATTTCCCAGTGGTCTACAGCCATAACACGGTTTGAAGTTATGCTTCAGGGTATCTGGTGGATGAAACTGGAGCCGATTATACAGAGTGAAGTAAGCCAGAAAGAAAAATACCAATACAGTATACTAACACATATATATGGAATTTAGAAAGATGGTAATGATAAACCTGTACACGAGACAGCAAAAGAGACACAGATGTATAGAATAGCCTTTTGGACTCTGTGGGAGAGGGAGAGGGTGGGATGATTTGGGAGAGTGGCATTATAATATGTATGATATCATAAGTGAAATGAATCGCTGGTCTAGGTTCGATGCAGGATGCAGGATGCTTGGGACTGATGCACGGGAATGATCCAGAGAGATGGTGTGGGGCAGGAGGGGGGAGGGAGGGTCGGGATTGGGAGCTCATGTACACTCATGGCTGATTCATGTCAATGTATAGCAAAACGAATACAGTTTTGTAAAGCAAAACAAACTAAAGAATAAACATTTTTAAAAAAGAAAAAAGTGGAAAAAATTTAAAAAATATAAAAATAATAAAAATTAAAAAAAAAATAAATAAAATAAAATACAAATTAAAAAAAAAGATGTTATAATCCAGAGGATAAAATTATGCTACAAATATCACAGCCTGAAATTCTAAGATTTGAAAGCCCTATAATTTTTCTGAAAGCTTTGTATACATGATATGCAGCATGGTATCATAATACAAAAGATTAATGTGTTAAAAAAAACAAAAACATTTTGCTTCTAATCTTCCTGTTTGTAAGTACCCTACTTAGTTCCTCTTCCGAAACCTGCTTGCATATCCTGTGCATATCCATCCTCCCACCTATCTAACTCAGTAGGTCAGCAAAACAGTCCATATTTATTGAGCTCTGCCAATTATGTGCAGTACACACAAAGGTGGTTATATTTTATCAAGTTTCTCTGCAGGTTGACGGGCTGCATTCCAGGGTCCTCTTGCTTGTAATTCCCACTTACCATTAATGATGAGCAGAACTTTCAAGTGTTGCTGATGAATAGTTCAAAAACTTGAATGGTTCATCTAGAAGTGATAGATGAAAATAAAAGAAAATAATTAAATATACAATTTCATTTTCTGGAAAAAAACAGGAGGGTGTTTTAATGAGAGTCAGAATTACCAAAACTATTATGGTAAAGAGTAGAACCATAGTTTTTTTTAGGCAAAAACATCCAGAAACTCTTCAGGATGAGCTCAGAACTTTTGATTAAGTGTCATAAGCTTGGCTTTTGGATTTTTGCATATAATAAAGTACTTTAGTCCCCTCACATTTCAAATTTCTCATAATTATGTGAAAACTGGAGAGTTATGAGGCTTATAATTAAATATGTAAAAAGCACATCATGATTATGATTTGAGATATAAAGATAATAACAAGCATATTAATTATATTTAAGTAGGTGGGCTGCTGTCTATGGGGTCACACAGAGTCGGACATGACTGAAGCGACTTAGTCTAACATCAAGACGTTTTCTCAAGATTTTGTATGAGTTAACCTTCTGGGACATACAGACATCATTGATTAAACATGTTTTGATATCATTTATTCATCTCTTACTTCGTCTATGGCGTAGAATTGAGATGGTCACTGTCAGTATGATACATAAGAATCAACCTTGTTCAATTCTCTGATAGTATGCTTATTGTAGGCACTCTTAAGGTTCCTAACCTCATCTGTAAAATGGGGATGATGATACCATCACCTCATTCGGTTATTTTGATGATTTTATCAGGTCAATGCTTAATACAGTTCCTGACGAATAATGTTGGGTGTTATCCCTATTGATATTATTTTTAATTTTGTTTTAAAAAAATCACCATAAAATAAAAGAAATATTAACATATCATTCCAACTATTCAAAGGAAATATATATTAAAATATAATTTATGATAAAATGACTGATAATCTTAAGATGAGAAGTTGGGTAATACCTGAAGTTAATAGTGACCATGAGACTGGTGGTAAAGAGGATAGACTCCATGCTCTGTGACTTTGGAAAGATTAAGCCTGGATTGCCTCAATTTCTCATGTGATACTATAATTATAGTCTCTACCTTATAGACTTCTATGAGAATTCAGTGAGTTAATACATGTAAATCAGTTATAGGAAGCACAGCATTTGGCACTGTTTTCAAGCATGCTAATTATTTTTGTTATTATCATCAGTGTCACACCAGCATTATTATCACTATGCTAAATCTTGGGAACTAAGCAGCTGTTTTTGGATTCATTTTAAACTATTTGGTAGGACACTGGGAGGTGTTTGAGGTGTCACTCATATTTCTATGTTTGCTTACGTGTTTAGTCGCTTCAGTTGTGTCCAACTCTTTGCAACTCTATGGATCGTAACCAGCCAGGCTCATCTGTCAATGGGCTTCCAATTGGAAGATAGCCACAGAAAAGGATCAAAACAAAAGTTTCAAAACTAATAAAGCTGAGTTGGAGGAGCCTGCTTAAACCTGCAACCAAAGGCAGGATTCTTACTCTTTCCCCAGCTGAATCCATCTCCTCACTATAAACTCCGGGTCTTTATCCTTCATAGGCAGGGCCTGCCCTCACAGAATTATCACTTAGAGCAGACAAGGGTGTTTGTATTAAAAGGGAGGTTAGTTGGAGAGTGCACCCAGAGGGGTTTGAGCTGCACCTCCCCGGAGCTTTTCCCTCAATCTCATCTCTAAAATGAGCTATTCTTCTTCTCTAGGGAAAGAATGAATGAGAGGATGGAGGGGAGAGAGTTATCAGCTGTATTTACTTCAATACAACTCCCTCCTGGGGAGGGTAGTGTAAGTTCCCTCCCTCCATGAGATTGTGCAATGTAAAAGGATAAAGTCATATCTATTAATCTGGATAGACACTTTAGATCCAGCAAGTCCCACTCCTTCCCCCCCCACCTTTTTTTTCTGGATCATTAGGTGAAACTTAAAATTCTTCCACTTGAGAATTTACTACCTGGAAAATGGGGTTTTGATGGACAGCACTTCTCTATCTTGCAGCAGTGGTTTGGAGGTTAAAGATGATCACTGCCTTGGAGATACTCCAAGAGCCTCACATAATAGAGGCCATTATATTCAGGTATCATGGGCTAGATTATGGGTTTTACAGAAGGTTAGCAATTTTAATCACTAGTTCGTTTTTCTTTAGCCATGATTCCTTCTGATGTTCTCCACTTTTAATCAGGCAGAAGTTACTTCCAATTTCCTTTGTTTGTTGGAACTTTGTTCTCTCCAAAAAAGTTGAAGCATCATTCAAGATGAGAAAAATATAGTCTTTAAGCTTTTCTTGACATTTATACCAAAATAGCAATGTAGCTGAAATCAAGTGGGAACATTTACAAAGCTAGAATGATAATTGGAAAAAAAGGGAAGGAGTGAAGCAATTTTCAGTGCTTTTGTTAAAAAGTTTATACTTATACTATGCAATGTCTTATTTTTGAAATACATCGAAAATTGTCTCCAGTTTGATTTCTCAGATAGTGTGGCTGCCAATTCCTTCCCTAGCACTCTGCCACTTGGATTGTTTCCAATGATGCCGTGTGTGGTTTTCCCTTTGCTTCTCCCTTTTCTAAACAGAGAGGAAAACAGGTCCACTCTGGCATTAGCTTGCAAGCCGTGCAAGTCAAATCAAAATTCAAGACATGAAAATCTTTAACTCAGGTTCAACTACATTCACTATTCCTCAAGTTTCGATTTCAAAGAAGGTAACTTTAATGTTAAACATGATAATCTCCAAATTTGTAGAAGAATGTAATCTGAGTTCAAGCCAAAATTGGAGTAGTTTTCCTCTATCAATTTTGGGCGTGTTTTATTCTCTCATAGATGTATTGAAAGGGAGATGTTATTGCACATCTCACTAACTATTAATTTATCAAGTTCCCTTTCTTTTTCAAAATATATTATCCACTTACCAGATGATCTTTATCTAGTATGTTTTATAACAGTTATTTCCTATTATGTTAAATTTAGAGAAGGAACTCAAATTTGCTTGCCTAGGTAGTATCCATATAAATTTTTCCTCTAGTGAACAGAGCATCAATTACTTGTATTAGGAAACAATAGTATTTTGTATCTTTTCCTTCTAACCTTGTCATTTATTCTTTCATGTTAGTGGGGAATCCACTCAATCTATCTATGTGTCAATAGCTATGTACACTTGTTGTGGGTAAGATTATCAATCACCTGCAAACTCCAAGGAAAAATTAACATGCCCTTATTTAACAGATTCTTCCTTCTAAGGAACTTGAATTGGTCTGGCACCATTGCCTTCTCTGACATACATCATTGGTTCTTACCAAATCTTTAAGGGAGAGTTGGCAGATGTCTTTATGTTACAGATGGTTACACATGAGGCTTCCATCTCTGCTCACCACCTGGAAAGCTTGCAGTGGACACAGTGTATCTGTCACCAAGACAGGTGGCAGTGTCTGTAAACCTCCTGGGGGCAGGAATGGTGGTGAGTGCTATACACAAGGTATGGACATTTTTCCTCAGGTTTTTGCAATCTCTTTGTGATATCTGCTCTTATTTAATGAATTGTGCCCATTGATACCCTCACTAATACTCTTTACAGGGATAATTTCTATTTACTCAGTGCCTTAAGAAGGGGAGGAAAGACACAGGTGGAACAGTTTCTAGCTTCTCTTCTCTCATTTCTTGCTTACCTCCCCACAGAGGTAAAGGCAAAGTGGGTGAGCAAAGTAATTTGACATCTGGTCTTGAGCATAGTAGAACTGTAGAATGGGAATGAATAGGGTGAAAGTTTAGATCTGTGAGAAGTTAAAACCCTTTTCCTATCAATGCTTTCTATGAGCCTAGTATAAATTCATATATTACTTGCATTGTTCTTAAGTGCAGTCAGTCAGAGTGTGTACCACATCTCCTTGAGCAAAAAGATGTCACATTTCAGTCTGTAGCAGCTGGTATAACAGGCAGATGATCCATAAGCATTTTAGCCAAGAAGACTCATCCTATACGGTTTATATCAATGACTGGACACTCCAGCTGCCACTTGCTGAGTAAGTTTATGGATGTCTTGGCTCTAAATTTTTGAAAACGAACCTCTCTGGATGCCAGAATAGCTGGTCTGCCCCTGCATCTTACAGGTAGGAGACAGGCTGTCTGTAGATGTAAGTGAATTTGAGAAGCAGTGAAGTGGAAGAGACTCAAGGACTACACCAGCTTGCTGCTTGGAAACTCTCCAGCACAGTGTCAAAACAGTAGGCCCTCTCCATGCACCTGCCAAAGCTGCACATAAAATTAATGATTATTTGTGAGAACAGACAAGGAGGAAAATCTACTGTGTTCCCAAGTCTGTGGTGTGGATTAGCTTCATCGGTATCAAATGGCTGACTGCCACTGAGCTGATCTTTTTTTGTACTTTCTGGCTCTTTCCACAGGATGCCAGAAGCTCTTTGTTTAGCTAGTGCTTTATCTAATTCTGGCACAATCAATTTCACCTCATTCTCAGCACAGTTGGCAGGATTCTGTTGTTTATAGGAAAGGTATTTTCCCTCTAATTTAATACCTAGTATCTTCCTATGTTACTTCCACTGAAAACATCTTCTTTTGTCCCTTTCCTACATTCTTCTCTCTTCTCTCCTCCTTCAAGCTGTATAAAAGCCTATCATGTAACTGGATTCTCAACTTCTATTGTTCTTTACTTTTTGTGTCTGTCTTATAACTTACTTTTCAAAGTAAACATTTTTAAATGCCTCATTTCAGTGTATTTCTTTTGCTTTAAAGTGCACCAGCAAAACACTGATTTATGCATAAGCAGATTTATGCATACAGTTTGTTCATTGTTTAGCAATAAATGTCCATATTATATAATGAGGCTGGCGCATAGAACGTTTTAGTGGTGCAAATTAAAAGCCCCATAGTAAGTACCAAGTTATCTATTATAATGTCCTATAAACATATTTTTATTACAAGTCCAATGGGAGCCCTGCTCATTTTTGTCATCTTAATCCCTGTGTTTATCTTTAGGAGTACCTGCATGATAAAGAAGACCAGATAATTATCTATCTCAGTATCCTTTAGGGAAATGGTCTCCAAAAGCCTTAACTTACAGTCTCCCATCAGGTTTTGAAAGTGTACCTCTTTATGTATATATTTAAGTTTATAAATTATATACTCATATATATATGCAATATATTGTTACAACTGTAACATAGGGTACATTATGAAGAATTACTTAAAAGACATTTAAAAATCTGCAGTGGAATCAATAGAAATATAAACTCTAATGTTTTTCCTTGCATTCCTGTAGATAGTATTCCTCATACCCAGAGGCACATACTTTAGGGCTTAATGATTCCCATATCTGATCATTAGAATAATCTGGAGAAATTTTAAAAACTGATATGGCTTGTCCCTCTCTCCATAACTACTTAACTAGAATCTCTAAATTGATGTACTCTGCATATAAGTTAAATAAGCAGGGTGACAGTATAGAGCCTTGACGTACTCCTTTTCCTATTTGAAACCAGTCTGTTGTTCCATGTCCAGTTCTAACTGTTGCTTCCTGACCTGCATATAGGTTTCTCAAGAGGCAGGTCAAGTGGTCTGGTATTCTCATCTTTTTCAGAATTTTCCACAGTTTATTGTGATCCATACAGTCAAAGGCTTTGGCCACCCTGCTTATTTAACTTATATGCAGAGTACATCATGAGAAATGCTAGGCTGGAAGAAGCACAAGCTGGAATCAAGATTGTGGGGAGAAATATCAATAACCTCAGATATGCTGATGACACAACCCTTGTGGCAGAAAGTGAAGAGGAACTAAAAAGCCTCTTGATGAAGGTGAAAGAAGAGAGTGAAAAAGTTGGCCTAAAGCTCAACATTCAGAAAATGAAGATCATAGCATCTGGTCCCATCAATTCATGCGAAATAGATGGGGAAATAGTGGAAAGAGTATCAGATTTTATTTTTGGGGGGCTCCAAAATCACTGCAGATGGTGATTGCAGCCATGAAATTAAAAGACGCTTACTCCTTGGAAGAAAATTTATGACCAGCCTAGATAGCATATTGAAAAGCAGAGACATTACTTTGCCAGCAAAGGTCCATCTAGTCACGGCTATGGTTTTTCCAGTGGTCATGTATGGATGCGAGAGTTGGACTGTGAAGAAAGCTGAACTTTGAAGAATTGATGCTTTTGAACTGTGGTGTTGGAGAAGACTCTTGAGGCTCCCTTGAACTTCAAGGAGATCCAACCAGTCCATCCTAAAGGAGATCAGCCCTGGGATTTCTTTGGAAGGAATGATGCTAAAGCTGAAACTCCAGGACTTTGGCCACCTCATACAGAGAGTTGACTCATTGGAAAAGACCCTGATGCTGGGATAGATTGGGGGCAGTAGGAAAAGGGGATGACAGAGGATGAGATGGCTAGACGGCATCAGCGACTTGATGGATGTGAGTTTGAATGAACTCTGAGAGTTGGTGATGGATAGGGAAGCCTGCTGTGCCACGATTCATGGTGTCGCAAAGAGTTGGACATGACTGAGCAACTGAACTGAACTGAGCTGAATTGAGGTTGGAAGGTTCTGGTACATGTATTTTGTAAATACTTCTCAGGGATTCTGATAATCTGCTATGTGTGGGATTCACAGTTCGAGGGCAGATGCATTTTATTTTTTTTAATTTATTTTAAAAATTTATTTATTTTCAATTGGAGGATAATTGCTTTGTACTTTTGTGTTGGTTTCTGCCATACATCAACAAGAATCATCCATAGGTATATACATGTCCCTTTCCTTGTAAACCTCCCTCCCATCCCACTCCATCCCACCCCCCTAAGTTTTCACAAAGCATGGGTTTGAGGTTAACTGCTGCTGCTGCTAAGTCACTTCAGTCGTTTCCGACTCTGTGCAACCCCATAAATGGCAGCCAACCAGGCTCCCCCATCCCTGGGATTCTCCAGGCAAGAACACCTGAGTGGGTATTATACAGCAAATTCCCACTGGGATATTTTATATAGGTAATAAATATGTTTCCATGCTACTCTCTCAATTTGTCCCATCCTCTCCTTCTCCTGCTGTATCTATAAATATGTTCTCTATGTCTGTGTCTTCATTGCTGTAAGACAGATATATTTTAGAGGAACCCATGCCTGAAGAATCCCCATGAAGAGAGGAGCCTGGCAGGCTGCCATCCATGGGGTCACAAAGAGTTGGACATGACTGAATAACTAAGTACATGATTTAGAGTATCAACATAAGATCCAGCTAGATGCAGTGAATAGAATTTTAGGATTCTTAAGAGTCTTCTGACACTAACAAGATGTTATGGAATGAACTGAGTTGCCCCAAAAGGTACTAGATCCCCAATATGAATTTTTTTAGAAATGCAGTCTTTCAATGGGTTGGGAACTCAAGTACACCTGTGGCGGATTCGTGTCAATGTATGGCAAAACCAATAGAGTAGTGTAAAGTAAAATAAATAAATAAATAAATAAAAATTAGAAAAAAGAAAAACTTAAAAAAAAAAAAAAAAAGAAATGCAGTCTTCACAGATGTTCAAGTTAAGGTGAGGTCATCAGTGCTGGCCCTAATACAATATGACTGATGTCTTCTTGAAGGGAAATTAGGACACAGAAACAGATATGTACACTGTTAGAATACCTTGTAAAGATTAGAGTTATGCTGTTACAATCCTGATCATTACCAGAAGCTAGGAAAGAGGCCTGGAACATATCCTTTTCCTGTGCCTTCAGAAGGAACATGCCCTGCTGTCACTTTGATCTTGAACTTTAACATCTAGAACTATGAGACAACAAAATTCTGTTCTTAAAACACCCAGTTTGTGTTACTTTGTTGTGGGAGCACAGGGGAACTAATGCACTGGGGAGAATCATTAACATCCAAACCGTTGGAATGGTGAAAAACAAACTAAGCCCCAAAAGCCAAACCTCCTCACCCCTGCTTTTTTCTCTTCTTTTATACTTTCAATTGCCTATGAGAGAGTATCCATTTTTAGAACATATAGTATAGGTATAAGATATTCTAATAAAATTGTGCTTTAAAAGAACAGTTTAATTTATATCCCAATATTATAAGTAAACATGTACATTCTCAAAAACTTCAGACATAAAAATGAAAAAAGAATATGAACAACTATACCAACTGTCGACATTTGGTATATTCCCATGTATTCTTTTTCCCCTCTGTATGTTTTAAAAATATATTTTAGTTCAGTTCAGTTCAGTCGCTCAGTCATGTCCAACTCTTTGCGACCCCATGAATCGCAGCACGCCAGGCCTCCCTGTCCATCAGCAACTCCCGGAGTTTACTCAAGCTCATGTCCATCGAGTTGGTGATGCCATCCAGCCATCTCATCCTCTGTTGTCCCCTTCTCCTCCCATCCCCAATCCCTCACAGAACTTATTAAATAGCATATTTTATATAGGTGAATAAATTGAAAATGATGTTTATAGTCCCATACCTTTAAAAAATAACCATAGATCTCTGGTCAAATAGCATATATTTATCTCTGCTCCCTGAGAGTAATAGAGAGAAAATAAATCCATATGAGCAAAGTGAATGCAAGAAAAGAGATGCCGACAAAATTACAGAAGAGAGAAAGCAAAGAACAAATGGCAACTGACCTAACAGATCAGAGAAAGGAGAAACCTGACTATCTGCAGTGGAGGATTACAACGCAATGGGATGAGTCATTTCCCTCTGAAAACACCTTGAAATACTCAGGAATTGGAGCCAGCGGGTACATCTAAAATTGGAGGAGCAACAAAAAACAAGCAGAGCTGTTGAAAATTCTTGTGAGTTCCTTTCAGATTCTGCATAAGGGGGATGCTTCTTTCATTTTTTGGAAGGCTCTAAAAAATTGACTTAACTAAGACAATTTATAATCAGGGCAATTGAATGTCTTAGAAAATGCTATAACTGTTTCTGATCCTAGTTCTGTTTGCTTTTGAAGATTCAATTTTTTTCTTCATCTGGTGTAACATTACTATTTCAAAAAATGATTTGATAAAAATATTTTTCACTTAATTAAACAGAGGAATGCAGAGACTAAAATTTCATTTTATTAGACGTTTACAGTATATAAAATTAAAAAAAAATAGGATAAGGCATGCCTCAAAAACACTGAAGTGTTAGACTGATGGATGGAAAGTGCGATGTGAACTTACGTGAACTCTGTGTGTGTGTGTGTGTGTGTGTGTGTGTGTGTGTGTGTGTTTCACATCCACCTCTTTGACCCTTTGGGCTACAGCCCCACCAGGCTCCACTGTCCATGGAATTTTCCTGGTGAAAATACTGGAGTGGTTGTTATTTTCTTCTCCAGGGGAACTTCTTGACCCAGGGATGAAAATCATGTCTCTTGCATTGACAAGCGGATTCTTGACCACTGTGCCACCTTTGATAAAATTAATTCTGTCCTAAAAATAGCATCATTTCTGTTACCTTTTTTAGAATAATGATTTTAGGCTAATAATGAACCATTAAACAAACGATGCTCATATGTGCATAGTTATCTTAATGTCAGTGTTTGCCAATAATTCAAATACAGATAATATTTAATTGGTTTTTGTCAGACTTTAAAGATTCTTTGGGAGAGGAGCATTTTGGTTAATGACTTTTTCTTTTCTTTATTTAAATTTTATTTTTGTTAAAATATAAATTATATATATATATTTATATATATTCTTTTCCATTGAGGTTTATTATAGGATTTTGAATATAGTTCCTTGTGCTGTACAGTAGGATCTTGTTTATCCATTCTATATACAATAGCTTGGATTTGCTAATCCCAAACTCACAATCCATCCCTTCCCCACTCCCCTGTCCTCCTTGGAAACCACAAGTCTGTTCTCTATGTCTGTGAATCTATTTCTGTTCCATAGATATGTTCATTTGTGTCACTATTTAAGATTCCACATATAAATGATAACATAATGTTTGTGTTTCTTTGTCTACTCATTTCATTTAGCATGATAATCTCTAAAGTCCATCCATGTTGCTGCAAATGGCATTATTTCATTTTTCCTTATGGCTGAGTAATATTCCACTGTATATATGTACCACATCTTCTTTAGCCATTCAACTATTGATGGACATTTAGGTTGCTTCCATATCTTGGCTATTGTAAATAGTGCTGCTATGAAAAATGGGGTGCATGTATCCTTTTGAATTAGAGTTTTCTCCAGATATATGTCCAAGAGTGAGGTTGCTGGATCACATGACAACTTTGTTTTTAGGTTTATGAGGAACCTCCACACTGTTTTTCATAGTGACCATACCAATTTACATTCTCACTACAGTACAGGATTCCTTTCACTGCACACCTTCTCCAGCACTTGTTCATAGATTTTTTTTTATTGATGGCCATTCTGATCTGTATGAGGTGATACCTCATTGTAGTTTTGATTTGCATTTCTCAAATAATTAGCAGTTTTCAACATCTTTTCATGTGCCTATTCTTCATCTATATGTCTTCTTTGGAGAAATGTCTCTTTAGGTCTTTTGCCCATATTTTGACTCGGTTTTTTGTTGTTGTTGTTTTTGTTGTTGAGTTGTATGAGCTGTTTGTATGTTTTGTAAATTGACCCTTGTTGGTTGCATCATTTGCAAATATTTTCCCCTAATCCATAGATTGTTTTTGTATTTTATTTGTGGTTTAGTTTGCTATGCTAAAGCTTATAAGTTTGATTAGGTCCTTGGTCATTATGATTTTAATTATGTTTACAATAATTAATTCATAGGGTACTTGGAATGAAACTATTCTGTACCACCTGATACTACAGTGATGTTGTAGCACTGTCCATTGTATAGAAGGATATAGCTAGTACCATTATAATGATTATCTAAGTTATAAAAAAGTTTGGATGGAGATTTAAAAAAAGTGAATGTACATGATGTAACATATTTAATTACTTCTTAAATATAACTAGAAACTCTGTAAATTCTGAATTTAACAAATATTTTTAGCATCAAGTATTCAGTGTTTGTTTTTATTTTTTAACTTTGGAGCATTGAAGAATCCCAGGGATGGGGGAGCCTGGTGCCGTCTGTGGGGTCACACAGATTCAGACATGACTGAAGCGACTTAGCAGCAGCAGCAGGAATGTACTATATAACTTATAATAACTATTAAGTGGTGAATTAAACCAAGTAACTTTCAAATAATTCAATGAAAAATAAATGATGATCTTAAAAATTTCCCTGGTATTCTTAATAATCTTTTAAAGCAGGGCCATCTGAAGCTGCTGAACTTTTTGACTACTGAGTATGTGAGTTACAGGTAGAAATTGAAATAGAAAAAGATGATGAAGCATAGATTACTTCTATTATGGACTATATGGGTATGGGTTCTTTAGATAACTAAACTGTTGAGTTTTTACAAATGACTGGAATCTACTAAGAGGAAATATCTGTTACAAAAAGTAGCCATTCATCTTTTTTTTTTTTTAATTAGTTATTTTAGTTGGAGGCTAATTACTTTAAAATATTGTGGTGGTTTTTGCCATACATTGACATGAATCAGCCATGGGTGTACATGTGTTCCCCATCCTGAACTCCGCTCCCATTTCCCTCCCATCCCATCCCTCAGGGTCATCTCAGTGCACCAGCCCTGAGCACCCTGTTTCATGCATTGAACTTGGACTGGTGATCTGTTTCACATATGATAATATACATGTTTCAGTGCTGTTCTCTCAATCATCCCACCCTTGCCTTCTCTCACAGAGTCTAAAAGACTGTTCTTTACATCTGTGTCTCTTTTGCTGTCTCGCACATAGGGTCATTGTTACTATCTTTCTAAATACCATATATATGCATTAGTATACTGAATTGGTGTTTTTCTTTCTGATTTACTTCACTCTGTATAATAGGCTCCAGTTTCATCCACCTCATTGGAACTGATTCAAGTGTATTCTTTTTAATGGCTGAGTAATATTCCATTGTGTATATGTACCACAGCTTTCTTATCCATTTGTCTGCCAATGGACATCTAGGTGGCTTCCATGTCCTGGCTATTGTAAAGAGTGCTGTGGTGAACACTGGGGTACATGTGTCTCTTTCAATTCTGGTTTCCCAGCAATGGGTTTGCTGAGTCATTGCTGATAATGAGTGATGTTGAGCATCTTTTCATGTGTTTGTTAGCCATCTGTATGTCTTCTTTGGAGAAGTGTCTGTTTAGTTCTTTGGCCTATCTTTTGAAGGGTCATTTATTTTTCTTGAATTGAGCTGTAGGAGTTGCTTGTATATTTTTGAGATTAATTCTTTGTCAGTTTCTTTGTTTGCTATTATTTTGTCCCATTCTGAAGGTTATNCTTTTCATGTGTTTGTTTAGCCATCTGTATGTCTTCTTTGGAGAAGTGTCTGTTTAGTTCTTTGGCCTATCTTTTGAAGGGTCATTTATTTTTCTTGAATTGAGCTGTAGGAGTTGCTTGTATATTTTTGAGATTAATTCTTTGTCAGTTTCTTTGTTTGCTATTATTTTGTCCCATTCTGAAGGTTATCTTTTCACCTTGCTTATTGTTTCCTTCATTGTGCAAAAGCTTTTAAGTTTAATTATGTCCCATTTGTTTATTTTTGCTTTTATTTCCATTACTCTGGGAGGTGGGTCATAGAGAATCCTGCTATGATTTATGTCAGAGAGCATTTTGCCTATGTTTTCCTTTAGGAGTTTTATAGTTTCTGGTGTTACATTTATATCTTTAATCCATTTTGAGTTTATTTTTGTGTATGGTGTTAGAAAGTGTTCTAGTTTCATTCTTTTACAAGTGATTGACCGGTTTTCCCAGCACCACTTGTTAAAGAGATTGTTTTTTCTCTATTGTATATTCTTGCCTCCTTTGTCAAAGATAAGGCAACCATAGGTGCATGGATTTATCTCTGGGCTTTCTATTTTGTTCCACTGATCTATATTTCTGTCTTTGTGCCAGTATCATACTGTCTTGATGACTGTGGCTTTGTAGTCTGAAGTTAGGCAGGTTGATTCCTCCAGTTCCATTCGTCTTTCTCAAGATTGCTTTGGCTATTAAAGGATTTTTGTATTTTCATACAAATTGTGAAATTATTTGTTCTACTTCTCTGAAAATTACTGTTGCTAGCTTGATAGGGATTGCGTTGAATCTATAGATTGCTTTGTGTAGTATACTCATTTTCACTATATTGATTCTTCCAATCCATGAACATGGTATATTCCTCCATTTATTTGTGTCATCTTTGATTTCTTTCATCAGTGTTTTAAAGTTTTCTATTTATAGGTTGTTTCTTTAGGTAGATTTATTCCTAAGTGTTTTATTCTTTTCATTGCAATGGTGAACTGAATTGTTTAATTTCTCTTTCTATTTTCTCATTGTTAGTGTATAGGAATGCAAGGGATTTCTGTGTGTTGATTTTATATCCTGCAACTTTTTTATATTCATTGATTAGCTCTAGTAATTTTCTGGTGGAATCTTTAGGGTTTTCTGTGTAGAGGATCATGTCATCTACAAACAGTGAGAGTTTTACTTCTTTTCCCATCTGGATTCCTTTTATTTCTTTTTCTTCTCTGATTGCTGTGACTAAAACTTCCAAAACTATGTTGAATAGTAGTGGTGAGAGTTGGCACCCTTGTCTTGTTCCTGATTTTAAGGGAAATGCTTTCAATTAGCAATTCATCTTTTCCTTGGAATTACTGGTTCCTTTTTCTTTTCCTTTTTCTCATATTTTTATTTAGCTAAAAATGATCAGGTAAGTCTCCTTGGATTAATTCTGCATTGCTATGCTTTCTTTTTACACCTTTGATGCAGCACAGGGTCTTTTAGTGGGTAGCTAATTTTTAGCAAAAGTCACTGATACTCTGAAACTTATAATTTCCCTTCCTTTGTTTTATTTCCTGCCACTAAGCTAGATAAAATGTGTGTTTTATTTTGTTAGAACTCCATCAGGTTTGTAGCTTTTTAGTATGGAGAAGAGCATGAAAACCCACTCCATATTCTTGCCTGGAAAATCTCATGGACAGAGGAGACTGACAGGGTATGGTTCATAGGGTCCCAAAGAGTCAGCATGCATGCACACTGGTATAGATTCTATTTTATTTCAAAAAGCAAACTATTTTTTTCTGTAAAATGTATCTCTTTACAATTTTGTCTGTAAAGAGAATGCACTAAAGAACATAACCTCGATTATTAGATTCTTAATATATTTTAAGTGGGTTACTTGACAAACAGGATATAAGAAAAACTAACTATTGGTCAGATATAAGAACCAGACTTTATATTTGAGTGTAATTTGTACATATTTGATAATTTCAGTAAACTGAATTTATTGGAAGAAGAATAAATGATTTAAAGGAGCTATTTAAACCTCCTCAAGGCCAATTGCCCTGAACTTTTTCACCAAGTACATTATTCATCAGTCATACTGAGTGAATAGAAGGGTAGAAAATAATGTTGGTGACAGAAGATTTTTCTGAAGAAGATAAATTATTTAGCAATGAAAATATAAGATGGCAGGTTAATACATAAACACATGCAAACAAAGGGAGGGCATAGGTTTCTGAATATTGAAAATTAATTTTAAAATAATTTATCTGATACTCTAGGACTATTCATTCTAATGTGGCACAAAAATTGAATGAGTAAACATGATCTCTGGCCCTTTTGGGTTGCATTCTAGTGGTAGAAAATTATAACATAAGGAAACAAGAAATAATGAATTACAAGTTTTAGTTAAGTGTTATTAAAAAACATAGTACTGAGATGGATGATACTGAGTAGGAATTTTTTATTCTTCTTATAATCTAACCTAAATTTAAACAAGGATAAAGAAGATATGTCTTGGACAGTGACATTTCAAAGAGATTGACTCATGAAATGGAACTAGTTAGGCAAAGAGAAAGGGGGATGTTTTCAGTAGAAGGAACATCATGTTCAACAATTTTGAGCATGAAAGAGCTTGGATCTTTTAGCAACTGAGAGAAACATGTATGTAGCTGCAGTGGGAAGAGAATGTGATATTCTAGGAAGTTATGACTGAGATAGATTAATGTTTAGAACAGATAGGTCCTACAGACCATAGAAGAAGCCTCGGGTTTTATTATAAGTGCAATGTAAAGGCTTTGAAGGGAAGTGACATTACCCAATTTAAGTTTTAAGAACATACTTTCTGCTCTTTGGAAAATTAATTTGAGGTGTATAAGAAAGGAAGAATTGATTCTCTTTAGATTTGTTCACTGAAACTTGGCCAGGGATAGTGGTATCTGGACTAGGAAGCTGTCACTGGAGGTAAAGAGAAGAGGATGAAATTGAGGTAAGTCTTAGAATTAGAATCATGAATCCAAATTGTTGATGTGTTAAGAATGATTTTAATTTCAGGTTTGGGAAGTTGAAGTTTGACATGAATTATTCAATTGGGAAAAATTTTAGGAGCAAGGTTTGTTCTATTTGGAGCAGGTTGTATTTGAGACATATGAGACATTTGAGTACAAAGTCAAGGAAAAAGACAAATATGCAAATCTGGATCTCTTTGTATGTGTTTATTTCAATGTCATGTGATTGAAGGCTTCCCTCATGGCTCAGCTGGTAAAAAATCTGCTTGCAATGTGGAAGAACTGGGCTTAATCCCTGGGTTGGGAAGATACCTTGGAGAAGGGAATGGCTACCTACTCCAGTATTCTGGAGAGGTGAAGTCCATGGACTGTATAGTTGATGAAGTCACAAAGAGTCAGACACAACTGAGTGATTTACACACACACACACACACACACACGATTGAATGCAGTTACCTAAGGAGGACTATTGGAGAAGGTGATGGCATCCCACTCCAGTACTCTTGCCTGGAAAATCCCATGGATGGAGGAGCCTGGTAGCCTGCAGTCCATGGGGTCACGAAGAGTTGGACACGACTGAATGACTTCACTTTCACGCTTTGGAGAAGGAAATGGCAACCCATTCCAGTGTTCTTGCCTGGAGAATCTCAGGGATAGGGGAGCCTGTTGGGTTGCTGTCTATGGGGTCACACAGAGTCGGACATGACTGAAGCGACTTAGTAGCAGTGGCAGCAGCGAGGAGGACTATAACAGGAGAAGAAGAGGAGCAAGTAGAAGATGAGAAGCAGGAGAGAGCAAATGAGGCTCAGCTACAACTTACTACTGCAAATCAGTTAGTTCAGAAGAAGGAACTCCTGGAGAGAGTGATGCCCAGAGAAGAGATTATTTCAAGTACTGGTGGCCATCTCTGAAGCTGGCTTTAGACAGAACAAGTGAGATAAAGAATGTTTGGCAGCATGAAAGTAACTTTGACAAGAGTTGTTTAGTGCCATGTATCTTCATTGTTCTATAAACTCAGTTCTAGTCAACTCCTTACTAAAAATAACAGTAAGTAGTAACCTCAGGTGTGCATATGGGATTACCAGGATGAGCCACGGATCTTTTGAAAGTTAAATAAACTTTATTTAAACATAGTCAATTTGATTCCAGAAAGTTGGATATATGTGACTTATGATTTTAACTCAATTTCTCTAAACTCATACACCTTTTCTTAACTTTTTTGTTAAAATATTGTGATTCTTACAACACCATGCCAATCCCTCTGTTACATATCAGTGGAATGGCAGAGTCAAGAAATAGCCAGCACTTAGTTGTATTATTGTTCTGTGTCCTATTTCTATTTAGTTGACTACAGTTAGAAGTAGAATTCATCCCAAACAGTCCAAATGAAGATGATTTCAGTGAGCAAATTATTGCAAGGAATACACATTAATGGTGAGACACACAAATCTGCAATGACAGGAGCAAGTTGCTACCCATGGCATTCCTGCGATGAGAAGATGGAGTGATATTCTAGTCCAGAGAGTTGTTGAGGAGGAGAACTGCTCAGGCGAAAGGGCTTGTTGATGGAATGCTGAATTATTGCCAGGGACCTTGCAATGAAACAGAGGGGAAACCAGGAAAGAAATAGACCTGCTTATCTCATTTAATCCTCTGATACCTGCATCTCTCATTGATCAAACCTAAGGAGAGGCAAAGTACCATCAGGACATAGTCTGCAGAGTTCAGCTACTCAGATGAATTCAGATGAAGAGAGAGAAAATTAGAAAAAGGATTTGAGTGGCTTCCAGTTTCCAGTACAGCCTGTAAATTTTCATTCCATCCAAGCAACAGGTAAAAAGTTGCACAAACTGAAAATTAACAACTCTTCGTTGATCCATCAGAGAGTTCAGATCACAAGTCAAACCACTGCTCCTAACATGGGAAAGACAGGTATATATAGATAATAACAATTTCTTAGAGCAGAAACCTCAGTGGGAACTACTACTAAAGTACAAAAACCTAAACTCCAACTGACAAATTGCTGGAGACTCATTGTAGACAAGTCGTAGTTAAATACTCCAGTGGGCATCAAGTTTGAGAAAGGCAGATATTTCCATATTTCCTTGAGTTTTATCTCCAAGATCTGCCAGGTTATAACCATAAAGGTTGGAGGAAAAGCTTTATGGGCTGACAGCAGGAGGAGGGGAAAAGTAATCATCTGAAATATATTAGAGAATGCTATAGTTAATAAAGCCCGCCTTTGAGAGAAATTATTTTACTAGAGCCTAAACTGTTGGGATTTGATGAGAGCCTAACTAACCTGGGGAAGAGAAATACTCAACTCTAGTGCCCTGTAGCCATCTTTTCCTACTTTAAGGAGGGGATGGAGTACTGAGAAGTACTGTGAAGTTCACAGTTCAAGGGCACAGGCTCACTAAAATGCTGAGACTTAATCAAGGACTACAGAATGCTCCCCTCTCCCCACAACTTGCCGCCACATTACTAAACACCTATTTATTATAGTTCCTTTCACCTAGTTTTCAATAACATAACACATATTGAAAGGCAAAAACATACTTTGACAAGAAAGAGCAAGCTACAGAACCAGACTCATATACGAAAGGAATGTTAAAATGATTAGACTAGGAATTTAAAAGGACTATAATTTGTATGATAAGGATTCTATTGGAAAAAGTAGGCAACATGCAAGAAGAGGTGGTTAATATGCATGGTGAGATGGAGAGTTTTAAGAAAGAATAAAAAAGAGATGCTAGAGATAAAAATATTGTGACAGAAATAAAGGATGCTCAGTCATGCGTTAGTTCCTCAATCATGTTTAACTCTTTGTGACCCTGTGGACTGTAGTCCACCAGACTCTTCTGTCCATGGACTTAGCTCGGCAAGGATACTTGAGTGAACAACCATTTCCTTCTCCAGGGGATCTTCCTGACCTGAGGATCAAATCTCGGTCTCCTGCATTGTAGGCTGATTCTTTACCATCTGAGCCATCAGGGAAGCCCCCGGTTAATAGATCAGACATACCTGAGAAAAGAATGTCTGAGTTTGAGGATATTTCAACAGAAATGACTAAAACTGAAAACGAAGTGAGATAAAGTACTGAAAGTAAAAACAGAAAGAAATATTTAAGAACTATGAGACAACTGTGAAGTATATAATGTACATATAATGGGACTAACAAAAGAAGAAAAAAGGATCAGAAGGAATATTCATAAAAAGGATTTGTGACTAGGGATGACAAATTTTATATAGCCAGAATACTGGATTATTTTACTCCTATTTCTTGGTAGGGGAAAAATATCAGCAAAAGTCTAGTTTGTTGTTTGTCTTCTTGTGGCTTGGAAAAAAAGAAAAGAAATCAGTACAAAATACAAAGAAAATCAGTATAAGATAAAGTAGAGAGTTTATTTGCTATACTTGGTGATAATTGGGCCATTGAGAGAAAGAGAAAAGGAAATAGAATAAATATAGCAGTGAAAGACTATTGTATTGTCCTGGGCTTCCCAGGTGATCCAGTGGTAAAGAATCTACCTGCCAATGCAGGACATGCAAGAGACCCAGGTTCTGAGTTGGGGAGATCCCCCAGAGTAAAAAATGGTAACCCATTTCAGAATTCTTGTCTGGGAAACTGCATGGACAGAGAAGCCTGGCAAGTTAAAGTCCTTGGGTCTGCAGAGTCAGAAATGACTGAGCACACAGTATGCATGCATTGCTATGTCCTATCTTACCTTTTGCTGCATCCCAAGTCATTAATAAAATATGAAATTTCTGAAATTGTTGGTGTTAGGGGATCATTTCCATGTAACTATGATAAGATTAAGGTTTGCAACTAGGTTGCTGCTAAGTCACTTCAGTCCTGTCCGACTCTGTGCGACCCCAGAGACGGCAGCCCACCAGGCTCCCCCGTCCCTGGGATTCTCCAGGCAAGAACACTGGAATGGGTTGCCATTTCCTTCTCCAAGACATGAAACTGAAAAGTGAAAGTGAAGTCGTTCAGTCGTGTCCGACCCTCAGCGACCCCATGGACTGCAGCCTTCCAGGCTCCTCCGTCAATGGGATTTTCCAGGCAAGAGTACTGGAGTGGGGTGCCATTGCCTTCTCCATGCAACTAGGTTAGCACTAGGTAACACAGTTTGTAGATGCAGATACTGAGATAAATATAACCATAAGAAACTTAGGTGTGGGGAAGAGACTGAATCATGATCTGGGTTCTGGAGTCTTATATGTTGACAGATTGCAGGTTAGAATTTCACTTTTCTAATACACAGAGTCTCACAGGACTGAAGCTTCGCAGAAGCAGCAGCAACATGATTCCAGGTAACTTATGTTATAGTTTTTTCAAGATACCATTGTCCTCTGTAGATTGAGTCTTACAAACCACATTTGTTTGTTTACTTTAAAGTTAGGAGATAAGGAAATCAAATAGGGTCCTCAGGCCATATTCTCAATGGGAAACAATGTAAGTCAGTGAAAAAAAACCTGAACAGACTTGTTGAAACTGATTATTATGGATATTTTGTGTCTTTACTAGTAGATTTTAAAGCCATTGGTTAAACTTTGTCTAGAACAATGTTTATTTTTCTAATGCTTTTGTCCTTTCATTCTGGCTTGTACTGGGGTGAGGTGAGAAGAATATTTTTCTGTTGACTTTTGTCCATTGTATCTTGTAAGTTTTACCTCCTGCTTTCCAAATGTGTTTATTAATTCTATGGCCTGAAATAGAACATTAATTCTTTTTTTTTGGCAATGAGTACAAACAACCTGTTCATGAGATCAACCATCTGTATTCATTATATATTTATGTCATGTTATTAGCTTCTTATAGGCAATGCTGGAGCTCAATACTCATCAATTTAACTCTTCTTTCCACAATATTTAAGTCTCTACTGTGTCTGAGGCACAATTCTCAGTGACAGACATATTGCTGTGGTCTTGTATGTCATATTTGTGCCTATATCATAATGCAAAATTAAAATGAAGTACTGAAGACAAGACAGTAAAAGAGGGGGGAGGGATAGATTAATGAATTTCACATTCATTTTCCTATGAAGTTGACTCCTAAAGGTATTTTCCAAATAGTGTTTGTGATTAATTCAATTTTTTATTTACAGTGAGGTTATTGATGACTTGCATTTATCTAACTAAATTATGGTTTTTAATATTAATGGCTATATTTATTTTTTTCAAATCTACATAAAATAATACTTTCATTATGGGAAGATACAAAAATTAAGAAAAAACATAAATCAAATGCAACAGTTCACATATTCTCTTTTTGTAGATTTACCATTTAGCTAAATGGAATTTTAATAATACATCAGTTAGTAACACACGGAATATTTGAGTTAAATTACTTTGGGATAGTTTTATTGTTAGCATTTTTCTTTTCAGTCTTTTTTTTTTTTTTCCTGTGATAGTTATGGTGTTGCTGATGTCTAATTCTTCAAGCATGTTTGTTTATGCTACTGGATGCCAGCTTTTCTATTGAGAGGAGGCTTGACTCTCCTTATAGAAAGTTGTTTGTCTACTATGTTAAAAATTTCATTGAGTAGTTCAAGACTGAATATAACCTATATTTTTTAACCTCCTTTAAGGCTTTTACTGCTAGTGTTTGGCATTATAATCCATGATAGTAATGTTCAATTCACGTCTAGCTGGCAAATTAATACATCAACTAATTACACCAGAGCTTTGGGCTGCAGCTTGTGTTGGCAAATTTATACAGAGCTTTATTAACTCAAATGGGAAGATTCAGACAGAGACGATTGAGGGCACCAAGGTCAACTCCTATTTGATGATTGGAAACATGAGGAATTATGGTTCCAGTTCTATCAGTTGATTTCTCCAGAGTACCTTACCCACACAAATTTACCTTTACTAACCATTCCTTCTACTAGAGTTTGAAGAGATTGTCTTTTTTTAAGCATTTCCTAATTTTTCACAATGCAGTGCTATGTTTGTTTAATGTTCTATTATTTTCTCATTTAAAATGTTCAATAAATATAAAACAGGAAATGAATTTGTATCCTTAAAACAATTCATATACTCGTAATTCTTTTCTATGTTGCAAGCACTCCTCAATATTCAATAATTTAGGACTATTAATGTTTTTCTTCAGTTGAAAATCATTTATTTTTCTAAATGACCCTCTCTTTCTTTATCTCTAAGCAGGATATCGTAAATAAATAGCTTATATTTTACATGAATAATTACTGAAGATACTGAAATTTCAAGTTATAATTCCAAAATCATTTTGTAAAAAATCAGCTTTGAAAATTCTGGGTATTTTTTGTTAGAAATCTTGATATTTTTTACTTTTCAGTGAATTTTTTTCACACCTCAGTTCAAATAAATTTCTTCAATTTGTATTCTAGACTGTATGTTAGACTGTGTATTCTGTGAAAGCAGGGATTATATTTTATTTTCGTATTTTCCCCAGTATTTTACTCAGTGTCTTGCACATGGCACAATATGAGCAAACAGAAAGCACACCTAAGCCAGTCTTTGGATTTGAAGTGAATCAGAAAAGATGTCATCAAAAAGGTCGCAGTAGAATTGAGCCTTAATTAATGAGTTAGCTTTAAGAAACAGAGTGTGGTCTCTGAGTCTCTCTTATTTTAGTATAAATTCTTTGAAAACACTGGGGTGAAGGACAGCATGGAGTCTTTTGTGAATTGTACAGTATTCAGTGTAGTTATATGTCAAGTGGATGGACTGAAATTTTTGTTCAGGAAAGACTGCAGATAGCTGGTATACCATGCTCATGGAACTTGAATTTTAACCTGAAAGCAATATCCAGTCATTGTTTGGTTTTAAGCAGATTGATAATAAGCTTTCTTCCATATCTCTTTTTATTCTCCCTTCTTTCTTTCCTCATTCCCTTTCTTCCTTTTTTCCTTCCCTTCCTTCTGTCCTAAAGATCAGTGTCATGTTATAATGTATATACTGGGGCTACTGGGGCATAAAATTGAAGGAGTTAGGATACTGATAAGTGTATCTTCTATAAAAAAGACCAATTGATTCAGTTCATCGATATTGGTTAGAATCTGAACTAAGGTATAGGTCACACTAATGCAGAAAATGGGCAGATTTGAGAGATACTGAAAAGTTAGAATTGAAAGGTTTTGGTGACAGGAATTGGAGGATAAAAAAAAGAGTAGAATCTAAAATAATACTCAGTGTTGTTTATTAATGTGAGTGTTGGCACTGTTTATTGATATCTAAAATATTCAGTCCAGATATCCAGAGAAGATGAGTTTGGTTTTGTACATTTTGAAATTTAGCTGCCTATGAGACATCTAGATATATGGGCCTAAGAGATAGATATTTGAGACTTGGCTTTGTATACAAATAGTTTATATGGGAATTAATCTCAGGAAACACTGAGAGGAGTGGAGAAGTGAGAATGGAAAGAGAAGTAAGTTAATAAACAGAATGCTATTAGCAAGTTACCTGTGCAGGATAATCAGGGTTTTGTCCCACTTGGGTGAGTCTGATGACAGACTGTAGAACATGCCTCAGAGCGGTTCCCCCTGAACGGCAAGGCTGCTGGGGTATTTATCCACTACCTGCTCTGTACTTGGTTGAGGCTTCATCCTCGAACCTTGCTCATCATACTTATGGCGTAACCTTCCTGCAAGACTCTAGCATGCTCCTGCCAACAAACTCTGCCTTCAGGCAGAGAGTCACAGATCCTGGCAGGAAGAAGAAGAAAATAAGCAAGGGTATATAGGTGTTGGAAGGACCAATAAATTTTCCTTAATGTGAGGTAGATCTTATCTGGAGAGATTGTTCTGAAAGTCATTGGCATTTAAGATAACGCTAATACAATATAAAGAAATAATACAGAGGAAAAGGTGTAGAATGCCACAATTTAAATGACAATATAAGGAACAAGAAATCCATGCAATGTCTATTATCTTTATGTGATTAATATATCTAGGAGACATGCCTTAAGTATTTTAAAATAAAGCAAGGTAAGCAAGGATTTCCAGGCTCTTCCACTGGAGGGAACATGGATTCCATCCCTAATCGAGGAACTATTAATAAGATCCCACAAGCTTCACAGTGAGGCAAGAAAAAAAAAAAAAAGCAAGCCAGGAGACCAAAAGTTAATGGATTCACCATTTATCTACTGTTTTTATTTTTTTGATTGATACACCCACAGATATATTTGCTTCATAGTAGCTATGGCCACATTTGGTTAATCACTGAATCTTTAGTACCTTAGATGGTACTTGACATAGAACATATACCCATGCTTTTTCTTTTAAATGAGTTATTTAGAATTACTGAATTTACATAATACACATTTTTTTAAAAGCTAGAAAAGAGTTTAGAAAGTATATATATTATCAAAGCATAAATATTTTATACAGAATATTTTATCTTCAGACTTTTTTCTGATGCTTCTTTTTTCCATGTATTCTCCTTTAAATTAATGTTTTATTTTTTAGAGATATTTTAGTGAAACATACAGGCAGTTCCCATATATCCCCTGTCACCACACATGTACAAACTCTCCTTCTATGGACATCATGTACCACAGTGGTACATTTGCTATGATCAATGAACTTGAATCAGCACATTATTGTTACTCAAATTCGTAGTTTACCTTAGAGTTCACCCATTGGGCTGCACATTCTATTGGTTTGGTTAAGTGTATATAATGGCACGTATTCACCATTGCAATACGACACAGAATAGTTACATTACCCTGAAAATCCTCTGTGATCTGCCTCATTGTCCCTCCCCACCCTCTTCAATTACTTTAAAGACAGAAATTGATGAAAAGAGGTTAATAGGAATTCATTCACTTATTTCTCTTCCAGTGATTTATTTCGGAGTCTTGAGATTTTCTTCCAAGTTAAGACCACAAAAATGAACACAGGAGATAAAGAAAAAAAAATGTTTAACCTGTAACAAAGTGTTAGTTTCCTCATATTTAATACATATTAAATATGTATTTGATAGTAGGTTCACGTTATTTCTCCAAGCCAACACATGAAGTCAGAAAACTGAAGAATGTTTCCAAATATTTCTGGCACAACAGAGTATGGCTTGTCTATCAAAATATTTCTTTTCCTTAGGTGTACATCCTCTGCAACAGTTCACCTGAATTTTATTTCTGCATTCTACTCCAAGTCATGACCTGTATTTACACATCAGGTTGTTCTGTGATTTGTGTAGTAACAGTTGTGAGTAGGGAAACCCTTAACGATGATTTCTGTTGTTATTGTTATTGTTATTGAGAATGACTCAGGAAGGAAAAATGTATATTGATGCTGACATGACTTAAATGAATTATCTTTTGTAAAGAGCGTCCTCAGCATTATATTCATTGTTATACTAGCACACTTGAACATCTACTGCATCCAAGGGGCAATTATTTGTGGACTACCAAGAAATGTATCATGGGCAGAAAATGTATAACAGAATCTGAGAGGTAAGTCAAAAGTAAAACTGATAGGTTGTAGTAAAAATTATTATTGAATGTTTGTGGCAGTTTTAGATGCAATGAACATTCAATGTCCATATTTTTCTCTATTTCAAGTGAATATTGTTTCATAAATGAAGCCTTACATGTTTTCTTTACATACTTTTTCTAAGGAAAAGTTAACCTGCACCTACTATGCTTATCTGATAATTTTAAAAATGATAGGCTTTAAAAGTCTTTTGAATTTTTCCTTTTACTTACAAATTTGGTTTGTATTCTTAGTTAACTTTTTTCTCTTTCACTGAGAATAAAGATGATCTGTTAAGCAAGTCTTACTACTACTGGCTTCTAATTTTTATAGATATATCAGTTTGATTCTTAATTTCAATAGGATCCTTAACAATGGAATATCACTGAATTAAGATGACACTTGATTACAAAAATTTAACAGGCCAGAAAAGTCCTGAGAAAGTATTTACATCAGCGGATGCTTCTGCTTTCCTATTTTGTAGAGATTTGAAGTTTTCTATCAATTTTTTCCCCTGAAAGTTAATGAAACATACAATAAGAAAAATATCAGTATTTTTAGAAAAGTGAAATGGGGTTTTTAAATTTATTTTAACCTGTATGAGATTGACTTTACTTGTTGTTAAATTGAGATAACAATAGCTGCCTTGCAAGATGATTGTAAAACCAAAAATATATGTAAACTCTCTAGTGCAATATCCAGTTCACATAAGGTTGTCATTAATACAGGATGATCTTTTTTCCTCTTTCTCCTTTCTCTTTCATTTTATTCTTCTTCCATGAGTCTTTAACCCAGCTCAATCAAACTTTAAATCAAAATCATTTAACGGGCTTGATAAAACACAGATCCTGGTGCTCTGCCCCAGAGCTACTGACTCAGTAGGTCTGAAGTGGGCTTGACACTGCCTGTTTCTAAGAAGTTGATGGTTCAAATCAAGAGACAACACTTTGAGAATCACCAAGTATAAAAATAATTTAAAGGTAGTGAAGTAGAACTTGTGGCTACCAATACTTTTGTCTGTAGTTATATCTAATAAATAGCATTTGCAGTCCATGTCAAAAATTAGTACCTGTATACTTTAAAACATTTATTTATTTACTTCTAAGTAAGTCTCCAGTTACTTAGACAATAGTGTGAATTTTGCTTTTCTGAAATTATGCACTACTTGTATAAATTTTAAAATTCAAGTCAAGTGAATTAAAAATAATAGAGGTCTTTCCTCAGTTGGATATGTTTGAAGCAAATGACAGTGATGGAACTTGTTAGCTTTGTCTTTTCAGCTGACTGAGAACAGGAAGACTGCTTGAAACTTGAAAAATCTGCTTTCTGTATTCATTCTGATGTACAGAAAGTTGCCCGTGATAGTAGGTATTGCCATTGTACTTGTATATAATTGAGAAACTCTTTATTTAAATCGAATGATACTTCCACTTTCATTTTATCTGTCAAATTTATTTATCTTGTTCAGTGGCCTATTATGTCATTGGTAATGAAAACCTGAAAGTCCAGACTAGCAGAAAGGAAAAAACCCTCCTCTTTAAAAATCACATTAAATCAGAAATATCCTAATTAGTCATAAGTTAGCAAAAACCTTCATTCTTGATATTTATCCAACAATGCTGCCAAGTGTTCAATACTTTAAATATAGTGCATGACTGGTTATGGTTTAGTGGCTAAGTCCTATCGCTAAGTCATTTAGTCGCTTAGCAACTCTTGTGACCCCATGGGCTCCTCTGTCCATGGGATTCTCCAAACAAGAATACTGGAGTGGGTTACCATTTCCTTCTCCAGGGGATCTTCCTAACCCAGGAATTGAACCCCAGTCTCATGTGCTGTAGGCGGATTCTTTACCGACTGAGCTACCAGGGAAGCCCCAAATAGAAATCTAATGTTATGTGTCGGCTTGTTTCTTTGGTATCTTATGAGTCAACTTGAATGCATTGCTAGTGCAATCTCAAAGCTGTAAAATACTGTTAATGGTCACAAAATAATGTATGAAAAACTCTCACAATGTGTCTGGACTCCTGTAAACATCAGTGACAGGTCCTTAGAATTCCTCTTTTTTCTATACTCACTGTAGGTGTTCTCATAGTGTTTTTTTTTTTTTTTTTTTTAATACAGCCTACATGCTAAATTCATATGTGGAGTTTGGGTTACATCTGAGTCCTTAATGGTAGCTACTTTATTTAAACCATTGAGGTTATAAACAATTATCCCACTTTGACTCCTGTGTTTTTCTTATTGCCTTTATACACAAGCAAATACTGTTAGCTCTGCTTTGAGTGTGTAATCAGAATCTGATTATGTCTTACTCATCCATTTTCATTACCCAAGTCCAAGGCCCATCATCTCTCACCCAGATTATTCAGTAATCTCCTTACTTATCTGTCCATACATATCATCTTATTCCATAGTATATTCACTCAAGACTGTAGAATAAATGTTTTAAACCATGCACTTTTTTTCCAACCCCCAATGTGGATCCCCATCTTTCTTAGAGTAAAAATTACCATTTTTGTGGGGTACCATAAAGTGCATGAGCTTGTGTCCCACTATCTCAGCTTCAAGCTGCTGTACTATTCTTGAAGTCCTGTTACCAAAATCATATAAAGTCTTTACAAGGAAAGGTAACTGTGGACAAATAAACCTCAGGATACAGATGTAACTATTCTAAACAGAATATTAGGAAATAAAATTCAATAATATATGAAAGGATATTAACTAATGACTGATGCTAAAGCTGAAACTCCAGTACTTTGGCTATCTCATGCGAAGAGTTGACTCATTGGAAAAGACTCTGATGCTGGGAGGGATTAGGGGCAGGAGAAGGGGACGACAGAGGATGAGATGGCTGGATAGCATCACTGAGTCAATGGACGTGAGTTTGAGTGAACTCCGGGAGATGGTGATGGACAGGGAGGCCTGGCATGCTGTAATTCATGGGGTCGCAAAGAGTTGGACATGACTGAGTGATTGAACTGAACTGAACTAATGAATAAGTGGAATTTATCTCTAGAATGCAAGGTCAGTTTAATTTTTAAAATAACCAATCAATATAACTTAAACCACTAAAAGAGAAATACCATATTGTCACTCCAGTCAATGCAGAAAAAAAATTTAGTAGGCTATAACATCCATTCCTGACAGAAGCCTTCAGTAAACTAGGAGTGGAAGGAAATATCTTATACCTGTTGAAAGGCAGAAATGAAAAACCTACAATTAAAGTCACACTTAATGGTAAAAGATTGAGTGCTTTTTTCCCCCAATATTAAGAAAGTATTTCTGATCTACTGTTGCTATTCATCATTATACTGGAAGCTCAAGTCAGTTCAGTGATTCAAGTCAAAGACTAAAAGGCATCTGGAAAGAAAGAAATAAAAATTACTTTTATTTGTAGATTATATGATTGCATATATTTTTAAAAAACTATTGGAATTTACAAAGAAGCTAAAAATAATAATTGATTTTAGGAATTTTGCAAGATGTGAGATTAATATACAAAATCAATTACATTTATGTATACTAGCAATGAACAATTAGAAATTGTAAAATAATACCATTTACCATAGCATCAAAGTAAGAAACAGTTAGGTATAAATATGAAAAAATATGTAAAATACATATGCATTGAAAACTATAAGATATTGTTGAGAAAATTCAATAAGGACCTAAATAAAAGGAGATACATACTCTGTACATGGGTTAAATAGATCTTTAGATTTAATACAATCACAATAAAAATCCCAGAAGACATTTTTGAGGGGTTAAAAATTGATAAGTTGATTCTAAAATCATGCAATAATGCAAAGGATATAGACTACCAAAACAACTTTGAAATCAGATCTCAAAGGTGGGGGAATAATACTTCCTGATTTCAAGACACATTTTTAAATTATAAGGCTGTATTAATCAAGAGAATGTGAGACTGGCATAAAGACGGATGATTAATAGAATAAAGAAGAGACCTCAAAAATGTCCATATGTATATGGACAACTGATTATTGACAAAAATTAAAAAGCAATTCAGTGGATAGGTATTAGTGTTTTCAAAAAGGATACTGAAACACTTTCATATATATACAGAACCAAAACATTTCACTTCATATCTCATACTATATACAAAAATTGACTGAGATTGGATTACACATGTAATGTGGAACCTAAAACTAAAAAGTTCTGGGAGAAAACTTAGGAGAATTGTTTATGTGATCTTTGTTTAGTCAAAGATTTCTTAGCTACCACGTAACAATACATAGCACCAAAATTGATAAATTGAATTTTATTGAAATTGAAAATGTTTGCTCTTGAAAGACAGCATTAAGAGAATGAAAAGGTAATCCATAGACTCAAAGGACATATTTTCAAGTCATATATCTGAAAAATGTGTCCAGATTATATAGAATTCCCAAACTTAATAATAATAAGATAGCAGCTCAACAAAAATGTGAGCTAAGGGTTTGAATAAACCCCTCACGGAAGAAGATAGATGGTAAACATGCATAGGAAAAGACGTTTGACATCATTAGAGAAATACAGATTATGATCACCATGTGATACCTCCAAAAATTACTGATATGGTTAAAATTAAAAAGACATCAATTTTAGAAAAGAATGTGTAGACATAGTATCTTTCATATACTGCTGGTGGAAACATAAAATAATACAGACACTCAAAAATAGTTTGGCACTTTCCAAAAGTTAGACCTATCATATGATCCAGTTGTATAATTCCTAGATATTTCCTCAAGATAAATGAAAGCATAAATCCATCCCAATACACGTACATGAATGTTCACAGGAACTTCACTTGTAATAGCCTCAAATCTTGAAACAACCCAAATGTCTGTCAACAAATAAGTGCTTAAATATATTGTGGTATATATTTAAGCATACAATGGGGTGCTCCACACAATGGGATACTACTCATCAATAAAAATGATAAATTATTGCATGCATGCAAATAAATCAGTGAATCTCAAAATAATTATGCAGAATTTTAAAAGCCAGAAAAAATAGTATGTGTGTATTATTTCATTTGTATAAAATTCTATAAAATGCAAACCAATCTGTAAAGGCATAAAGTAAGGCAGTGGTTTACTGGAAATGGAATGGCGTCTGGAATGGCAGGAGAGGAGACCTCAAAAAGGCACAAGAAACTTTTGAGAGTGGTGAACACATTAATTCCATTGAAAATGGTGATGAATTCACAGGTGTGTATCTGGTCAAGCTGTAGACTTTAAATATGTAGTTTAATGTATGCTAAATGTATCTATTATATGTTGTTAAAAGAAATAGTATTTGTTGAATTTAAAATATTTTCCTTTGCTCTGGTGGTCAAATGAAAAATTCTTTACCATTAAGTAGATTGTAACTGTTANTTTTGCTATGATGCTTGCGTGGTCTCAGTTGTATAGTTTACATTATCTTTTTTCCCAAACTCATCTGAAGAAATGGCATGATCTCCTGCTGTATCATTGATAACTCATCCAAAAGTCCATCTAAGATGGACTTAAGAGCTGAACTACTTTTTTTGGTCCAGGATTGGTTTAATGATATTGTGTTGAATGGTAAAAAGCATATTTTCCCTAAAGTGCCCAAGGAAATTAGAGTGATCTGGAGAACTGTCCACCAGTCATACTGCTTTGAAAGTTAGATAATTGTTGCCTATAATATTTCGTTACCACTGGAAGATGAGGAGATACTGCAACTACGCTTTTTGTTGTCTCTGCCTGAATAACAGATGTACATGACCAATCACTGACAGACTTGGAAATAAATGACATAATTTGTCACTGATCATGATGTGCACCTGCTATTTATATAGTGATTTGTGGATTGAGGAGATATTAGCAGACAGTTCTTTACGCAGTCACAGTTAATATACACTGGGAACTAAAATTCAATGTTATTGGAGGGCTGGTGTTATTTAATTAAAGCAGAATAACTGAAAAAATGTGACTAAAAAGGACTACTTTGACTAAGTTCAACAAATTTGTCCAAGGCTTCTGTGTTTAATGTATCTCTTCCTGACAATGTGCTCAGCTGCTCATTTTTAAGAATGATAGCAATAGGATTTAGAATGTAAGAAATAATTTTAACTTGGTGAACTTTAAAGTATAAATTATTACTTTAACTTCCTTATGCCAATAAGGCAGCTGGTGGGTGGAATCTGGCTTCCCTAATTGATGTGCAATTCAGGAAAGGGGCGAGGAGGGAACAATTTCCATGTTCCCCCCCAGGTGGTCAAATTGCCCTTGAAAACTGCATCTGTAGTGCTCTTGTATGGATAACAGAAGACTGGCACATTGGATCGGAAACAGATCTTCACCACATTAGCGAAGTATTAGTGGAGTCTTAAAAAGAAAATGTGGCACAATAGCATGTATAGCATCCTGGAGAAACTGGACATTTGGGCAGGGTAAGTGACAGGCCTAGGGGAAAACCCTGTCTGGCCAGTCAACACAAAGCAAAGTTTTTTCTTAGTTTCCAGTAACTTAAAAACATTTTTTAAAAACAGGTTTGTTGAAGTATAATTTTTTTAACATAAAGTTTTACTCATTGTAATTGCACAGTTCAGTGAATTTTAAAACAGAGAACCTCAATGAATTTGCATGGCATTCTTGTGCAAGGGCCTGATGACCTTTACTGAATTGTACCAATATTTTCATTCCAATATGTGCAGCCAAGTGAAGCACTCTTGAAATTTTAATTTTTGTCAGAAAATTACCATCTAATGTTTTCCAGAACATAGCGGGAAGGATACCTTTGTATTTATTACTGTGGTGAATTTGGAAGCATTTCAGTTCAGTTCAGTCGCTCAGTTGTGTCCAACTCTTTGCAACCCCATGAATTGCATCATGCCAGGCCTCCCTGTCTATCACCAACTCCCGGAGTTCACCCAAACTCATGTCCATCGAGTCGTAGATGGCTGGATTGCATCATCCCCTTCTCCTCCTGCCTCCAGTCCCTCCCAGCATCAGAGTCTTTTCCAATGAGTCAACTCTTCGCATCAGGTGGCCAAAGTACTGGAGTTTCAGCTTTAACATCAGTCCTTCCAATGAACACCCAGGACTGATATCCTTTAGAATGGACTGGTTGGATCTCCTTGCAGTCCAAGGAACTCTCAAGAGTCTTCTCCAACACCACAGTTCAAAAGCGTCAATTCTTCAGCGTTAAGCTTTCTTCACAGTCCCACTTTCACATCCATAATATAGATAAATATCCAACTTCAACTGAAATTTACTGAATCTTCTGAATAGTTTTAGGACACCATGGTTATACCTGTTTTATAAGTGAAGGAAGAGTTTTTGCAAGGTTAAGGAACTTAACTGAGGGACAAACGTGGGTCCATTTTAGAGCTGGGATGTGATCCTGCATCTTCTGACTCACGTCCCATTGGGACAGAAAGTTCTTTATCTGGTGATGATCCATCAGCTGTAGTAATAACATAATACTCACTACTGCCTCACTTAAGCCCTTCTAGGCTCTCCACTGTGGTATTTCATGTAGTCCTTAGAATAACTCTGTAAGGTTCACATTATTATTCTCAGTACTACATAGATAAGGAAATTGAGGTGCAATGACCTACACATCCTGCCCAAGGTTTGAAAAATGAGAGTGGAGTTCTAGAAAGATGAGCTCTAGAATCAGAGCTCATCATTGTCTTTGCTTCATATTATCTCCCTTAATATTGACTTTCTGCAGGGAAAGAGGGTGTGATACCTATTCGAAGTTTTTTCCTGAAGTAGAAGAGGGTAAGATTAAGATTGAGAAAGAAACATTTTCATGCTTGTTGGGCAGATTTTTCTGTATATGTGGCAGACCACCTTTTAATAAAAGGAATCTTTTCTGATTAAAGATGCCTATTTCTAATCTTTGTTTTTGCATTTGAAGTCTTGATTTACTAATAGAGCCCAATCTTTAAAAGTTTGAAATAATTCTCTAGTAGGCTAAATTGAAACAGGAATACAGTCAAAGGCAAACATGCCCAGCACTGTGCTTTGGGTGGTTTTACCACCACCCTCTGCCTGAGCTTGTTCTTTCCCTAGATACGACATGCTCACACCCTCACATCAGTTCTTTTCCAATGATCATCTTCCCGAAAGTTTCATTTTGAAATAGTAACCCTCCCGGCACTTTTTATTGTGATCTTGTTTTATTTTCCCCCTTTACACTGATGATCCCCTAACGAAATTCAGATTGATAATTCCAACTCAAATTCAAGAATACAAGGTGTTTTACTTAACCTCTTCTTTCTTGCCTCTGTATTTTCTTTACTATGGAGAATGGTAGTTCTCAAGGGCATGAAGAATAACATAAGAATCCCCTAATTGTTTACTTTTTTCTATCCAGTACTGCACGTACAGCAGTCTTGGGGTAGCAAAACTAATACTATCACTGATATGATTACTAAAACTGTTAGCTTTGTTTTTCTTTGTTTCTCCCCATTGTCTCCTATATATTGGGAAATAATATAAGATAATATACTATAGCAAATATATATTATAGTCATTCTGTACTTATGTTCTGAGAACATAGTCATTTTATACCATATTCTCTCCATCTTGACCCTCATTTAATCTTACTGCTCCAGGTAACTATATATTCATAGTGTCTTTCTGGTCATTTTATTTGTCTCAAAGTTATTCTCTAGTAGATTTCTTAGTAAGGCCTCAAAGGAACAATGTTATTGGAAATATTGAATGTTGATAAAAGCTTGTCTATGTCCTTTGAACCTGAAAAATCTATTTTCTCAATAAAAATAATTCTTGGTTCAGAGTTCTTTTTCTTGAGTATCTTAAATATGTTACTCCTTTTCTTTTGGCATAAAGGGTTACTATTGAAAGTTGATGATAATATATTTTTTTCTCTTATAAATCATATGCTCTTTGCCCTTTATTCTCTAGGTACCTGAAGGACATCTTCCTTTCCTCCCTCCCACCCTCCTTTCTTTCTTTCCTTATTCTTTCTTCCTCATGGAATTTTTCTGGAACATGTTGATGTTCTTATGGATTATTTTCTCTGTGACACTGTTTGCCTTTTCATAAGCAGTGTTACTTTTTTTTAATTTTAGGAAATGATGGGATTTAGCATTTATTCTTTTCTTTATGTTGGGTTTTAAATCCTTTCTTCTTCTACTGTCTTTATGCTTAGAATTTTACCTGTCTTCAATATTTTTAACTTTCCTTGAATTTTCTTTTCATTCTTTTTGATTTTTATAGTTTTCCTCTTTCACCTCTTATTTTACTTATCATCTATTGTGTTTATTTCTTATTGCTATTTCTTTTTTGTTCCCTGTATTTTTGGACTTCATTTTTCTTTCATTTCTATTTGTTTCCTTTCTAGTTCTGATTTACATTGTTTATTTTATGTCTTGTAGCATTTTCTTAATGTTTCTTTGCTAGTTTGGAAGTAATAGGTTTGTTTTGTGCACATAATTTTTGGCATACCTTTATTGTCTACAATCCATTATTCTTCTTCTCCCCTCTTTTTTATTATTATGATAACTCCTCATGGGATATGACCTTGATACTTTTATGTTGCTCAGGTTTACAAAAAATGAATTTTCCTAAGGCAGGGTTTATGTACTTTATAGAACTCCCTCTTCTGTTGTTTTTATGTTGTTTAAAAATGTGGTAATGTGCTTTCTGGGAATTGATCTGGACATTTTTCCCCCCTTTCTCTCTGTTATTTCTCTCTTGTTCAATTTTGACTTTCCTTCCAGCAGTTTCTCCTAAGTGTGGGTTCCTGTCACAGAAAGTGGAAGGAAGCCCCGCTGGATCAGTTGTGGGAGTTAATAGATGTTCACTGCTCCAGGTTGTTCAGTCTTGTTTGTGGGAAGGAGTTGCACTCACAAATTCCTCACAGTTTCCGCTGCTGTTCCTGCATTGGTCCTTGCTTTGCAAGGAATACCTGTTGGCAGTTTTACTGTTCTGTTCTCAAGTTTATTGTTTTCCCTATGATGCTGCTCTGTTGCTTGCTTTCTCTTCTCTCTGCAGAAGAGATGCAGGTATCATGTAATTGTAAGGCTGTTGGTGGGTTTGTCTCTATCCCATTTATTTTAGGGCTCATGGGGATAACTATTCATCTTGTTTTAAATGTTGCCCCTGGTTTATTGGTTTTGTTATCTAAATGTTCTGTTCTTTTATGTAAGAGTTTGATGAGATTAAAAAGCTGCATGGCTGCCACTGCCATCTTCCCAGAATCCTCTCTCCTGTGCATGTTTCCAATGTGATTTTAATGGAATGGTGGCTATTAACTACCCTCGGTGAATACTTTTTAATATTCAATGGATCACGTGCCATGTACACGTGTGCATGCTAAGTCACTTCAGTATTGTCTGACTGTTTGTGACCCTGTGAAAGGTAGCCTCCAGGCTCCTCTGTCCATGCAATTCTCCAGGCAAGAATATTGGAGTGGGTTGTCATATCCTTCTCCAGGGGATCTTCCTAACCCAGGGATCGAAACTGTGTCTCTTACATCTCCTGCATTGGCAGGTGTATTCTTTACCATTAGTGCTATCTGGGAAGCCTGACATATATATAAAACTCACAATCACTGATCAGTTAACTTGAAACTATTATGGTCTTCTACAGGTGGTGCTGTTCTGGGAGATCTGAGTCCATTTTGAAATAATTCGATATGAATGTTACCTCAGAGTAAGCAGCAAATTCTTTTCCTTTGATGGTGATAGAGCTTTTGAGTCATATTTCTCCCTGGTAGAAAATAATTTTGTTGGAAAAAACTCCATCTAGACTGATTGAAAGCTCAGGTTTCCCTTCAAACAATCAAGTTTGAAGTGTTTTAAGGGCCAGTTTTACTCAGATGATAAGAATATAAAAAAGAATAATAATAAATAAAAAGCATTGCCCTTACTTGGAAGTAATTTTTCCTTAGAAGTAGGGTGTTTATTGTAGGCTATGGGAGACTGGTAGCCTATTCATGACATTGGTGGGAGCTATTTCTTGACAAGGGAAGGTTCACACAGGTAACTCTTAGAGTGCTGTGAAATGATCCAAGTTGGAAGGTGGAGAAATGAAATGTGTGTTGCTTGAAAGACTGTACATTCATAAAAATGAGCTGTTATGGTGGTCTTTCATCCCAATCCCTGCAGATAAAAAAGTTGACTCCACATGACTTGCTAAAGCCCTCTTAGTTTGCTTTCACAGAATAAGGAATCATGATTGAAAACAGGGCAGGATTTTTGTCAAGTTGCCATGATGAGATAGGAAAAAAAAAGTCTAAATGCTTATGAAATTGAAGTCTCTCTTTTATTGGCCCTTTCTTGATAAATGGCATGTATGCATTTTTTTTTTTTTTTAAGAAGAGGGCATAAGTGAATTCATATACCTAAGAGACTATCTCCCTTCTTCCATGGCTAGATTTCTAATATAAACCTGACTTTCTTCTTTGACAATAAATGGTAAAAGAAATCTTCTTCATCCATTATATTATAAAGGTCTATATGATTTTGGTTTCACTCTGCAAAGTGTCTTTGTTAGCACAATCATAATGAAGAGAAGTGTTCCCATATGCCATCAACTATCATCATCTTAAGTATTCTCTGGTGTTAATTGATTTTTCTTCTGACTAAATTTGGATTCCTTTGAGGTGAGAAAAAATAATAAATTTTATTTATTTATTGTTCTTTGAGATACTTATGTAGATGTGAATGCAAGACATAAGGACAGGCTTGCTCACTGATTTTTTTCTCCACAATTCCATGCAGACCGTTGGGGGCTGGGGGAAATGTTTCACTATGTAATTGCTGTTCAGTTCAGTTCAGTTCAGTCACTCAGTCGTGTCTGACTCTTTGCTACCCCATGAATTGCAGCATGCCAGGCCTCCCTGTCCATCACCATCTCCCGGAGTTCACTCAAACTCACGTCCATTGAGTCAGTGATGCCATCCAGCCATCTCATCCTCTGTCGTCCCCTTTCCTTCCTGCCCCCAATCCCTCCCAGCATCAGAGTCTTTTCCAATGAGTCAACTTTTTGCATGAGGTGGCCAAAATACTGGAGTTTCAGCTTTAGCATCATTCCTTCCAAAAAACACCCAGGGTTGATCTCCTTTAGAATGGACTGGTTGGATCTAATTGCTGTTAGGCATAAGCAACAGAATTTTATATGAGGACTCATTCCTCATATAGTACGCATGTAGTACATATGAACTTTTCTCAGGCTAATGTTATTAATGAAAAAGAGACTAATGGAAATAAAAGTCTCCAGTGTTTAACTTTATGTGCAGATTGTTACTCAGTATAATGCTGGATGCATGTGTTAAAACTTCCTTAAAATTGAGCAGGTTTATGATAAAACCATTTACTTCAGATTTAACCAAGATTTACCAAAAGATAAACACATTCACTTGCTCATCCATTCAGTAAGCTCTTATTGATCGTGTATGTTTCAGGTTTGTTGCAATATTGTTGAAATTTTGTTTATGGAGATATTTATTTATTTTTATTCAGAACAGTTTCATTTTGGTTTTTATGTAATTATGTATGGTACCTGGTTCTAGATCTGTGTTCTGCAGTGAAATTGGGGTATAGTCTATCACTAGATATTTAATCCTTTTTTGTGTTACATGGAAAAGGGAAGAAATCCTGAATTTCCTGGCTGCTGATTCTGGAAATGTGATTAGAAAAGATACAAGTTAGTCACAGCTTGGAAAGCATCTCACATTTCCCAAACGAATGATGCCGAGAAGTGACAATTATGAGAATCAGTATATTTTTTATATTAAACAACAAAGTTGAGAAAGATTACTATTTGATTTTATAAAAAACATCTGACTTCTTTGGGCAAGTACAAAAACTTACCTCAAAACAAAGGTAAGGTGCAGATCAACAAACTGAAGTTTTGCTGGGGATCAGAAAGAAGCTTGAGAAGCCTCTCTCATGTGAGCCTTAAAGCTTGCAATTCGCTTTACCCACAAAACATAGTACTAGAACTAAGTGAGAATCCTTCCCGTCATCCTGCTCTCTTTTCTGCTCTACATCAGAGGAGACATCTGAGAAGAAAAGTGGGTGCACACAACTGATGGATGTACCTTATTACTGGCCAAGGGAGAAAGAAATGACAACCACCTCTTCTTGCCAGTGACATATTGCAAAGACATGAAGCAAAGCAATATCACAGAGAAGTGGATACTTTCTGGCTTAGTCAGAAAAAAGTTAAGGATTCTGTCTAAAATATGAATTATTAGAGGAAAAACTATATGGGCACAGATAGTTAATGATAACATTGAAATTATCCTTTAATAGGTATTTTTCTTGCTTATATATTTGCAGTGAGGTAGTAAAATATGAGCAATGTCCCTTCCTGGCGTTGTAAACATGTTGGTGTTATAATTAATTAAGGTGATATATTAAAACATTGGCAAAGTGATGTGTTTTCAAATACATAAGTTGTGTGATTTCAGCCAGTGTTCTTATTGTTATTATCTAATCTCCTAACATATGTTTTTTAAGACCGTCATCTTTTTTAGAATTTACAAAGGAAATAAAAACCAAGCTATTATCTGACTTTTGCTCCTGAGAAACTAATGAGCAAGAGTCATTACTCATAACAGAATAATTAATTGGGTTTCCACTCTGTGCCAGACAGTGAGCTGGGATCTGGGCTCACTTAGATAAGGAACAGCTCTTCTTTTCATGGCACTCACAGTGTAGGGAGAGACAGGTAAACAAATCATTGCCATATAAGTTGATAAATGCTGTAATAAAGGTATGAACAGATGCCACGAACATAGAGGAGGGAGGATTTAAGTACCTCCAGCAGAAAACAAGGGTTATCAGAGTAGCTGTACATGACTTACATTGAGACTTCACAAAGCTAAAAGGAAAGGACAGGAAAAACAACTTAAATGTATTTGCTTAGGCAAAGGTACGCAAAATTATGGACAGTAGGGTCAGCTTGAACAATAGCCTTTCCATGACACCAAAGAGTCTGAATTTTTCCCTGAAGAAAATAAGAAAGTATTCCAGGAGATAAATAGAATCAAAATAGTTTGCTCAAATTTCAGTAAATATTCATTGTTCATCTATTACATGCCAGGATACCATGTGCATTTTAATTGCCATGTAATATATTATAGTTGAAGCCAAAGGATTAAATGATTTTGAGACTTAAATGGGTGAGAATTAAAAACAACCATAATAGAAAGCTAAAGATAGGTTAAGACAAAGAATTTTTATTCCCACAGAACAAGAAAATCAGTGGATTGCTAATCATAGCATTGATTTAGAGGCTTATATTATCATCAAGTACCAAAGATCTTTCCACTTTTGACCTTTAAGCTATTTCTTTATTGTCAAAAAGTAACCCCCCAAACTTCCCTGGTGATCCAATGGCTTAGATTCCATGCTCCCAATTCAGGGGACTCAGGTTCAATCCCTGGTCAGGGAACTAGATCCCACATGCTGCAACTGAGACCTGGCACAGCCAAATAAATCAATTAATTAAATAAAAAGAATTCTAAAAGTGGCTCCCAAGGCTGTTACTATTATTTTATATAGTAAGTCCACATATAGCAAGGAATAAGAGAAAGGACGAGACTTTACTCTTTCATCTTTTTATTTGTGAGGAAAGTTTTTCTAGAAAGATCCTTGGAAGAGTTTTCTTCTTTCTTATTGGAGAGAGCTGACCATACAGACATCAACATTCTCAAGGGAATTTGGGAAAGGGAATCATATTCATTTTGAACTTTTGTTACCTGCAGTGGAATTTTCCATTGAGGGATAAGGGATAGAAAATGGCTGTTTAACTAGCCATCAGTGGTGTTGGACTCCTCTTAAGTAAACTTACTCTTGAAAGATTGGAAGTAAAAGGAGGCAGCATTGAGGTAGATGTGGAGATAGGGAGAAACCAGAAGACAGACTGGTGAACCTGACAAATAGAATGTCACTGTTGAGTCTAACTTCAGAAATTTCTGTGGGATTTACTGTCGGGAGCCACATTTCAGTGTGTTAGGAAGTGAGTAGGTGGTCAGGAAGTAGATGTAGAAACCGCTTTCTTGAGGTTCTAGTGAAGAAGGTGTAAGCAAGCAGCACATGATGCAAGGAGATTAAGGAAAAGGTTTTTTATTGAGGGGATGGGAGTTGATCATATTTACATGCTGTAAATGAGAGGGAAGCACATGGATAGGAAAATAAATCAGATACAAGAGGCAGATGTGATAACTGATAGTTTAGATTCCACAATAGATTAGATTGGATTATTCTTGAATTTAGGAAGAAGGAGGCTAGAATATGGAGTTAGGGGCAATTAGCCTATTGATGATCATTACATCTAGCTTAAGAACAGAAATCAATTCATGGGTGATTTTAGAAATTGAGAGAGCTGAGGATTTGCTGCATGATGGTCTCTGTATCTACTGAAAATTTGGAGATAGTGTCAGATACTGAAATTCTGCTTGTGCATGAGAGGAGCTAGAATAGTTTGAAGTGGTATACATTTGAAATAAAGTAAGAATTTAGAAATAATTCATTAGAAATCAATGGAAGGATTTTTGGAATGTGTTCAGTAAAATTTATTAGGAGTCAATGGAAGGACTGTTGGAATGTGTTAAGTACCAGGTAGTTCATTAAAACTTCTCTTTAAATATGCAGACTTGTAGGATTATGGTTTCTTATATAATACTTAATAAATAGCAGTAGATAAAGATATTACTTTGAATGATCCAGTATTACATATTATCAGGGAATAGAAAGCATGAATACAATAGAGCAATCTAGATTATCACTGAAGAGCAACTAGGAAGTTGAGTATAAAATGAGAGAAATGAAACTATGAGGTCACTACTAGACTGAAAAAAGANGCTGACCATACAGACATCAACATTCTCAAGGGAATTTGGGAAAGGGAATCATATTCATTTTGAACTTTTGTTACCTGCAGTGGAATTTTCCATTGAGGGATAAGGGATAGAAAATGGCTGTTTAACTAGCCATCAGTGGTGTTGGACTCCTCTTAAGTAAACTTACTCTTGAAAGATTGGAAGTAAAAGGAGGCAGCATTGAGGTAGATGTGGAGATAGGGAGAAACCAGAAGACAGACTGGTGAACCTGACAAATAGAATGTCACTGTTGAGTCTAACTTCAGAAATTTCTGTGGGATTTACTGTCGGGAGCCACATTTCAGTGTGTTAGGAAGTGAGTAGGTGGTCAGGAAGTAGATGTAGAAACCGCTTTCTTGAGGTTCTAGTGAAGAAGGTGTAAGCAAGCAGCACATGATGCAAGGAGATTAAGGAAAAGGTTTTTTATTGAGGGGATGGGAGTTGATCATATTTACATGCTGTAAATGAGAGGGAAGCACATGGATAGGAAAATAAATCAGATACAAGAGGCAGATGTGATAACTGATAGTTTAGATTCCACAATAGATTAGATTGGATTATTCTTGAATTTAGGAAGAAGGAGGCTAGAATATGGAGTTAGGGGCAATTAGCCTATTGATGATCATTACATCTAGCTTAAGAACAGAAATCAATTCATGGGTGATTTTAGAAATTGAGAGAGCTGAGGATTTGCTGCATGATGGTCTCTGTATCTACTGAAAATTTGGAGATAGTGTCAGATACTGAAATTCTGCTTGTGCATGAGAGGAGCTAGAATAGTTTGAAGTGGTATACATTTGAAATAAAGTAAGAATTTAGAAATAATTCATTAGAAATCAATGGAAGGATTTTTGGAATGTGTTCAGTAAAATTTATTAGGAGTCAATGGAAGGACTGTTGGAATGTGTTAAGTACCAGGTAGTTCATTAAAACTTCTCTTTAAATATGCAGACTTGTAGGATTATGGTTTCTTATATAATACTTAATAAATAGCAGTAGATAAAGATATTACTTTGAATGATCCAGTATTACATATTATCAGGGAATAGAAAGCATGAATACAATAGAGCAATCTAGATTATCACTGAAGAGCAACTAGGAAGTTGAGTATAAAATGAGAGAAATGAAACTATGAGGTCACTACTAGACTGAAAAAAGAGAAGAGTCCTATGCTTTTGAACTGTGGTGCTGGATAAGACTCTTGAGAGTCCCTTGGACTGCAAGGAGACTCAACCAGTTCATTCTAAAGGAGATCAACCCTGGATGTTCTTTGGAAGGAATGATGCTAAAGCTGAAACTCCAGTACTTTGGCCAGCACATGCAAAAAGTTGACTCATTGGAAAACACTCTGATTCTGGGAGGGATTGGGGGCAGGAGGAAAAGAGGATGACAGAGGATGAGATGGCTGGATGGCATCACTGACTCGATGGACGTGAGTTTGAGTGAGCTCTGGGAGATGGTGATGGACACGGAGGACTGATGTGCTGTGATTCATGGGGTCACAAAGAGTTGGACACGACTGAGTGACTGAACTGAACTGAACTGAATAATTTTTTATCATGTCCTTATTATTTGCAAACCTTCTTTCTTTGGTACTTAATAGCCATTGTTATCTGACTATATATTCCATTCCCAGTCATAGTTAATTGGCCTAAGTGTCAATCCTTCATGCTTTTTCACTGACCTACCAATCAATATCAGATTATTGAGAAGTAAGCTTTTTCTTCCACAAGCTGATGTTCAGAAATAATGATTAAATCTATGTTAGACTGGCACTGAGTTAAAGTACTATAGGAACTTCGTAGTAGGATTTTGCTACTACTGCTTGGCAAAGGAAAGAAGAAGCAGAACACAAACACAAATACCAAATACTGCTTGGGATCCTGATACCTTTGCAGTTTTTGACTCTAATATTTTTTGATGCTTGGCTCTATTCCTACTATTCATTTGATTCTATGAGATATGCCTGCATCTTATATTAAATTTTTCTTTTATGGTTGAGCTAGTTTAAGTAGGCATTACTTGAATCCCAAAGGGCCTTATGAAGGACTAGCTCAAAGGACTGGAGGTCTTCGCTAGTCAAAGAAGAGATTTATTGCTAATGGTTGTTCTGGAGAGGTAAAATAATAGGAAAGTTTATGGGAGAGTTGTTGTAAGGATGGCATGAAATTAAATGCTTTTCCATTTTGAGAATTTCAGAAGTCAGTTAAGCAGGTATGGATGATGACAATCCAGCATAGGGCAGCAGAAGAATGTTGTTGAGAGAACTGGAGTTCAAGTTATTTATGTAAAAGAAGTTCAATATTTATTAGGCTAGGCCTAATCTATGTAAATTTTGAAAACAATGAAGAGTTGTAGTGAAAAAAAAGGATATAGATTATAACTGACAAAAACTTCAAAGAATGTGGACTTGTGATCTAAAGGCTGGTAGACAATATAAAGACTGTAGAAAGGGTGAGTTAAGAGGGCAGACACCTTGAAAGACAAATACTTTCTTCAGTTCAGTTCAGTCGATCAGTTGTGTCCGACTTTTGCAACTCCATGGACTGCAGCATGCCAGGCCTCCTTGTCCATCACCAACTCCACGACTTTACTTACACTCATGTCCATTGAGTCAGTAATGCCACCCACCCATCTCATTCTCTGTCATCCCTTTCTCCTCCTGCCTTTAATCTTTCTCAGAATCAGGGTCTTTTCCAATGAGTCAGTTCTTCACATCAGATGGCCAAAGTTTTGGAGTTTCAGCCTCAGCATCAGTCCTTCCAATGAATATTCAGAACTGATTTCCTTTAGGATGGACTGGTTGGATGTCCTGGCAGTCCAAGAGACTCTCTCAAGAGTCTTATCCAACACCACAGTTCAAAATAATCAGTTCTTCAGCCCTCAGCTTTCTTCATGGTCCAACTCACATCCATAAGTAACTATTGGAAAAACATAGCTTTGACTAGATGGACCCTTGTTGGCAAAATAATATCTCTGCTTTTAAGTATGCTATCTAGGTTGGTCATAACTTTTCTTCCAATGAACAAGCATCTTTTAATTTCATGGCTGAAGTCACCATCTACACTGATTTTGGAGCCCCCCAAAATTAAGTCTGTCACTGTTTCCATATCTATTTGCTATAACGTGGTGGGACCAGATGCCATGACCTTAGTTTTCTGAAGTTTTAGTTTAAAAGTTTAAGTTTTAAGACTAAGTTTTAGTTTTAAATTTTCTGATCTGTAGTTTTAAGCCAACTTTTTCCCTTTCTTCTTTGACTTTTATCAAGAGGCTCTTTAGTTCTTCTTCACTTTCTGCAATAAGGGTGGTGTCATCTGCATATCTGAAGTAATTGATATTCCTCCCAGAAATCTTGATTCCAGCTTTTGTTTCTTTCAGTCCAGCATTTCTCATGATGTATTCTGCATATAAGCTAAATAAGCTTGGTGACAATATACAGCCTCAATGTACTCCTTTTCCTATTTGGAACCAGTCTGTTGTTCCGTGTCCGGTTCTAACTGTTGCTTTCTGACCTGCATACAGATGTCTCAAGCGGCAGGTCAGGTGGTCTGGTGTTCCCATCTCTTCCAGAATTTTCCACAGTTTATCGTGATCCACACAGTCAAAAGCTTTGGCATAGTCAATAAAGCAGAAATAGATGTTTTCTGGAACTCTGGTGCTTTTTCAATGATCCAACAGATGTTGGCAATTTGATCTCTGGTTCCTCTGCCTTTTCTAGATTCAGTTTGAACATTTGGAAGTTCATAGTTCATGTACTGTTCAAGCCTGGCTTGGAGAATTTTGAGCATTACTTTACTAGCATGTGAGATAAGTGCATTTGTGTGGTAGTTTGAGTATTCTTTGGCATTGCCTTTCTTTGGGATTGGAATGAAAACTGACCTTTTCCAGTCCTGTGGCCACTGCTGAGTTTTCCAAATTTGCTGGCATATTGAGTGCCACACTTTCACAATATCATCTTTCAGGATTTGAAATAGCTTAACTGGAATTCCATCACCTCCACAAGCTTTATTCATAGTGATGCTAANGGTAGTTTGAGCATTCTTTGGCATTGCCTTTCTTTGGGATTGGAATGAAAACTGACCTTTTCCAGTCCTGTGGCCACTGCTGAGTTTTCCAAATTTGCTGGCATATTGAGTGCCACACTTTCACAATATCATCTTTCAGGATTTGAAATAGCTTAACTGGAATTCCATCACCTCCACAAGCTTTATTCATAGTGATGCTAACCCACTTGACTTCACATTCCAGGATGTCTGGCTCTAACGTAGTGATCATACCATTGTGATTATCTGGGTCATGAAGATCTTATTTGTATAGTTCTGTGTATTCTTGCCACCTCTTTTTAATATCTTCTGCTTCTGTTAGGTCCATACCATTTCTGTCCTTTATTGTGTTCTTTTTCACATAAACTATTCCCTTGGTATCTCTAATTTTCTTGAAGAGATCTCTAGTCTTTCCCATTCTGTTGTTTTCCTTTATTTCTTTGCATTTATTGCTGAGGAAGGCTTTCTTATCTCTTCTTGCTATTCTTTGGAACTCTGCATTCAGATGGGTATATCTTTCTTTTTCTCTTTTGCTTTTCACTTCTCTTCTTTTCACAGCTATTTGTAAAGCTTCCCCAGACAGCCATTTTGCTCTTTTGCATTTATTTTTCTTGGGGACGGTCTTCATCCTTGCTTCCTTACAGTGTCGTGAACCTCAGTCCATAGTTCTTGAGGTACTCTATAAGATCTAATCCCTTGAATCCTTTTCTGATTTCCACTGTATATCATAAATGATAGATTGTATTTATATATTACATTTAATATTTTGATAACTTTTTGTTAAATCTGTAAATATCAATTACTAATACCTTCTTTTTAAGGACAAAAAATGGAAATTGCAGACATTATTTGACTTTCCCAGTCAGGCACCTAGAAATGATAAAGACAGAAGCCTACTTTATATCTCCTTATTTTAAAAATGGATTATTTTGTTTCTCTGCCCTGTTGGACAAAGTTCCACAGTCTTCTCCAAAAAGTTTACTGAGGTTATAGCCAGTTGCAGTAATGTAGAAATAGTAGTAGTAGCAGTAACAGCAGCAAAAACTTCAATAGTATTAGGTGTTTATTAAATGCTTGCTATATGTTTAGAACTGTTCTATAGACTTGACATACATCAGCAGTGTAGGAACGAAATGGGAAAGGGGGCAATCATATTCCAAGATGTGATAGTTGATCCAGGTGTGGGTTTTTTACCTAAACACCTCTTTTATTCTTTTACCTTTCACAAATAGGACACATAGTCACATAAGTAATTTCCAGGTATCACTGTCTTCTAGCTTCTTAAACATCTTTCACTCTTTTATTTATGTGTGAAAAAAAGGAGCAGCATGTTTTTGTTCCATATATATACTTGTTTGCAAGCTGTTTTCCAGAGTCTGTTCTTAATAGTCAAAGACACAGATTTCATTTTCATGGCTATTATGCATCAATAATTTGAATCAGAAATATTATGTCATGGCTGCCTTGCATTTCCTAAGCTGCCGTGTTAATGTTTTCTGCTTCAGATTGCTACGTGCTTATTACTGCCCAATGGTAACTGATTCCCGCTAAGCCAATGCATCTCTAAATAATTATCAAGGGTGTTAGTTACTGAGTTAACGATGAATGCTACTTTAAGCAGCAATGAAAGCTATAAAAAAATAACCATGTACACATTTAAGAGTGTTGTAAAGTGTGCAAAATAGGAAAACTCAAAATTATATGAAGAATTACATGTTTCTACAGAAATTGATTTCCTTCTGCAATCCACCATGAAATTATGACACCAACATATGCCAAATAAAATCACTTTTCACAGTTTCCTTACAATCTCATGTAATCCTGTTTTGCATATAAAATGTATCTCCAAGAGTCTACTTATCCATTTATCTAAAGGTGGCTAAGGTGGGGAGAGATGTGGAATGTCCAGAAATGTTAGAGATGTGTTATAGACTTAAAGGAGAAAATTAATTCACCTGAATAGTTTGAATAAGTCTGATTGAAAAGTGATCAAGAAAAACTGAAGTCACTGTGGGATGTAAATGCAAATATAAATGCTAAAGGCCACCTCTCCCCCATTTTATATTATATTGAAGTGGTGTGCTATTCTATTGTTTTCTGTTCATTAATATTTGTCAGTTTCCTGAACCTCAACAGAAACATTTGAAACAATGATTTTTATCTTTAAAAATAAGTAATTTTTTACTTATATCCATTCTGGAATAATGTAGAGATATGAATCAATAAATAGTAGTGATATGGGAAACACTATTTAAAAATAGAGTGCAGATCTGTCTGTAGTTTTAACTTACTTCTATATGAACATCCTGTGATTATCATTAGTAATTAACTTTTCATAATACTATGCATATTTACTATGCGTTTCCACTGTCTAATTTTGTACAATTTCTTGCATATTCTCATTATTCATAATATATGGAAACTTCACAAATCTGTGTTTCCATGTTCCTTGGTTTGACTATTTCTAGAGAATGGTATAGGGCTTCTGTGGTGGCTCAGATGGTAAAGAATCTGCCTGCAATGCAGGAGACCTGAATTCAAGTTTGGGAAGATCTCAATAAGGGAATGGCTACCTACTCCCATATTCTTGCCTGGAGAATTCCATGGACTGAAGAAACTGATATCTTCTAGTCCATGGGTTTGCAAACAGCTGGACACAGCTGAGCAACTAACACTTTACAGAGACTGTGTTCACCCAAAAAACTAGAGAAAGTAGGCATGAGCACAAACTTGAATAATTATGGACCCCCAAATTAAATTTTATTTATTATTTTTTTAAATATAAATTTATTTATTTTAATTGGAGGTTAATTACTTTACAATATTGTATTGGTTTTGTCATACATCAATATGAATCCACCACAGGTATACATGTGTTCCCCATCCTGAACCCCCCTCCTTCCTCCCTCTCCATACCATCCCTCTGGGTCGTCTCAGTGCACCAGCCCCAAGCATCCAGTATCATGCATCGAACCTGGACTGGCTATTTGTTTCATATATGATATTATACATGTTTCAATGCCATTCTCCCAAGTCATCCCACCCTCGGCCTCTCCCACAGAGTCCAAAAGACTGTTCTATACATCTGCGTCTCTTTTGCTGTCTTGCATACAGGGGTATCGTTACCATCTTTCTAAATTCCATATATATGCGTTAGCATACTGTATTGGTGTTTTTCTTTCTGGCTTGCTTCACTCTGTATAATAGATTGTGGTTCCATCCACCTCATTAAAACTGATTCAAGTGTATTCTTTTTAATGGCTGAGTAATACTCCATTGTGTATATGTACCACAGCTTTCTTATCCATTCATCTGCTGATGGACATCTAGGTTGCTTCCATGTCCTGGTTATTATAAACAGTGCTGCGATGAACATTGGGATACACGTGTCTCTTTCACTTCTGGTTTCCATGGTGTGTATGCCCAGCAGGGGGATTGCTGGGTCATAAGGGAGTTCTATTTGCAATTTTTAAAGGAATCTCCACACTGTTCTCCATAGTGGCTGTACTAGTTTGCATTCCCACCTACAGTGTAAGAGGGTTCCCTTTTCTCCACACCCTGTCCAGCATTTATTGCTTATAGACTTTTGGATCGCAGCCATTCTGACTGGTGTGAAATTAAACTTAAAAGCTTCTGCACAGCAAAGGAAACTATAAGCAAGGTGAAAAGACAGCCTTTGAAATGGGAGAAAATAATAGCAAACGAAGTAACTGACAAACAACTAATCTCAAAAATATACTNCCTGTCCAGCATTTATTGCTTATAGACTTTTGGATCGCAGCCATTCTGACTGGTGTGAAATTAAACTTAAAAGCTTCTGCACAGCAAAGGAAACTATAAGCAAGGTGAAAAGACAGCCTTTGAAATGGGAGAAAATAATAGCAAACGAAGTAACTGACAAACAACTAATCTCAAAAATATACTAGCAACTCCTGCAGCTCAATTCCAGAAAAACAAATGACCCAATCAAAAAATGGGCCAAAGAACTAAACAGACATTTCTCCAAAGAAGACAAACAGATGGCTAACAAAAACATGAAAAGATGCTCAATATCACTCATTATCAGAGAAATGCAAATCAAAACCACAATGAGGTACCATTTCATGCCAGTCAGAATGGCTGTGATTCAAAAGTCCAAAATTAATTTTTTAAAAGGAAGAATGTCTACACTTATCTCACCTTAGATATCAAAACTCTTCTCTTTATTATAGGAATAATAGCCTACTATATACCATAATAAAGCTTGTCAAGAACTTTCCTGTATATTATCTGAGTTAGTAGGCACTTAGTGACAAAGACCAACTAATTGGTACAAGCATTCCTTCCACACTGATCATGTCAAACTTCATCATAAGAAGAAAAGGATACTTTTGTCCATGGTGTCAAGGATGCATTTTCTCCAAAATAATCGCTATTCTTTTATCATTTATTTCAAGGAATTGGTTTTACCTAATTATAATTTCCTCTATACAAATTCCTATAATTTGTGTAGACTTGTGGTGGTCCATCTTTTAGTACTGTTTTTGTAAAGTATTCAATAGACCCAGGAAACATACAATTCATGGCAGCACCAGTTCTGTGAGAACTTCTGAGTACTTTCATAGAATCTTTTTGCCTTTTTCTGTATTTGTACAGTTGTGATGACAATTCTTATATCATATATAATATGATTTTTTAAACTTTATATTATGATATTTTCCTTAATAATAGTATACCTTTCATAAACATTGAAAGTCCTGCATACAATCTATCTAATTAATGTACAACTATTTACATACCTGCTTCCATATGTAATGATGTAGATCTTTACATAAAAACAAAGTAACTATTTTGTATTATTTCCTCAGTCTAGATTCTCAAAAATAGATCATTGAATTAGATTAACCGAATGTGTTTTTACTTGTGGTTTATAATTCCCAATACTTTTCGACAAATAGTTCTACTTCATTGTTCCTTAAGCAAAGTAGTAGTGGACATATTTTCTGTATTTTCAGTAGCATTAGGTACTAACATTGTAAATCAGCACTTTTTTCATAGATAAACATGATGTATTGTGATTATTTAGATTTACAATTTCTTTTATTCTAATGCATGTAAAGCTCAACATTTAGAAGACTAAGATCATGGCATCCGGTCCCATCACCGCATGGCAAGTAGATGGGGAAACAGTGGAAACAGTGGCTGACTTTATTTTTCTGGGCTCCAAAATCACTGTGGATGGTGACTGCAGCCATGAAATTAAAAGACGCTTGCTCCTTGGAAGGAAAGTTATGACCAACCTAAACAGCATATTAAAAAGCAGAGATATGACTTTGCCAACAAAGGTCCGTCTAGTCAAGGCTATGGTTTTTCCAGTAGTCATTATGGATATGAGAGTTGGACTATAAAGAAAGCTGAGCGCAGAAGAATTGATGCTTTTGAACTGTGGTATTGGACAAGACTCTTGAGTCCCTTGGACTGCAAGGAGATCCAACCAGTCCACTCTAAAGCAAGTCAGTCTTGAGTGTTCATTGGAGGGACTGATGTTGAAGCTGAAACCCCAATACTTTGACCACCTGATGCAGAGAGCTGAGTCATTTGAAAGACCCTGATGCTGGGAAAGATTGAGGGCAGGAGGAGAAAAGGGATGACAGAGGATGAGATAGCTGGATGGCATTGCCAACACAATGGATATGGGTTTGGGTGAACTCCGGGAGTTGGTGATAGACAGGACGGCCTGGCGTACTGTGGTTCATGGGGTCGCAAAGAGTCAGACACGACTGAACGACTGAACTGAAATGAACTGATGTGTATTTACTCTCGTATTAGTTGATGAGGAATGTTTTCATATCTAGGAATTGTCTATTTTCCTATTTCATCCATACATGGATTAGAATATAGTGCTGTGAAAATAACACAAGTTTAGAAAGCTTGAATTTAATTTAATACCTCGTTGCCTAGGTGGCCACTTATAAATAACTTAGCTTCTTTGATTATCTCTTTATCTGCAAGATGAAAGTCAGTTCAGTTCAGTTCATTTCAGTTTCTCAGTCAGGTCTGATTCTTTATGACCCCATGGAGCAGCACACCAGACTCACCTGTCCATCACCAACTCTCAGAGCCTACTCAAACTCTTGTCCATTGCATCTGTGATGCCATCCAACCATCTTATCCTCTGTTGTCTTCTTCTCCTCCTGCCTTCAATATTTCCCAGCATCAGGGTCTTTTATTCACTTTATAAGGATGTATTTAAAGTTAAGTACATAATACACAAACACACAGCAAAACAACTATATGAGTCTTTTCCAATGAGTCAACTCTTCGCATGAGGTGGCCAAAGTACTGGAGCTTCAGATTTAGCATCATTCCTTCCAAAGAATTCCCAGGGCTGATCTTCAGAATGGACTGGTTGGATCTCCTTGCAGTCCAAGGGACTCTCAAGAGTCTTCTCCAACACCACAGTTCAAAAGCATCAATTCTTTGGCGCTCAGCCTTCTTCACAGTCCAGCTCTGATGTCCATACATGACTACTGGAAAAACCATCGCTTTGACTAGACTGACCTTAGTTGGCAAAGTAATGTCTCTGCTTTTGAATATTAGCTAGCATCATTTTAATATGTTAGTAGACCTAATGGAAATATAGCAATAGCTAAATTTTCAAGAAATACAATGAGAGATAATGTTAAGCAAGACACAATTTACTAATTTGCCAGTCATTGATGGGAATTAGTGGGTTGATGGATTTTTAAATATTAATGGACACCAAGACCATGAAAGGTGATATCTTGTGAAAAAAATCAGACAGTTTAGTTGAATTTATAAACTGGCTTCTTGCAGGCAGCTAGTTAACTGTAATCAAACTGAAGCTTTAAAATACTCAGGGTTAAAATGACAGGCACTAATTAATTTTCCAATTAGTTAAGGATTGATTCAGGATGTCATTCTTAAACTGCTCTGCCATTTAAAGAGCCAATCATTTATGTTGACAGAAGTTGCTTTGTGTTTAACATTTCCATTAGCCATGCAGTCTCACCCTATAGCTATCAATCATGGTAGTTTTGACCTCAGCCTGTCCTAAGTGAAGCAATGAATGGTTGGTCAACCTCTATATATGTGTCATTCTTTTGAAGGGTAGGTGGTTTATATTAACAGCAATTTTCATCAAGCTCTAATTACCAAGAAAATTTTAGAGGAATATACTTTTTAGATATTTGTGGAGTACTGTGGGACAGAATGCTTGTTAAGATGGACACCCAGCTTCTAGTGTGTAATTTTCAGAAAGAACCTCGTCGCAAATTTTCTGTGTATATTTTTTATCATCTAAATATGGAATATTAATATAGTCTCTACTTTGATAGATAATTTATTTAAAAATGTGTGATGTGTCATAAGTCTGCTCTTAGCTTAGTATCTGGCACATAGTAGTCTGTAATAGAATTACTGAATGAGTGATTGATTCCTGAATTATTTCTTTAAACTTAGTTTTCTTTAGAAAGGAACTAGCACAAAATGTGTAAAATATATGATTCTTTCTCATTTGTTATGTAGACCTGTATCATGAAGTATCAACCATATCAAATTTTCTGTTTAAATTAAAGGCTGAGGTTACAATGTTTGTTTTATTTTGAGTTATTAATAATATATTACGTAAATATTATGCAAATGTACTTCAGGTGTTAGATTGCCTTTATAAAGCATTCTTTTAACTTTTGGGTGAGAGTAGAGGAATGACTAATGTTAATTCTGACTCCATTTTGCAAAAGATATGAATGAAATTTCAGAAAAATGTGGAATCACTATCAAAATAATTCCAAATATTATAGCCATTTTCTGGGGCCAGTGGAAGTATTGCAGTACTAGTAAATTAATATGATTTTGAATGTCTATATACAAGCTTTGTGTCAGATACTTGACTCTCTAAATATGAATATTAAATCTTCTAGATAGCATGTTATGATGAGGACAGGATACTACATACAATTCCCTCACTGTTTTTCCTTGCACCCAGAGAGGTAGTGTCTTGCAGAAGCTAAAACCCAGACCCTGGAGCCAGATTGGCTCAGTTAAAAATCCAAGATCTGCTACTTGGTTCCTGTGTTATTTGGTTAAATCACTTAAATTCCCCATGTCTCAGTTTCTTCATTGATAAAATGGAAATAATAAAACTTGTATCTCCTAGGTTCTGTGAGCACTAAAGATTCATTATGAGCATTATAAGGCTTTCCATAGAGGACTTTAAGAACCTTACTTGAATGCTGAGGTAGACATTATTTGCAACATCTGCCTGATTCACAAAAACCCATCTTCCCACTGGGCTTTTCTGGACAGTAATCTATGTGAGTTTCCCCACAACCTTCTGGCCTCTATATATATGCCCAACGGAGGTGGACATTACTTAAGCTGATCCAATTGGAGTCACTTTCTTAAAAATGTATGAACTGGTAGAGACAATGAAAGTGAGTAAATGTGGAGACGGGAGGAGGGAGAGAAATAGAGATAGGGAGAGGCAGGAAACACTACGAACAGATGAATTTTTCATGGGATAAGACCTGTATCATGCAAGTTTGTATCTGTGAGATAGGCATATTCTGTTTTCCACATGTAGGCAAGATGAAGCAAGGTCATAGAAAGGAGCAGGAATAAGACAAAAAGGTAGCTTGACAAATTTAAATCTCTGGTTCCACACATACCTGAGATTTTTATTTCACGTTTTCTTTTTCTGTTGATGCCAACAAGATTTTGCTTTTATTAAGAAAATTCTAACATAAACACAATTACATGAAAAAAAGTAAATAAAAATCAGGACTATCTACAATGACAGATTGAATACAGGTTTAAAGTGAGCACATAGACATGCAATTCACTGTTTCAATGTAATCACTAAATTTGAGCCACAATTCAGTCTCAACTTCCTGGTTACCAAAGGAACAAAAGGAAATTTGGTCAAATACATTGTTTATATTATACATAAAAAACAGTGCAAATCACCTTTCTCATGTAAGTAACTTTTTTTTTTCTTTTCTTTTCTTTTTATTTATTTTTTAAATTATTTATTTATTTTTTTCATCTCAGGTGTACATGAGTTCCCAATCTTGAACCCCCCCCCCTACCTCCCACTCCACATCAACTCTTTGGATCATCCCCATGCACCAGTCCCTTGCATGCTGTATCCTGAACCTAATATAGACCGACAATTTGTTTCCCACACGACAGCACCCATGTTTCAGTGCCATNAAAAAAAAATACTAGGCTTTTATTTGTCTATAATTCAGTTTGCACTGGGGTACAAGTAACAGTACCCAGTAGAATGTGTAGGATGAACAATGAGAGCATGTACCCTGCGCTTGTCAAGAAGGCCAGACACAGAATTTCCAAGCTGCTTCAGCAGCTCAGGAAGGCAGACAAGAGCTCTAATATTCTCCATCTGTCTACTCTGCCCCTACAGGACGTTGAGAGTGTCCTACTTATGGTCATGAGATAGTGACACCACCAAATCCAGTGAGTGTTCCATTCCTTGGTAAGATAATACAATGTAAAACACTTTAGGAGAATAAAAGTGCTTCAGCAGGCTCCTTTCAGATGTTCTCAGCTATGAATGGGTTGCTTGAATAAGCAGGTCTTAGTTTTTGGGAAAACTGGGAAAGTGAGTAACTGGTATTTTCAATACCTTAGGGCAACCCACTCCAGTACTCTTGCCTGGAAAACCCCATGGACAGAGGAGCCTGGTAGGCTGCAATCCATGGGATCGCTAAGAGTCGGACACGACTGAGCGACTTGATTTTCACTTTTCACTTTCATGCATTGGAGAAGGAAATGGCAACCCACTCCAGTGTTCTTGCCTGGAGAATCCCAGGGACGGTGGAGCCTGGTGGGCTGCCGTCTATGGGGTCGCACAGAGTTGGCCACGACTGAAGCAACTTAGCAGCAGCAGCAGGGTGAAAGAGGCTGTATGAACAAAAAGAGAAGGTGGACATGGCAGATAATGAAGAGCAGTGACCATCTGGTATACAACCGTTAATGTCTGTTCCATCATCATGTCTTGATTTTTAATTCTATGGATGTAAGATATGCTGAGCTTTAAACAACATAGACCCACACCTAGTAAACCATGGAAGGAAAGGCTATGAAATTCCAGCCATGTAGATAATGTCAATTCTAATTGTTCATTTCAAAGTTATCACAGTCTCTGAGAATTCACAGGATACTCAATAAAAGCATCAGCATTTCTAAGGCTTCCATAAAAATATCAGGTTTATGTTTACATAATTTAGGTTTCTTTGGAGTACAAATTTCAGATAACCTAATATAGTCACTAACTAGTGACTATTAGTCACTATAAATAGACTAATAGACTGTGTCCCAAGCAATTATGAAAAACTTTAAAAAGGTGGTCAATACTTTTTCAGAGATGATGAACAGTAAAATAAAATGGTACAGAATAATTTATTTACTGCTGTTGGATAAATGTCAAGGGAAAACCAGTTATTTTATAATTATTATTTTATGGAAAATAAATACTGGAAAAATATCTTTTCAAATGCTGAAGACTGATTCTATACTAATTGAATATCATAACGGCATATTTTATCTTGTACCAAATGACTGATCAACTATAAATTTAATTCTATTTGTTGTTGTTTAGTCACTAGGTCATGTCTGACTCTTTGTGACACCATGAACTGTAGCTGTCAGACTCCTCTTTCCATGGGATTTCCCAGACAAAAATACTGGAGTACTTTTGTCTCCTCATTTAGGGGATCTTTTCCACCTAGGGATCAAACCGGCATCTCCTACATTGGCAGGTGGATTTTTTACCACTGAGCCACCAGAGAAGCCCTAATTCTTCTATAGTATATATGTATTTCAACAATATCACTATTCTAGTCTTTATTTCAATTATTTTCCCACTTGAAAAGTTTTTAGGCTAACTTCTAATTTGTCTTGCAGACATTCACAGCACCGAAGTAGTCCTTAGGTCAATCATATTTTTCTTAGCACAGACCTTTCTATGGAAACAATATGCAAGAGAATCTTTGCCTATATTCAGTCAACAGGAAATTAAACAGCATTTTTGATATCACAAGTTTTGCATCTAACCCATTGGGTAACATTCCACCCAGAGCTACCAACCACCACAAAACATCAATAAGAAAAAAGTCTGCTGTTTCCATGTACAGATGTGATAACTAAAGCACCTGAAATGTTATCCTGCAGGAAATGAACTATTTCCTAATTTTCAGGTTTACATATGCAAATATGTGATTTTTCTAAGTGGAAAAGGCACAGTTATTCCTGATTTTCTCCTAGGCAAATTTCTGAACTCCTTGTTTGACAGTACTGAAACGCTAGATTCGTGTTAGAAACCTAGAGTTTAACATAAGGACAAAATAGTTCTGATCTATAAGTTGTAGAGCATCAAGTAATATTTTAGCAATAGTTCCAGAGATGAGATTGAATACTGAAGCTAGAGACTTAGGACACAGAATAAAGTTCAGGGGAGAGAACAGGTGTATGTGCACACATGCATGCACAAACAAAAGTTGAGAGACAAGAGTCATATGTTTCCAATGTGTAATCAAAAATAGTGCCTGGATACAAGGCTTACAGCATAGCCCTCAGCTCCTTTTACGGGGGTGCCACTGCCCTGTTTTACGTGGAACAGACAGCAGTGATGATTCAGATGTCATTAAAGAAAATACGTTGGCCATAATCCCACAGAAAATATCTTCTTTTCTAGTAATCAGTAAAGAGTGCCTACTTCTAATTTGCTTTTTTGATTTTCTCACTCACTGCAGGAATGAATTGGGAATTAAGTGAGAAATCTAATGATGGAGAGGAGAGTTGAGGAATAAAGTCCTGTGGTAATTCAGATTAAAAGATGTCAATATTATGTCCTTCCTTTTAGCATACTGTTTTGGGGCCATGGACGTTAGGATCAAGGTCCTGATGCACAAGGGATTTTCCAAGAGGAAATGGAGAGTATGCCTAGAACTACTAGAAGATCATTGCATGGGTAGAGAGGACCCCTTGCTACTGGAAACCTATGGCATTGCCTTAATTCAGTATGGTATATTTTATAAGAAAATCCTTTTCAGATTAGAATTTATAAAAGTAGACCCAATCTGGTGGCCCCTGGGTTAAATATGATCTGCAGATGCCTCATGTTAATGCAGTGTCATGTGTAATCAAGCTTGAATTTGGGTGCCTCTAGTCAGGGAGTGAATGTCATAGTTCATGGAAAGTGCTACCTGATTTCCCCTCATTTTTAACAGTCTAGCCATTAAGGGCATTTGAGGTTTCCCTCCTATTGTAGACAAAGGGGTGGTTCTGATCTAGATGGAGTCAGGATTTGTGTCTTGGTGAGTAGAGCACAGAATAGGTTCATCCCTTACTGATTCCTTTTGTACAGTTTGTAATCCTCATAACCATATATGTGGCCCATCATTTCTTTTAAACCATGAACCTTCAAAGGATTTTGTCAATACTTTTTTTTTTTTTTGCAGTTAGGAAAACAATATATTTTCGCCATGTAAAATCATGATACTGAATAAGTCTTTACAAACAATATGACATTCTATATCCTCCATGAAATTTAGATATGCCCAACTCCCACCACCATCATCCCATTAAGAAACACTAATGTAGAAACTGCACTAGGAACTCTAAATAAATTGAATCCTCTTTTCTTGATATCTACAAATTTGTATTTTTTGCCTTAATGTAGCTTTTACCATTATATGCCATCTTTCATTATCATATGTTTCGAAAACATCAGACCCTGTTAATCTTGTTGATGGACCCAAAGGAGCAGACAATAACCACTCATTGCCTCGTTTGGAAAGCCTTCCCATCCTCCATTAGAACATCATGTGTTACAACACTTGCCAATATCTAGTAAATTTAACACTGTTTACAACATGCAGCTGTGTTTCATTTCTAAATACAGCAAAAGTAATCCTAAATTCAAACTACAAAGACATTCTAATGACTACTAATAAAATGCACCTATTATTCAGCAGGAAATAATCCCATTGAGGTTTCCCCCCATGATTGATCTAACTTTCTATTTTATACTTCTAAGAAACAAATGGAAATATTTATAGAGGTGTTTTTTTNATATAATGGTCATCTGAGTTAAATTCACCCATTCCAGTCCATCTGAGTTCACTGATTCATAGAATGTCGACGTTCACTCTTGCCATCTCCTGTTTGACCACTTCCAATTTGCCTTGATTCATGGACTTAACATTCTAGGTTCCTATGCAATATTGCTCTTTACAGCATCGGACCTTGCTTCTATCACCAGTCACATTAACAACTGGGTATTGTCTTGCTTTGGCTCCATCCCTTTATTCTTTCTGGAGTTATTTTTCCACTGATCTCCATTGATTATGGTTTCAGTGTGTCTGCCCTCTGATACCCTCTTGTAACACCTACCATCTTACTTGGGTTTCCCTTACGTTGGACATGAGGTATCTCTTCACGGCTATTCCAGCAAAGCACAGCCGCTGCTCCTTACCTTGGATGAGGGGTATCTCCTCACTGCCACCCTTCCTGACCGTGAACGTGGAATACTTCCTCTAAGCCCTCCTGCTCCCACACAGCCACATCTCCTTGGGTGTGGGGTTGCTCCTCCTGGCCACCGCCTCTGGCCTCGGACATGGGGTAGCTCCTCTTGGCTGCTCCTGTGCTGTCACAGCCTAGCACTCTCGGCCACCGCTTATGACCTTGGATGCGGGGTAGTTCCTCTTAGCCATTGCCCCTCGGGCATGGAGTCCTCCCAGCTTCTGCCCCTGACCTCGGACGTGGGGTAGCTCTTCACCTGCACTATGTGCACCGGTCGCAGCTGCTTCCTGATGATTATCAGCCCTTTGAGTACTCAGAAGTTAACTGGGGACTAGGGCCAAAGGCAGTAGAGGGCAGACATACTGAAACCATACTCACAGAAAAATAGTCAATCTAATCACACTAAAACTGCAGCCTTGTCTAACTCAGTGAAACTAGCCACGCCCGTGGGGCAACCCAAAACAGGTGGGTAATAGTGGAGAGGTCTGACAGAATGTGGTCCACTGGAGAAGGGAATGGAAAACCACTTCAGTATTCTTGCCTTAAGAACCCAATAAACAGTATGAAAAGGCAAAAGGAGAGGATACTGAAGAGGAACTCCCCAGGTCACTAGGTGCCCGATATGCTACTGGAGGTCAGTGGAGAAATAACCCCAGAAAGAATGAAAGGATGGAGCTAAAGCAAAAACAATATCCAGCTGTGGAAGTGACTGGTGATAGAAGCAAAGTCGGATGCTGTAAAGAGCAATATTGCATAGGAACCTAGAATGTTAAGTCCATGAATCAAGGCAAATTGGAAGTGGTCAAAGAAGTGATGGCAAGAATGAACGTCTACATTCTAGGAATCAGCCACTAAAATGGAATTAACTAAAAGGAATTTAACTCAGATGACCATTATATCTACTACTGCAGGGAGGAATCCCTTAGAATAAATGGAGTAGCCATCATGATCAACAAAAGAGTCCTAAATGCAGTACTTGAATGCAATCTCAAAAACGACAGAATGATCTCTCTTCGTATCCAAGGCAAACCATTCAATATCACAGTAATCCAAGTCTATGCACCAGCCAGTAATGCTGAAGAAGCTGAAGTTGAATGGTTCTAAGAAGCCCTACAAGATCTTTTAGTATTAACATGCAAAAAAGACGCAAAAGTAGAAAGTCAAGAAACACCTGGAGTAACAGGCAAATTTGGCCTTGGAATACGGAATGAAGCAGGGCAAAACTAGTAGAGTTTTGCCAAGAAAATACACTGGTGATAGCAAACACCCTCTTCCAGCAATACAAGAGAAGACTCTATACATGGACATCACCAGATGGTCAACACATAAATCAGATTGATTGTATTCTTTGCAGTCAAAGATGGAGAAGCTCTATACAGTCAACAAAAACAAGACTGTGAGCTGACTGTAGCTCAGATCATGAGCTCCTCATTGCCAAGTTCAGACTTAAATTGGAGAAGGTAAAGAAAACCACTAGACCATTCAGGTATGACCTAAATCAAATCACTTATGATTATACAGTGAAAGTGAGAAATAGATTTAAGGGACTATATCTGATAGATAGAGTGTCTGATGAACTATGGACTGAGGTTCTTGACATTGTACAGGAGACAGGGATCAAGACCATCCCCATGGAAAAGAAATGTGAAAAAGCAGAATGGCTGTCTGAAGAGGCCTTACAAATAGCTGTGAAAAGAAGAGAAGTGAAAAGCAAAGGAGAAAAGGAAAGGTATAAGCATCTGAATGCAGAGTTCCAAAGAATAGCAAGAAGAGATAAGAAAGCCTTCCTCAGTGATCAACGCAAAGAAATAGAGGAAAACAACAGAATGGGAAAGACTAGAGATCTCTTGAAGAAAATTAGAGATACCAAGGGAATATTTCATGCAAAGATGGGCTTGATAAAGGACATAAATAGTATGGACCTAACAGAGCAGAAGATATTAAAAAGAGGTGGCAAGAATACACAGAAGAACTGTACAAAAAAGATTTTCAAGACCAAGATAATCACGATGGTGTGATCACTCACCTAGAGCCAGACATGCTGAAATATGAAGTCAAGTGGGCCTTAGAAAGCATCACTACAAACAAAGCTAGTGTAAGTGATGGAATTCCAGTGGCGCTGTTTCAAATCCTGAAAGATGATGCTATGAAAGTGCTACAGTCAATATGCCAGCAAATTTGGAAAACTCAGCAGTGGCCACAGGACTGGAAAAGGTCAGTTTTCATTCCAATCCCAAAGAAAGNCATCACTACAAACAAAGCTAGTGTAAGTGATGGAATTCCAGTTGAGCTGTTTCAAATCCTGAAAGATGATGCTGTGAAAGTGCTGCACTCAATATGCCAGCAAATTTGGAAAACTCAGCAGTGGCCACAGGACTGGAAAAGGTCAGTTTTCATTCCAATCCCAAAGAAAGGCAATGCCAAAGAATGCTCAGTTGTACTCATCTCATATGTTAGTAAAGTAATGCTTAAAATTCTCCAACCCAGGCTTCAGCAATACGTGAACCATGGCAGAGGAACCAGAGTTCAAATTGCCAACATCTGCTGGATCATGGAAAAAGCAAGAGCGTCCCAGAAAAACATCTATTTCTGCTTTATTGACTATGCCAAAGCTTTTGACTGTGTGGATCACAAGAAACTGTGGAAAATTCTGAAAGAGATGGGAATACCAGAGCATCTGTCCTGCCTCTTGAGAAACATATATGTAGGTCAGGAAGCAACAGTTAGAACTGGGCATGGAACAACAGACTGATTCCAAATAGAAAAAGGAGTATGTCAAGGCTGTATATTATCACTCTGCTTATTTAACTTATATGTATAGTACATTATGAGAAACGCTGGGCTGGAAGAAGCACAAGCTGGAATCAAGATTGCCGAGAGAAATATCATTGACCTCAGATGCAGATGACACCACCCTAATGTTAGAAAGTGAAGAGGAAATAAAAAGAGACATGAGTTCATTCCCTGGGTCAGGAAGATCTCCTAGAGGAAGGCAGGGCAACCCACTCAAGTATTCTTGCCTGGATAATCCCATGGACAGAGGAGCCTGGTGGGCTCTAGTCAATGGGTTCGCACAGAGTCAGACACAACTGAATCGACTTAGCACTCACAACAGGCACAACATTATAGTATATCTCTATCACTGTGGTGTATTATCAATACAGCATTTGTCAGTCAAGCACACCTATGGAAAATTCATTTTCATTTTGTTAAGGGTCACATAATTCCACCTGCATGTCTAAATTACCCTGAAAACATTTTAGTAGCATTAATACACCCCAAAATGTAATATACCAGCATTTTTACTCACAATAAACCAGGTTTAGTACTTTATCAAATTCAATACTTTAGTTTGTATTATTGCAGATATATTATTCTAGTTTAAGAAATAAGCTGCATTTAAAATTTTAAAACTCACATCAACTATCAACCCCATTTAGCAAATGTTTGCTTACATCAAATAATATAGAAAGCCTTCTTCAAGCAGCTCTTATTGAGAAAATCAGGAACTACAAAAATAATTTTAGTTAATAAAAATTTCTGAACTTTAAAAAACTTTGTTAGTCATATTTCCTATGTTTGAAATCATGTGGTATTGTTGAAATATCATATGTAATATTAATAGCCTCTTGCTTTATGTATAAAATGGGAAGCATTGTGAACTAAATAGAATTATCAAGTATTAATTTTAAAACTGGTAAGCCAGGGATAGATTAGTTGTGTTTTAGCTACAGGAATTTGGCAAAGCATTTTATAGATTAAGGGGAAATAATCTCAAATTTTTCCAGCACCCCAAGAACCATATTTTGGTTATACAGTGAATTACTATTTGTTGTAGTAATATTCAATAATTGTCACCACAAATACTGAATGAGCAAATATCAGAATCATTACTCACAGAGGAAATAAGGGATTAGGTTCCTATGAGCTGCTAGTCACAACATTTTGTCAACCAAACAACACAAAACCTTGTTTTATGAGTATTTCTGTGTTATGACACTTTATTTAATATATATTGTTGATTCATAAACTTTGAATTCATGACCATCAGCACTTTAACTCATGCCTGAACAAAATTTATTTTCTCCATAGGACACATCACAGCCTTCACACTAAATACATTTCAACAATGCTCAGGTTCCATTTGAAACAGCAAAATCACCAACAAAAACCAAAGGTAAAAAATATGGCACTAAAACAGACCATAAAAGACAATTGTTTGCAATATAAGCTGCAAAAAGGCAGATCATTACCTTGTGTGACTTCTACATACCATAAGGTGACTGGAGTTTTCTACCACTTTGTATGTACAAATGTCTACAAAGGATCCAGGAAAACCTATCCTTACAAGGATTGGTTTTAGGGTTATAAATGGCAAAAGAATTCTTAATATAGAATCCATGAATAAGGATGATCAACTGTGTAAACATTGGACTTATACAAGTGATTTTAGTAGGTTTTGTGCTCTTTTTAACAGTCGTGTATATGATAATTGAAAGTCTTTTTACATCCTATAATATCATTCAAGCATTTATGAAGTGCTCTTGCTAATGCTAGTGTGATAAACCTATCCCACAATCAATAACAGTGTATTAGATGCTAAACATGATAAAACACAAGACTAAAAACAACAACAACCTTGCTGCTCACTTAGGGGAAAATACTTTATAAAATATTAGAGATAATGATGAAAACATTTAAAAAGTATTTACATAAACTTGCTATCATAATTGTATATTTATGTGCTCTGAGACTACATCAACCCAGGTTTATATAAATATTTATTTGAAAGTTAGTCTTGAATAATTTATTTTTTCAATTATGGAAGGTCTTCAGAAGTACATGCCTAATATAAAATGTAACAGTCTTATATATGTGCAAATCAATAATTTCTGCACCCTATGTTGTATACATTTGATCATGTTTACACTTATTCAAAAAACCTTGAGAATACAATGCAGATGAGACATGATACCTGTCTTTATGAGGTACACAATTTGGTAATAAGTTCAAATAAGTAAGCAAAGAAGTAAAATACGATAAAGGATGCTATGAATTTATACACACAGGCTCCATAGGAGAGATACCTATTTCAGACTTTATAGGAGTTAGAGGGGAGCAGAGATAAAGGTTATGGAAATGTTTCCAGAAGAATAGACACCTGAGCTGAGCTCTGAATAATAAGTATGAGTTAAACAGGCAACGATGCAACAGTTGAGAGGGATGACAAATGCATTAAGCCAGGCACCAACAATGCAAAACCTGTGGGACTCTGTAAAAGCAGTGCTAAAGGGAAAGTTCATAGCATTACAGGTATACCTCAAGAAACAAGAAAAAAGTCAAATAAATGACCTAACTTTATAACTAAAGCAACTAGAAAAGGAAGAAATGGGTAACTCCAGGGTTAGTAGAAGGAAAGAAATATTAAAAATTAGGGCACAAATAAATGCAAAAGAAACAAAAGAGACCATAGCAAAAATAAATAAAGCCAAAAGCTGGTTCTTTGAAAGGATAAATAAAATTGACAAACCATTAGCCAGACTCATCAAGAAACAAAGGGAGAAAAATCAAACCAATAAAATTATAAATGAAAATGGAGAGATCACAATAGACAACAGAGAAATACAAAGGATCATAAGAGACTACTATCAGCAATTATATGCCAATAAAATGGACAACGTGGAAGAAATGGACAAATTCTTAGAAAAGTACAACTTTCCAAAACTGAACCAGAAAGAAACAGAAAATCTTAATAGACCCATCACAAGCACAGAAATTGAAACTGTAATCAGAAACCTTCCAGCAAACAAAAGCCCAGGTCCAGACTTCACAGCTGAATTCTACCAAAAATTTAGAGAAGAGCTAACACCTATCCTACTCAAACTCTTTCAGAAAATTGCAGAGGAAGGTAAACTTCCAAACTCATTCTATGAGGCCACCATCACTCTAATACCAANTGCTGGGAGAAATATTAATAACCTCAGATATGCAGATGACACCACCCTTATGGCAGAAAGTGAAGAGGAAATCAAAAGCCTATTGATTAAAGTGAAAGAGGAGAGTGAAAAAATTGCCTTAAATCTCAACATTCAGAAGACTAAGGTTATGGCATCTGGTCCCATGACCTCATGGGAAATAGATGGAGAAACAGTGGAAATAGTGTCAGACTTTAATTTTGGGGACTCAAATATCACTGCAGATGGTGATTTCAGCCATGAAATTAAAAGTTGCTTTCTCCTTGGAAGGAAAATTATGAGCAGCTTAGACAGCATATTAAAGAACAGAGACATTACTTTGCCAACAAAGGTCCATCTAGTCATGGCTATGGTTTTTCTAGTGGTCATGTATGGATGTGAGAGTTGGCTGTGAAGAAAGCTGAGCACCAAAAATTGATGTTTTTGAACTGTGGTGTTGGAGAAGACTCTTGAGATTCCCTTGGACTGCAACTAGATTCAGCCAGTCCATCCTAAAGGAGATCAGTCCTTGGTGTTCATTGTAAGGACTGATGCTAAAGCTGAAACTCCATTAGTTTGGCCACCACATGTGAAGTATTGACTCATTGGAAAAGCTTTTGGTGCTGGGAGGGATTGGGGGCAGAAGGAGAAGGGGATGACAGAGGATGAGATGGTTGGATACCACCACTGACTCTATGGACATGAGTTTGAGTAGACTCTGGGATTTGTTGATGGACAGGGAGGCCTGGTGTGCTGCAAATCATGGGGTCGCAAAGAGTCGGACATGACTGAGCGACTGACCTGTGTTTACTGACTGAAATGCCTTTGGGCATCCTTTGCTCTCATGTAAGAGAAATAATTATTGTCTCTCTACTCTGAGACTTAGACGGGCAATGGTCATGTAGATTTGATGGGAACTGAAGTATACTGCCACTGCACTGCTGTAAAAGATACTTTTCTCTCCTTTTTATAATAATGCTACAGTGAATTCAGCATATGAGAAGGAATACTTGATGGAAGTACTTGATTGAATATTTAAAATCTCTTTGAGATGTATTTCAGGCAGACATGATTTCTTTTATCAAGCAGGGATCGTTAAGTTTGAACTGGGAAAACTTTGAAAAATATATTCCAGAGCTCCAAATATAAAACTATAACAACTAAAATTATAAAAAATATTCTGTTTGGAATTCTTTCAAAGTCTTTAAAATAGACTTATTTTGAAGAACTCTGATTACTTTTAGAGTCAATCAAATATGAGAAAGATTTCAAAATTATGGAGAATTGTTTCCTAATGTATTCCATGGCATTTTGTCTAGTCTTATAACTTCTAGTTTATCCTGTGATGCTTCTATGGGGTGTGCCACTGAAGTTCCCTTTACAGTAACCCATAATGATTATGCCCCAATATTTCATCTCTGTTAAACCATAAAATACACTCTATAGGAATTACATTAAAGCTATATACTGGCCTACTTAAATCCACCATTAAACAGAAACACAGAAATTTACCCAGGCCTGATTCCCTTTTAATATATTAAAGTAATGAAAAGATTCCCTTACTTATGGAAAAAGGGCTAACTTCTCAGTGTATATCAAAGGAAAACAACAAAGTGAGAGAAAATACCATATATTTTTTTTCTGGTCCATATAGTAGAATTTTATTTCAGTCAATATAAGTACATTAATTTGGAAGACATGTTATTGGTATTGGGTATAGAGAGACAAGATATGAGGTTTCTAGACATTGAAAATACTGTAAAGCATAAACTTGTGTTCCTGTGTCACTCTCCAACTCCTCAAGAGTACAAACAAAAGTCATAAATCTACTTTTTTTCCATATATAAGAAAGTATCTACTAACTAGCTAATCACAATGAGTATAATAAAATCTTGGAATTAGTCTGGCTTTCATCTGATAAAATACTTCAGAAAGGCCAGTGATGCTTTTAATGAGTGGCCTTGAGCAATTCATTTAACATGTTTCAGCCTCCATTTTACTCTTCTCTAATCTAAAAGATTAAGATGCATCTACTTCCCAGCACTGTTGAGACTTAATTTCATTTGATTCAAAAGCCTCTGGGCTTTTTCCATGATCATCCGTGTTTGGTTTCAGAAAGTTCTGAACTGTCAAAATTAGTCATACAAAAGTGATGTCACAGAGTACATCCTTTGCTAAAAGCTCTGATTCCTATATTTTAATTCCAACTTTATCTTGTGATAGGTGCTTAAATATCTTAGCAACATATACATATGTTATATATCTCTTTTGATATATGCTACCATAAGAAATTCTTCAGGATTAATATGGTCTTTTGCACTAGCTTGAACTGTAATTCAACCCACAATGAGAGAAACATCAATGATTTCAATTCCCTTTTGTAAAAGTCCATGGGCATTACCTGTGAAGAACAAATTCTCAAATATACTTGACCACATATAAGAGAATATATAATGTGTTGTGTCATTTCTGAACATAGTTTTCATTCAATCTCATTAGAGTGACTAAACATGGCATGTATAATCAATATCATCAGACAACAGGGTGAAAAAAGCAATGTGATATAGACATAATTACAGAAAACTGTTAGACTGAGAAAAATCTGCATAACTCTTTTTAATCAGCAATGATCTATGCAAAGAACAATGGATTACATATTAATTTACTTCAGTGAAGCTGAAAATATACTTTTGACTTCAGCGCAAGTAGACTATAAATCCATTTCTCCTAAACTGTTATGCATTATGCAGTGCATGTTTGTTCCCCTTCCCTGCCCCCCTTGCCCGTCCCCTGCAGTGAGTTATATGTTGAAGTCCTAAACCTCCATGTAAGGGTAGTTAGAACCAGGGCTCTTGAGAGATATCAATTAGAGTTAGATGAGATCGTGAGCGTGAAGCACTCATGATGAGTTTAGAAGTCATATGAATGCACAGTGAAATGATAGCTGTCTATAAGCCAAGAGGAGAATTCAAAATGAAACCTACCTTACCAGTACCTTCCAAAGGAGTATAAAATAACAGAATTGAACTAACTCTAGTTCTGCATTTTCCTCTTTATAATTACTTTGCTATCATTGTTTACTTAAAACTAGTGTGTAAATATAGGAATAAGTAGTATCACAAGAGTTGGAGTCACAACCTACACCTGAATTGAACTCAATGATTTTAAATAATTAGGTAATAAGTCTCTAAATAAATACTCATAGCTGAGTCTGTGTGTTGGAGGCTGGCTATATAACTGGGAATTTGGAAAACTAACATGACACAAAAGGAGTATTTCTAAAATAACAAATGATTTTTAAATTTTTAATTTGATGTCTATATCATTAAATCTTTAGTGGTAATCATAGTAATTGTTGAGAACATAAATCTGTCTGTAGAGGAGCACTTTAAGTGACATTTAGAATTGGCGGTGTGGAGTGCACTGGTTTAAAAAAATATAGTTTTAGTGGATTTTATTTTTTTTTTAATTTTCTACATGCAATACAGCCCTTTTATACTTACAGTTGGTTCTCAGTTTTTTAAAATTATAGTTAGGTAATATAAATAAGTACATAGTATAATGCCAGATTTTTCTAATAAATATCATTGGTCACTATTACATATTATTATTAAACTATTATTATTGATAAGAACTTTTTTGTACAAAACAGTTTCTACATGTGTAATTTTTCTTTTTGATTACTTTCTAAAATCAAAATTTTGGTACACAAAATTTCCAATATATAGTAATTCTCCCAGAAAAAGTATATGAGCAGGAATAGTGGAAATTATCCTTGAAGAATCTTTGCTAAACTTTGCAAGTGAAAACAGTCATTCATTTTATTTACTTTGTTTTTTCCTATTTGATTACTGGTGGAATTAAAAAAAATACATTTATTGACTTGTTATATTACTTATTTATTTTAATGTCTTTTCCAGCTTTTCTGTTTGGATACTATTCTTTTATTTATTTTGTATAGTGATTAATCTGTAGTGATCTTTATTAGGACTAGTAACAACTTGCTTGTCTTTAGGGCAAGTTATGGAATTTTTAAAGAAGACTTTGCTCTTTGAGTCTGAACTGAAATGGTGAAAAATGAAATCGTGATTCAATTACAGTCTATGGTAAAACATGTACTTGTAATAATTGTATACATGTTATGAGACTTGCTAATAAAATGGCCCCAGATAATTCTGTCAACTAAAATTTGTCCCAAAGAGATAGTGGAATAGCATTTACTGGTAGTATTATAGTAAAATGAAGATGAAAGTTTCTTAGGTGATGGTAAAGATTTTAGTTTTGTACTTGTTAAGATGAATCGACATAAAGGACCTTGATCTAGTTGATATCTAGCATATTAACTCCAGAGTAATAATGATTAAGTGAGTGGAAAAACTTCTATAACAAGTCAGATACAGAATAGGCTCATAAAACCTCTGACATCTGGGCAAATTGTAGTATTTTTGTCATATCTCACTTTCTGCATTCAGTTGTAGTTGCTTGTCTTTATATCTGTTTCTTCCTTCTCCCCAAGTTATTATGATCTGTTACACATTCATGATTTGGAATTTCCCCAAGAGCTATAATAAAGTAATTGATCAATAATGTTGAAAAATTAAATAAGTAATCTAATTCCAGGTCCACTGCTCTTCCAAATGAACCTTGTTACTTTCTATGATTACAAGGGCACTGGCTGTCCTTTTGCTGATCTAGGGTTCAAAGGTGCTGGGAACAGCAAAGAAAAGTCACAGCAACATCAGTTTGGCCACAGATGCTGCCTAATGGTGTGTTAAAACTCTGCAGTGAAGAATAACTTGCTGACATGATGCCTCCTGAAGGGACACACAAATGCTGACTCCTTTGTTTTTTAATTGGTCAGTTGTGTCCTATAAAATCTGGCATGAGAAATACTCTGCCCTTTCAGGTTGCTCTGGACATAAAAATCCCTAACCAAGCAAAATGCTCATGTTTGATTGAAAGCATCTCTTCCCTTTAGCAGAATGATGTACTTTGCCTTTTGAAGTGATATTTAGTGTGCTGTTTGGTAAACATATACCAAGGTGATCCTTTGGTCAGCTAAACCAATGAGATTACTGCTTTGCATATAGGAAAATGAACAGTCAGATAATCTGAGAAACACAGGGAATACGAAGAGAGGAGAAATTAATATTCTGTTGGCACATGAATTCTAAAAGAAATATCTTATTTGGATAAATTAAAAGAAGAAGAGACAATGTTAAAAATAAACTAAAGTATACAGCCAATTAGCCTAGAGACAGGAAATTCTGAGTTTACAAAGACTATGGAAGCCCTTCTGATCCAAGGGGTAAGCTGTTAATGAAATTCAGTATAAATGTATTGTAATGACTGTAGTTTACATATATATTCATGCAACAAATACTAAGTCTACAGTGTCAAAGTATACTATAGATTATAAAATGGACTCGTAATGAAAACATATGTTTTTTTTCTAACATCAGGTTTTAGAACAAATCTAATATGTAAGGAAAAGAAAATAAACCATTTATTGATTGATTAACATATGGAATTTAAGGCTATAATGCTACTTTATCTATTTTAAAGATAAAAAAGATTTAGACAAACCTGTTATGTGATAAAGATTCCAGGAGGTAGAAGATATGAAAGTTCAACCCTGGTATTAATTTTAGCTAATGGTTTTAACTATCTTTCATTTCTTGTACCAGGATTTAAAACTAGTTCTCACCTCTGTCTCATGGTAGAACAGCTGAGATAATTAACTGGAATACAAGAAAATATAGAAATTACTGTGACATAAGGAAAGCTGTAATCAATTCAACCATAAAAAAAGTTAGAAGGAGAGAGGCTTCCCTTTGGCAATGGGCTTATAACCAACATGAGATCTGAACAACTTTGGAAGATGGGTATAATTACAGTTGATAAAGATGGGGCGAAATTCTCTTTAGGCAGAAGGACAAACAGTAAAGGCAGAAATCCAAAGTATATGACTTACCATTGAATGTCAGTAAATGCAGTTGTACTAGAAAAATACGGAATGAAGTAGATAAAATATGCAGAGCTTTGAATTCCTGCGGAGAAAGGCAAAAAGTTATTCTGTGCATATTTGAAAATTTCTCACATTGGGAATATCATACTCCGAAGACTTCCATAGGAAGATTAATTTGACAATAGAATGCAATGTAGATGAGAATTGGGAGATGCCAGAGGCAAAGTTACCAAACAGACATTCTTACAAGGACACCAGTTTGAAATATGTGCAATAATATGAAAAGCCCTATGGGAAAGAGAAAGTAATTAGAATTGAAAGCCTACTATGGACCAGCACTCTACTGGGTATCTCAGATGATTAAATACATTATATCATTTACATGTCATTATCCTTCTATTAGGGTGGGATTTCCTGGTGCTCAGATGGTAAAGAATCTGCCTGCAATACAGGAGACCTGGTTCAATTCCTGGGTCGGGAAGATCCCCTAGAGAAGGAAATGGCAACCCACTCTAGTATTCTTGCCTGGAAAATCCCATGGATGGAGGAGCCTGGAGACCTACAGTCCATAAGGTCACAAAGAGCCGGACATGACTCCGCTTTTAGTTTCAAGGTGGTTTCGGTTGCAGCTGATGAAACTATTCTTAGAAATGAATATGGGAAGTCAGTATCTTTCTCTTAGGCACAGTGGCTGATTGTGATATGTGTCCAGTCAGAGATGTTGGGGTCAGGAAGGAGTTTCAATCAATGATAAAATAATAGTGATGAAAATAATAGCACAGATGCTGTGTTGAATGTCCTAATCTCATATATGTCTCACTACAATCCTAAGAAATATATATTATTTAAAAAATGTTTATACTTATTATTCAAATTAGAGAATAGAAACCAGTTAGGCATTTTATCGGGAAGGGATTTGATAGATTATATACTTTAAAAACTTTGATAGAATGGGAGTAAAGTCCAGAGAAGACCACTGTTGGATATGAGGAAATCAACAATTGTTAAATGATAGGAAATTGCTAGTGATCTCTGTTGCCTGTAATGCCAAAGCAGGTAGTTTTTCAGGACCACTCCTGAAGCTACTGCAATCTTCCTAGATACCTTCCACCCTTGTGGTACCTGTTACCATTAAAGCAGAATAATGGTTTCTCCTTCTCTTGTATCTTTCAGTTCTTGGACAAGTTTTGAGTCATTAACTGGCATGTGAACGTGACCTCTGATGGCAGGTGGGTGTGGGAAATGAATTTTCCAGTCTTCCAGTCTCTGAGGAGACAATCTAGATCTACACTGTTACTATATAACAGGACCTAGACTTTTTCTATTTACTTTTAATTCTTTAAAAATAATATTATGTGTTTCAAAATATAAAATAGAATTTTGTTTATCTAGGAAAAACTTTTTGTCCTTATGAGTATGCCACTTGTTATAGTGCTCAAATTGCTAAGGATGTTGTTAAGCAAAACTGTATCTTGCCTTTTCTTGCTTAGATACAATTCTTGTTTTTTTTTTCTCTCTCTCTTCAGTTTTCACAGTATTATTCTATCACAGATAAAATTACATTGACATGGTTTCTATTTGAGAAACTTTAAAGTAGTATTTGCTATACATTTTGCTGTAAAACATGCTAATAATGCATTCTGATTTATTTTTTCTCCTAACAGGTTCTGACTAGCTTAAAATGAGAAACCACTGAAAATGAAAGTAAGAAATCAAAGGGGGAAAATCTGAGTATTTTCTTTCTAAAAGTTATGTAATTCTGGTAGGAACCAGTGTGGGGATTACACTTTTGATTTAAATCAGTGATGTTTGTGTGTGTGATATACATATCTCACATGTATCATATAATATATGTGTGCATGCTATACAGAGAGAAACTTTATATGTGTATATAAAATATACATATGTGTATGAAATATATATGTTTACTTGACATACACAAAACTCATCCATCATATTTTTTTTGTTAACCCATACTCTAAGTTTAAGGATTTAGATGCTGTTAACACTAAAATCTCTAAGTTTCAAATGTCAAAATATATACTTTTAAAAAATCAATTCTATGTAGTGATGATTTACCATACACATATATTTTGACTGTCATGGAAGAAATGCATTTATATCCAAAGCAGCCTTTTAATAACTACTAAAATTATTAGCAGGGCTGATATTTAGCTGATACACATAGGCACAAGTAAGTATTGAAATAATGTTATGCTTGTTGCTAAAACTCCACACCCTGAGAATCTTTCACTACCACAGATGCCAACATCGCCCCCCAGCCCCTATACGTGGTGAACTTCAGCATAATCTATGAACTAAAGGATTCACTGACACCACTGGGCCTATAGAACTCTTCCCTAATGTGTTCTGATCAGATAATGTTTGGGCTATGTCAGTTTTTAACTGTAAAATCACTGCTGATTGTTAGAATTAAAAAAAGAACATTTAGAATAAATATGTGTATGTTGCACATTTAGCCAAACATTTTTACAGTACTTCCAAAAAGTCTGCAGAGGTTATTAGATTATTTAAAATTCCTTTGTAAATACTGTAATTCTCCCTGATGCCATCTGATTGTTTTATTGAAATGACCACAAATATCTTTTGTAGGCCAAACAACATATTACACATCTGTCAAAACCACACTTTCTTAGCATATAACTCTGTTTAGAAAACATCTTCAAAGCCTTTAGATTGTTCTCACTGCTTGCTTTATGTTATTCTTTTTCCTTTAATATGTTTATATTTTTTCAGTCATTTGTAGAAGTCAGGATGTTAGTGAACAGTTTTATCCCTCTGAGGCCCATTTTGAATTCCGAGTTTAATATTTTATTTTATTCTTCATTCAATATAGCAAAGGTAAGTTAAAAGCAAGACACTAATAATAAATATCTCTGATGAAAATAGTGTATTTATGAAATCAGCAATGAACTACAGGAAATTAAAGAGATGGATAGCCCCTCCATTATAGAGGTCCATGTTCTCTATGGTGAATTTCCCTTGTTAGAATGATTGATTCAGATTTTAAATTATCTTCTAATGATTCTTTAAAAGTTTACCTTAGTATTGTTACTGGGTACCTTAAATGAAGGATAGAGGATTCTGGCATGCTGCAGTCCATGGGATCACAAAGAGTTTGATACAACTTAGTGACTGAGCAGCAACAACACATTAAGTATTCACTGAAAAATCATCTAACTCATTAAGTGCTTGTATTGACATCTAAATGAATGATAAAATAAGACTCCTGGGATATTAAGCCTCCATGAGGTCTCTTTAGATTCCCCGTTAGGTAACTTAAAAACAAAGTGTGAAAAAGGGAAGGGGCTACTTACGGTTTTATGGTATCCAAAAGTGATTCCAACTGTGTAACCACCTACACCCCGTTGCTGCTTTCCCAGTCACCACCTCACACTATTATCCCTTCTTTTTCCCACTAGAAGTGGGATGTTCAATTATATTTGCCTGAGCTGAAAGAAAGGAATTTCATACATACAAAATGGCAGTGTTAGTAAGAACATTCCAAGAATAACTAGGTACTTATTCATAGATCCCCCTCTTATGTCAAACTGCCCAGGTTTAAAGGTTTTCTGTTTATTAATTTTTAATGAAGTTACAACCTTGGGGCAAGGTTAAGGTAAACAGAATAAAAGTGGGATTAGAGAAGAATTAGAAAAATAGACAAATTGTTAACCTTGACTATTTGCATACCTGAAAGGGGGTAGTAAATAATTCTAAGGATGATAAAGCAGAATGAGTCCTTAAATTTGGTAAACAGGAAGAAATTTTCATAAAACTCTAGGGATATGACAAAAGGAAAAATTAGGTATAAAGGTTCCTTTTGTTGTAAATTATATAAATTAATTTCTGTAACATAAACATCAGTGAATAATGCAGTATGGTTGTTACTGAACTCAGGTTCAGCTGCTTGCTGCTCAAAAGCCAATGATCAAGGGCAAGTGTTGGTAGAAAGTTATGTTGCTTTCTTCAGAAAAGCCAGAAATCTGGGGAGAGAAGGTGGACTCATGTTCTGAGGCCAACTCCAAAGATTCTGCTCAACCATGACAGTTTTTAAAGGGGAAACAGGGAAAGGACTTCAGTGAATCATTGAGGCAGGAGGTTGGATTCTTCATCATTCTTCATTGGATGTAGATTGGCTGCTTCTTTCTTCAGATTTTTTTGCTATATATTCTGCCTGTGGGATTGCTAAGGGGACTGCTGAGGGTAGGAAGCTAGTCATTCCTTAATTTTTAATTCTTCATTCTTACTTGTTTTAATCTAGGAAAAAAATCAACACGTTATGCAGGGCATGGTGTGCATTCAGGACAGTGTAAAGGGGATTCAGTCAGGGGATAAATTACTTAGTGAACTCATTCATAAAATTAGGTTTTTTAAGGTTAGAGAACAGAAATGAGAAAATAGTTAAGGGGAAAAAGAGCTGCTTTCAGTTCCACATGGTCAACCATCATTCCATTTCTACATGATTAAGAGTGAGGATCCATCACCTGTAACTTCTTCATACTGACATATGGACCCGTATTCTTAGCATAGAAGATGTTAACATGGGTCTGTAGCATCTCTTGCTGACAATTTTATTTGCCCACTTACATATATGGGTAAAGAAAGCTGAAATTATTTTGATGCCCACAAAGATATAGATTATTGTCAGCAATAATGTTAATCTCATTCTCTTTAGTCCAATTCTAGGAATTGTTCTAATCACAGATTCAGGACTGCTCATGATGGAGCAGCTTATGTCATGGCTACAGGCTGGTGATCATCCAATTAGTTGTTCCCCTCTGGTAGCAGTGACAGTCAGTCAGTCTTGTCTGGTTCTTTGGGATCCTGTGGACTGTAGCCTGCCAGGCTCCTCTATCCAAGGGATTCTCTAGGCAACAATAATGTAGCAATTAACCATTGCTTTTTCCAGGGAATCTTCTGACCCAGTGGTCAAACCTGAGTCTCTTGAATTGCAGGCAAATTCTTTACCATATACTCAAGAATGTGCATCAGACCCTGAAAAATTTTGTGACTCAATTGTCCTAATCATGAACTTCTTGAGCCACTCTTTTGTGACTCAGGGAGGTCTGGGAGACTTTAACTTTTCCACAAACAAAAGGCAGGGAACATGGAGGAGCCTTTGTGTTTGGAGGGGGATACAGGGTTTTGCTCAATAAAAATAGAAAAATTCTACAGACTTCAGAACAATGATCTAATGACATGAAAGAGATGGACAACTTAAAATAATGTGTAACTTACACCAACAGAAAAATTTACAACCCTGAAAAACAAGTTTATCTTAGAAGCATAACATTTAAATTCCATACAGATTAATTGCTCTTCTTGTTTCAAGTCACTTAAAAATGAACTATAGTGTGCAATAAAGAATGAGATTCAGAAAGGAAAATAGAAAAGAATTAATTTATGATATGCTGACAAGATAAATTCATGAAAAAAGCTAAAACATATTTCAAAACTCTAAAAGACCAAATGCAGCAATGAAGGTTAAGAAAACTCAATATAATCAGAGAACAGTTGGAGATGACAAGAAATATTATGTTTTTCCTATAGTGTAATTGTCAAAACTATCTGAAAGTTAAATATGAATATAAAATATGAACCAAGGGTTCAATACAAAGCCTTTTATCAAGAGATTCTGTTGATTAAAATTAAATTGATTAAATCAATTTAAGTAGAAGTGAACGCAGTATTTTTTGACATTTGTACTCTTTTGCCCTAATAAGTGTCACTAACAGATAAATATGCATACAAATATAAACCATGTGTTCAATAGTAAGCTTTTCATTGGAGATAATCTGTTGATTAAACTGAATCAATTTCATAGAAGTGAATGAAAAAATTGGTGGCATTTGATGCTAAAGCTAAAACTCCAGTACTTTGGCCACCTCATGTGAAGAGTTGACTCATTGGAAAAGCTTCTGGTACTCAGAGGGATTGAGGGCAGGAGGAAAAGGGGATGACAGAGGATGAGATGGCAGGATGGCACCACTGACTCGATGGATGTGAGTCTGAGTGAACTCCGGGAGTTGGTGATGGACAGGGAGGCCTGGCGTGCTGCGTGTGATTCATGGGGTCGCAAAGAGTAGGACACGACTGAGCAACTGAACTGAACTGATACTCTTTTGTTCCAATAAATGTCACTAACTGACCACTATCAAGAACTAAACGTAACCTTAACCCTTCATTTTTTAGATAAAGGTTTCCTATATTATGAATTTTGTGTTGTTGCTTCACTATTTTGGACAAAGAAAATGAAATACTGTACTTTGATTACTTCTTTAATTCTTTTATTTCTAGATTCTTTTTGTCAGTCTCCAGTAGATTTCAAAGAGAATTTTTCCATATGTTTTAATAGATGTGTTTTTCTTTAATTTGTTTGTGGGCAGAAGTGAGTTCTGTGTTCTCCTATTCCATCATCTTGATCTAAATATCATGGTTCATATCTTTCAAATATGAGGTAGTATATGACTATATTCAGTTCAGTTCAGGCACGCCANTGTGATTCATGGGGTCGCAAAGAGTAGGACACGACTGAGCAACTGAACTGAACTGATACTCTTTTGTTCCAATAAATGTCACTAACTGACCACTATCAAGAACTAAACGTAACCTTAACCCTTCATTTTTTAGATAAAGGTTTCCTATATTATGAATTTTGTGTTGTTGCTTCACTATTTTGGACAAAGAAAATGAAATACTGTACTTTGATTACTTCTTTAATTCTTTTATTTCTAGATTCTTTTTGTCAGTCTCCAGTAGATTTCAAAGAGAATTTTTCCATATGTTTTAATAGATGTGTTTTTCTTTAATTTGTTTGTGGGCAGAAGTGAGTTCTGTGTTCTCCTATTCCATCATCTTGATCTAAATATCATGGTTCATATCTTTCAAATATGAGGTAGTATATGACTATATTCAGTTCAGTTCAGGCACGCCAGGCCTTCCTGTCCATTACCAACACCTGGAGTTCACTCAGACCCACGTCCATCGAGTCAGTGGTGCCATCCAGCCATCTCATCCTCTGTCGTCCCCNTCTATTTGCAATTTTTAAAGGAATCTCCACACTGTTCTCCATAGTGGCTATACTAATTTGCATTCCCACCAACAGTGTAAGAGGGTTCCCCTGTATCCACACCCTCTCCAGCATTTACTGCTTGTTGACTTTTGGATCGCAGCCATTCTGACTGGTGTGAAATGGTACCCATTTGTGTTTTTCTGTGAATTTCCGCACCAACAGCAAAGCAGGGCCGGTGCGCAGCGCCTGGACGGCAGCCGCTGGCAGTCCCCAGGGCCGCGGCGAGCAGGGCGCGCTGAGTGCCGAGATGGTGCTCAGGGTGCCTACCGCGGCCCGCATGCTCTGCACCGCGCACAGCGCCATGTTCGCACCTAGGTAACTGTTTTTCAATCCTCACTATCCATATTCTCTTTCTTCTTTTCGTATTACCATTTCACAGCTACCTTTTCAAATAAGTGTATTGACCCTGTGTGACACTTCAACGTCTCAATTTTTCATACATCGTATCCCAAGTTCAGTGGAAGAATTACTGTGAAACTGATGATTCTTAGCTTCAAGAGGCCCTCACTCTCATAGGTCACTTTCAAAGCCTTTGCAGGAGCCTTAGCAACAATTTTGTGACATTTGGGAAGCTATTATTTCATAGCATTCTTTTCCCTTAAAAAGAATCCCTAGAATTATATTAAGCTTGTGTGCTGTGTGCTTAGTCGCTCAGTCATGTCCGACTCTTTTTGATCCTGTGGGATTCTCCAGGCAAGAATACTGGGGTGGGTTGCCATGCCCTCCTCCAAAATATTAAGCTTCAGTTTTCTCAAACCTGGATGTGCTTCTGCCCCACATGCATGCTTCTTTAATAAACCCATAGATAAATTGAAGGAATGCAATATGAAAACTCATGTAAAGGTGGAACAAACATACTAAGAGCCCACAAGAAAAACACAATCACTATAAACCTAGTGCAAACTCACATTGTAGAAGTATTATATCCTGATAAAGAAGGATTAAGTAGCCTCACTCTTCTCTGTGCTTGGCAGACATTTAAGTTCACTTCAGTTCAGTTCAGTTCAGTCGCTCAGTTGTGTCCGACTCTTTGCGACCCCATGAATCACGCCATGCCAGGCCTCCCTGTCCATCAGCAACTCCTGGAGTTCACTCAGACTCACACCCATCGAGTCAGTGATGCCATCCAGCCATCTCATCCTCTGTCGTCCCCTTCTCCTCCTGCCCCCAATCCCTCCCAGCATCAGAGTCTTTTCCAATGAGTCAGCTCTTCGCATGAGGTGGCCAAAGTACTGGAGTTTCAGCTTTAGCATCATTCTTTCCAAAGAAATCCCAGGGCTGATCTTCAGAATGGACTGGTTGGATCTCCCTGCAGTCCAAGGGACTCTCAAGAGTCTTCTCCAACACCACAGTTCAAAAGCATCGATTCTTCAGTGCTCAGCCTTCTTCACAGTCCAACTCTCACATCCATACATGACCACAGGAAAAACTGTAGCCTTGACTAGATGGACCTTAGTCGGCAAAGTAATATCTCTGCTTAAGGGTCAGGTTCAATTCTAGTTTCCACAACCTGAATAGCTTGGCTACCAAGAGGGGTCCCAGGAGAGTGAACTGGACACATGTGTTGCATTTAACTTATTGAATCAAAGTTACGTGGAATAGGGAGCAGGTGCTTTCTTCATTGCCACAGACATGAGTCAGATCAACGGATGAAAATCAGATGAGTAGACACATTCAGCAGTTGAAATGGGCTGCCTCAAGAAATCGTCTCACTGGTTTTACATGGTAGCTTTAAGAACTGTAGACTGTCTTATTTGTTCAAGTTTTTGCTTCCTGAAAGATTCCTTATCCCTTCCCACTGCCCTGTGACCTGCAGTGTCTCCCTGTGGGTGTATACTTCCCTGACCCATGTTGAGTTTGGTCAATGATTGTGAGGGGGTGTGATGTACCTTAGTATTTCTGAAACCTTAATGTGTCTACAGGTAGATTGAAAATCCTGTTAAAAAGAAGGTTCATATTCATAGGTCTAGAGGGGGCCTGTATTCCTAACAAACTCCCAAGTGATGTTGCAACTGCTGGTCATCAGACCAAACTTTGAGTAGCAAGGTTTTATGCAGCTTCTAAGCTTGAAGAGGCATTATGAGTCTCCTGCAGTCTCTCTTGCTTTTCCCTCTTGGCCACAAAGCTAGCATATCCTAAACTTGGGTACTTCCTCAGCCTCAGTCCTGCAATGAGAAGACATATGAACCAGAGTCACAGCCACCTGTCTTTGAGGATTTTTTGGTCACTACAGAAACATTGACTAATGCAAGATTCATCCATGAGGGATCTCATAGAGGGCATTGTGAAAAGAGAGTGACTCCGGACTTAATTCCAAATGTCTTTACAAGTCTGTATTCTAATCATCCACAGACTACAGTTTGAACATGTTCAAATCAGTAAAATTTAGTAACATGCTGGAGTTGATTGGTATTTCTACTTCTGTCCCTGCTCCCGTCTGCAGGTGATGAATCTGATATTTGAAGGCCTCTAAGCCCTCAGGTGAAAAATAAGAATTTCCCCACCTACACTGTTGGTGGAAATGTAAATTCGTACAGCTACTGTGGAGAATAATATGGAGATTCCTTAAAAAACTAAAAATAGGGCTGCCATATGATCCAGTAATTCTACTCCTGGGCATACATCCAGAAAATATGAAAACTCTAATTCAGAAAGATATATGTACTCCAATGTTCATAGCAGCACTGTTTACAATATCCAGGATATGAAAGAAACCTAGGTGTCTATCAACAAATGAATGGACAAAGAAGATACATATACATTAAAAGAAGACACACAGAAACAGTGGAATACTACTCAGCCATAAAAATGATGAAATAACACCACTTGCAGTAACATGGGTGGACTTAGAGATTATCATACTAACTGAAGTAAGTCAGAGAAAGACAGATATCATATGATATCACTTATATGTGGACTCTAAAAAAGTGATACAAATTAACTTATGTACAAAAAAGAAACAGACTCACAGACATAGAAAACAAACTTATGGCTACCAAGAGAGAAAGGCTGGATATGAAATAAGTTAGAAGACTGATGTAACTACTACATATAAAATAGATAAGTAACAAAGACTAGCCGTATAACACAGAGAACTATCTTCAATATCTTATAATAAGCTATAATGAAAAAGCATCCCCAAATTATATATATTCATTATATAATCTATAGAACTAAATTACAATTCTGTGCACCTAAAACTAATACAATATTGTAAATCAACTACTGTTGTTGTTGTGCAGTTGCTAAGTTGTGTCTGACTCTTTGCAACCCCATGGACTGCAGCATACCAGGCTTCCTTGTTCTTCACTATCTCTTGGAGTTTGCTCAAACTCATGTCCACTGAGTCAGTGATGCCATCTGACCATCTCATCCTCTGTCACCCTCTTTTCTTCCAGCCCTCAGTCTTTCCCAGAAAGAGAAGCTCCTCACCCTGTGGCAAATCATGAAACGTTCATTGTCACGTGAGTCTAGATTTTAGATAAGTATCATAGTTATGAGGTTGACATAGTGACTATGGGACTTTACTGGTCCCAAGAAGCTCAGAAACAATTGCATTGAGTAAACATGAAAATAGCCTGAACAGAGGAAAGCACGTGATCCTCAAGGAAGGCTGAACGGATACTGCCCACATTCAGCTCTTGTATACAAGCTGAGAGACGCACTCATGAGATTACGACTTTGGCAACATGGAGGAAGAGGTGTTGCCAAGCTCATAGGTAAACCATTGGATTAATGTTGCTTTATCTTAATTAAATGTTGTTTTAACTTAATTTGACTTATTATTATAACCCTGCACTAAGTGTTGCTGCCCTATCTGTCCAGTATTTCCAGTAGTAGTAGAAAAGGAAACACACCAGCCCAACAATATTCCATGAAATTAGTTACAAGGGGCAATTTGCTAAATTGTGCTCTAATGTGAATGATTTTCCTATACTTGCTGCTTGGATTTTATGGTTAGTTTTTAAGTTGGTTGGAGCAATTGTAATACCTTTTTAAGAAAACAAATTCCTGAATGAAGCCTCTAACAGAATCTACTGATATAATATAAATATATTAATGAACAATTGAGCTTGTTCATGACCACTGACAAGTGATCACTTTGTCAGTCTTGACAATGGGATGTCCCATTTACAACCAAAAATGTACGGTTAATATTTCCCTTGTTACATATTACTAACTCTGGAATTTTGCAACGTATCAATTACATATCTGGCAAATAATCTTGCTGAGGGATTATTGTCCATATATCATAGAACCTGAAAACAATTACCCCTTCATCCTGAAATATAATGATATGAATTTTTAAATGCTCTAGAAGACCTTATCATTCAAGTGTTTGCGTAAATGGTTAAACTTCCTCATGCACAATGATTTTCACTTTACTGTGAACATAACCATACGTGTACTCTTAAAGAGCAATTCATTTACATCTGTAGATGTAATTATTTGTTTCACTACCTAAAACAAATGTCCAATTTCTGGAGCGGGTTTCTCCCCCAAGGCTAAAGATGTTTCTCATATATCATGTAATAAACTGAGAATGCCTGTGAGTACTTCAGTTCAGTTCAGTCACTCAGTCGTGTCCGACTCTTTGCGACCCCATAAATTGCAGCACGCCAGGCCNATATATATATATATATATATATATAAGTCTATAGTATATGAGTGTTTAGAACTTGGGTACTCCAGCCATACAGCATGGGTTAGAATATAAGGTTTACAAATTTCTAAGAATGTAGGTTGAATGAAGTTCTCATAAGATAGATTTATATCTTATAGAAAGGAAATAATAATATAATTTGTTTTGGTTAAAAATATTAAATGTAAAACACATAGGACAATGTCTATTACATAGTTCTTACTCATTATTACTATTATAATTATACATCTCAAAGAAAATTATATCTTAATCAACTTAGTGAAGCTGTTTAATATTGTAATTATTTAAAAATATGTGGCTTTATCATACTCTAATTTTTATCTTTGGCACTATGTTAAAATACATTTAAAAATTTGATTTATGGTGGTAACTTAAATTTAGCTAAGAACAAAAAAATGGTGTAATTTTTAGTTTTCAAGTTCTTTATGAAAAAACAAAAGGTAAATATAGAAAGCAAGATGTGTCAATGAAAGTATTTAGGCCCAAATACACACTGCTAATATATTATTTGGAAGTATAATTTTCCAGGACCACCATTAAAACATTTCCATATGAACATTAAGATGACTGAACATGATATTTGAAAAACTCTAGGAAATATCTTAATAAATAAATAAATATATTGATTTATTATTGTAGAAAAGTATTTGTAAAAAATTAATTTCTTTAAAAAATTTTATAGTAGAGGATTACTGCTAATTCCTGGTAGAGTATAAAAAAAATAGGCAGACTATTAAAAAGTATATTTTATTCACCAAGATAGATCTTCTGGACCATAAAATATATATCTTAAGAAATGTAAAAGAAGAGAAATCTTACTATATCTGTTCATAGACCACAGTTCAGTTCAGTTCAGTCGCTCAGTCGTGTCCGACTCTTTGCGACCCCATGAATCGCAGCACGCCAGGCCTCCCTGTCCATCACCAACCCCCAGAGTTCACTTAGACTCATGCCCATCGAGTCAGTGATGCCATCCAGCCATCTCATCCTCTGTCATCCCCTTCTCCTCCTGCCCCCAGTCCCTCCCAGCATCAGAGTCTTTTTCAATGAGTCAATTCTTCGCATGAGGTGGCCAAAGTACTGGAGCTTCAGCTTTAGCATCATTCCTTCAGTGGAATTAAATTAAAAATCAGTAAGAGAAAATAAAGAAAAGAGAAAATCTCAAAATACATGAAGATTAATCAACACACTTCTAAATAACATGTGAATTAAAAAAAAAAACTTTAAAAAAAAATTTTAAAATCTTTTAAACGAAATGAAAACACACAATATTGTGTGATGAAGTTAAAGAATTCCTTAGAGGGAAATTTATAGCATCAAATGTATATATTATGAAAGAAAAACAAAAGATATAAAATCAATAATCTAGTTTTCTACCCTAGGAAACTAGAAAAAAAGAGCAAATTCAATCCAGAAGCAAATGTTAAGAAAAAAAAAGAATTAATGCATAAATCATTAATATTTAAAGCATAAAATCAATAGATAAAATAATGTAACCAAAAGCTGGTACTTTGAAAACATGAATACAATTGATAAGCCTCTAACCAAGCTTACTTAAAAGAAAGAGAGAGAATACAAATTACTAATCAGAAATAAAAAAGATCAGTACAGATCCCATGAACATTAAAATAATAATAATATAAGAATACTATGAATAATTCTGGGGGGCTTCCCTGGCGGCTCAGAGGGTAAAGCGTCTGCCCGCAATGCAGGGGACCTGGATTCGATCCCTGGGTCGGGAAGACCCCCTGGAGAAGGAAAAGGCAGCCCACTCAGGTACTCTTGCCTGGAAAATTCCATGGATGGAGAAGCCTCGTAGGCTACAGTCTATAGCATCTCAAAGAGTCGGGCACAACTGAGAGACTTCACTTTCACTTTCTTTCATGAATAACTTTATGTGCATATATTTTATAACCTAGTTAAACAGACCAGTTATTTCAGAGATACATCGTGCTGAAACTCACACATGGTGAAATATGACAATGTGAATAACTCTTTTGTCTATTAAGGTATTTAGTTGATAATTAAAAACATTCTGAAACATAAAACATCAGGGCCAGATGGGTTCACAGTTGAATTCTATCAAACATTTAAGGAAGAAATTATACCAATTCTGCAAAATCTCTTTCAGAGTAAAGCAGCAGAAATAATAATTTTCTAACCTGTTCTTAGAGGTTAGCATTACTCTATACCAAAACCACAAAAGGCATTCAAGACAGAAAGCTACAGACAAATAACTCTCAGAAAAAGAGATACAAAATCTGTAATAAAATATTAACAAATTGAATACAACAATGTACAAAAATAATTATATACCAAGATCACGTGGAATTTATCCTAGGTATGCAAAGCTTATTCAACATTTGAAAATCACTATCACATCAACAGACTAAAAAAGAAAAATTATATAATCATATTGATAGATATAGAACAATAATATTTTACTGATGTATAGTAGATTTACAGTATCATGATAGTTTGAAGTGTACAGCACAGTGATACAGAGGGATAAAAAAGAAATATATATACACACACACACACACACACATACACACACACACACACACACATGCTGTTCTTGAACTTCCAGATGTTCAAGCTGGATTTAGAAAAGGCAGAGGAACCAGAGATCAAATTGCCAACATCCGCTGGGTCATAGAAAAAGCAAGAGAATTGCAGAAAAACATCTACTCTTGCTTCATTGACTTCACTACAGCCTTTTACTGTATGGATCACAACAAACTGTGGAAAATTCTTGAGGTGATGAGAATAGCATACCATCTTACTTGCCTCCTGAGAAACCTATATGCAGGTCAGGAAGCAACAGTTAGAACTGGACATGGAACAACAGACAGGTTCCAAATAGGAAAAGGAGTATGTCTACGTTAAGGCTGTATATTGTCACCCTGCTTATTTAACTTATGTGCAGATTACATCATGAGAAATGCTGGGCTGGAAGAAGCACAAGCTGGAATCAAGATTGCCAGGAGAAATATCAATAATTTCAGATATGCAGATACTACCACCCTTATAGCAGAAAGAGAAAGATGAACTAAAGATCCTCTTGATGAAGGTGAAATAGGAGAATGAAAAAGCTGGCTTAAAATTCAACATTCAGAAAGCTAATATCAAGGCAACGGGTTCCATTACTTCATGGCAAATAGAGGGGGAAACAATGGAAACTATGACAGACTTTAATTTCTTGGCCTCCAAAATCACTGAAGATGGTGACTTCAGCCATGAAATTAAAAGATGCTTGCTCCTTGGAAGAAAAGTTATGACCAACCTAGACAGCTTATTAAAAAGCAGAGACATTACTTTGTCAACAAAGGTCCATCTAGTCAAAGCTATGGTTTTTCCAGGGGTCATGTATGGATGTGAGAGTTGGACTACAAAGAAAGCTGAGTGCCTAAGAATTGATGCTTTTGAACTGTGGTTTTGGAGAAGACTCTTGAAAGTCCTGTGGCCTGCAAGGAGATCCAACCAGTCCACCCTAATAGAGATCAGTCCTGAATATTCATTGGAAGGACTGATGCTGAAGCTGAAACTCCAATCCTTTGGCCACCTGATGTGGAGAACTGACTCATTTGAAAAGACCCTGATGCTGGGAAAGATTGAAGGTGGGAGGAGAAGGTGATGACAGAGGATGAGACAGTTGAATGGCATCACGGACTCAATGGACATGAGTTTGAGTAAACTCAGGGAGTTGATGATGGACAGGGAAGCCTGGTGTGCTTCATTCCATGGGGTTGTGGACTTGGATATGACTGAGTGACTGAACTGAACTGAGTATACATGATACCTTTCAATCCCCTACGCCTGTCTTTTCCCTCCTCTCCTTCCTCTCTCCACTAATTTCTTCTCTATATCTATGAGTCTGTTTCCTTTTTCTTATATTTACCAGTGTGTTTTATTTTTTAGATTTAACATATAAATGAGGTCATACAGCATTTATCTTTGTCCATCTGACTTGTTTCTCTTACAATAACACCCTCCAAGTCTATCCATGTTGCTGTAAATGGCAATATTTTATTATTTATGTTTAGTAGTATTCTAGTGTGTGTGTGTGTGATTGTCACATCTCCTTTATTCATTTTATCTGTTGGTGAGCACTTAATTTACTTCCATATCTTTGCACTTATAAATAATGCTATTATGAACATTGGGGTGCATGCTTATTTTTGAATTAGTTTTTTCATTTTAATTTTGGATATATACTTAGGAGTAGAACTGCCAGATCATACAGTAGTTCTATATTTAGTTTTTTGAGAAACTACCATGCTGTTTTCCACAATGACTGCACCAACTTACATTCCTAACAGTGTCAGAATTTCCTTTTTCTCCATGTTCTTGCCAACAATCACTTGTGGTCTTTTTGATGATAGCCATTCTGACAGGTATGAGGTGATAGCTCATTGTGGTTTTAATTTGCATTTCTCTGATGATTAAAGATGTTGCCCGCTGCTTGTTATTATTAGCACCGTTATCTACAGCAGTCAAGAACTAACATCAAAATTGTTAATTTTCCTTCTGTGTCTGATAATCTCTCCCATAATGTCTAACAAATACTGCGACCCATTGAGTCTTCCTTTTGTAAGATGCTTTCATAGTTGCACTTTTATCACCACTCACACAAACACACCCACACCTACCATCCTAGTCTCTCATCTCTTTTGGTGTCATTAGGCTCTTCCCTGATTATGTCCCCCCTGGATTATTTGCAACAGTAATCTCACTTTGTGACTGAGCTATGAGATGCCAGAGTGAACAAATATGCATAGTTCTATGATTAAGACATAGTTCCAATAATCTCACTCTCATAAATAAACCTTTCTTATCTTTTGCTTACATTTTTTACCAACTATCTTTCACTTCTGTGCTTCACTCACTTGTACTGGCATGTGGTCTCTTCATTTCTCCTAATTCAGCATTTTTTTTCTATTTTTTGATTAATTACTTGTTTAATTGAAGGATAATTGCTTTATAGAATTTTGTTGTTTTCTGTCAAACCTCAACATGAATCAGCCATAGATATACATATATCTCCTCCCTTTTGAATCTCCCTCCCATCTCCCTCCCCATCCCACCCCTCTAGGTTGATATAGAGCTTCTGTTTGAATTTCCTTAGCCATACAACAAATTTCCTTTAGCTATTTATTTTACATATGGTCATGTAAGTTTCCATGTTAGCATTTTTCTACATCATATTGTCATTTCATTTTTTTCCTATAAAAGTCCTCACTGGTATTCAAAGGCATCCAGAAACATTTTTGATTATGCAATTTTTAACACATGAAAACATTAAATTCAATCCCCTACACCAATCAAAATGATTTTTTACTTGTCTTGAATTTACTTGTTACTTAGCATCACTCTTCTAGAAACTATCATATTCTGTATCACTGTGGATTTTCATACAGACTTTTTCTTTCTTCTATAGACAATACTAGTTTTAGGTTGATGATATCATTTCCAATTGATTTTAATATTTTGCATATCATCCAAAAGGCCATCTTTCATACTTAGAGTAAATTAACTAACATTTTCTAGTGATATTGACAAGTTTCACACAGACACAAATTCAAAAAACCAAAATATTCAGCCAGTTTAATTAAAATGGACAATTTAGCTAAATAGTAATACATACTAATATTTTGGAATTGTGTCAAAAAGTAGCCAGTTAATGGAATGATTTCACTGTTCATATTGATTTGATGCTGTAAAAGGATAGAGAAGATGAGGAATATGTTATAACCTGTTAAATTTAGAATTTTTGCTGCTATGGTTCTTCATACATGTAATGGTGGTTTCAAGAAAACAGGCCACTTTTACTAGATTACATCTAATACTGTTTGAAAATAGAGATCACACTTTTAAGTATCTTGGAAACATGATTTTAATTTTTGTTGCCAACATTCTGCTATCCCATTTATTATCAGCATCTATTATTGTCTGTCATCTTAATAGATATGAAACATGTCAGAAGCAGGCCTAATGGCAGTAGCGAAATTGTCTAATTAGAAATGACTTTCATTAAAATACATTTATTTGCCTGAGTCAGCAGAGGCATTTTATATTGTAGGAATTTGAGAGATGCTTTTTTTTTTTTTTCTTCATTTTTACAGTCAAAGTGTCACCTTATTTAACTCTTTTCTCGACCAATGAACAGTTGTGTTACACTGGATCAGTTTAGTCATTTTCTTATTGGCCTGTAAAATAAGAGTCACAAGTGTAACTATTTGTGAGAAATAAATAGTTTCATATATGTAAAATTTTCAAATGATTTTTGATGCACAATAGGCGTTCATTAAGCAATGGCATCTGGTCCCATCACTTCATGGGAAATAGATGGGGAAACAGTGGAAACAGTGTCAGACTTTATTTTGGGGGGCTCTAAAATCACTGCAGATGGTGATTACAGCCATGAAATTAAAAGACACTTACTCCTTGGAAGGAAAGTTATGACCAATCTAAATAGCATATTCAAACACAGAGACATTACTTTGCCAACAAAAGTCTGTCTAGTAAAGGCTATGGTTTTTCCAGTGGGTCATGTATGGATGTGAGAGTTGGTCTGTGAAGAAAGCTGAGGGCTGAAGAATTAATGCTTTTGAACTGTGGTATTGGAGAAGACTCTTGAGAGTACCTTGGACTGTGAGGAGATCCAACCAATCCATTCTAAAGGAGATCAGTCCTGTGTGTTCATTGGAAGGACTGATGCTAAAGCTGAAACTCCAGTACTTTGGCCACCTCATGCGAAGAGCTGACTCATTGGAAAAGACTCTGATGCTGGGAGGAATTGGGGGCAGGAGGAGAAGGGGACGACAGAGAATGAGATGGATGGATGGCATCACTGACTTGATGGACATGAATTTAAATGAACTTGGGAGTTGGTAATGGACAGGTAGGCCTGACGTGCTGCAATTCATAGGGTCACAAAGAGTCGGACATGATTGAGCGACTGAACTGAACTGAATACTTAATAATTACACAATAATTCTTATGTCAGTCATTATTCTCTTTAGATTTTGGCTATAGTCAGAAACGTGCACAATTTCTTAATTTGAATCATGATAATCAAAGATAAATTTCACAATAACTGCTACATTGTGTGGAATTTTCCCATTTCCAGGTCTGAGCTGTATGGTACTTTTTTATAACTAGAAAATAAAACATGTTTAGAAAATGTTTTAAAATCAAAATTTGGCCATAAACAGATATGTGACTTCATTTTCTTTACTTTTAGTATATTAGTTAATAACATTGTGACATCACTTTTTATTTAATCCAAAATATTACAATTCTTATATGTGTCAGTTGCAATTTTAGTAAATTTGAATTCAATTTAATGTGTTCATGTTTTTGAATTTAATTCAGGAAGAGAAATTAAAAACAAACAGAATAAAAATTTAAATGACATTATTCACATACATCTTAAGAAACTATGGCTATTTAGTACATTAATTTGGGATTTAGGAGGCATGTGTTCTAGTTTAGCACCTGTGTTTAAGTAACTTTGTGTTTTGGGGAAAGTAATTTAATGTTTTTATTCCCTGTTTTTCTCATGTGAGAAGGTACAGTTGAACTATATTTTCTCCAGGCAACTTTTCAAAAAAGTTAAACTATAAATATTCACACTTGTCTTTCTAGAAAGTTCTGAAAGGCAACCTTTTAAACTGGGTTAGCACCCATAAGAATCTTATCTCATGGAACCTGGACTGGTAGTTGTAACTGTCAAGAATATTCCCTTTGGAGAGGAATGCCCAGCAGTGGTTGGCATGCTTTCTTCCTGTGTCTTTCTGTGTCTACTGGCACCAATTGTTGCTTATAGTGGTCATGTAAGCATGAAAATTTAAGACTGCCTACAAAGACCAATCCCCACCCCCAGTGGTTCATTCATCATAGATTAGTAATGGGATAGAATTGAAGAACAAGGAGAAATATTCAGTCTCCTTAGCCTCCATGAAATGAACCTAAAAGTCATTTAACTGTGTCTTTAGTATGTATAGATTTAAAACATCCATATTATGAACATTTGACTTTGTTATCATGGATTCATCTACTCCCATGATGTTTTCAAGAACATAGGATATTTCTATCCTTCTAATATCCCATACTTGGCATATTACTACTCTGTCCTCATCCAAATGCTTTAGAGTGGCAGCATAGCTCCTTCAGATACAATCTCCTGTCTATATTTGAGAAATAAAACAGTAGAGAGCTAGTACAACTAAGCCTACTGTGTATGCTTAGTCACTCAGTTGTGTCTGACTCTTTGCTATCCATGGACTATGGAGGAAGGTATGACAACCCACTCCAGTATTCTTGCATAGCGAATCCCATGGACAGAAGAGCCTAGAGGGCTATGGCCCATCTGGTCACAATGAATTGGACATGACTATAGTGACTGAACATGGACTGTAGCCCTCCAGGCTCTTCTGTCCATAGGATTCTTCAGGCAAGAATACTGAAGTGGGTAGCCATTCCTTTTCCAGGAGGTCCAAGGTCTTTAAGATGGGAACAAACTCAGATCTCTTGTACTGCAGGTGGATTCTTAACCTTCTGAGCCACTAGGGAAGCCCACTAAGCCTATTAGAAGGAAGCATATCTTTCCCAGAAGTTTTTGGTAAACCTCAGCCTATATTTCATTGCTCATTGTGGTTGACAATAGACATTTCTAGTTGAAAAACTGGTTTCGAAAATGGAATTTTACCTTTTATAATTTCTATAGTGGGAGGAGACAAGAAGTTCAGGGTTGTGAAAAGCTGTTGTTCTAGCCAACAAAAAGGAGTTGCCACTGTGGCAATGTGCAGGCCATGTCACATGAGAAATGGCTGCAAACTTTGCATTGTTAAATGGGAGATTTAGAAGTGATATTAAAATGTTCTATGACATAAATTTTTGTTTTACAAAGTAAAGATCATCCACATTTTCCATAGAAACTAGTTCCATATTAGAAAGAGCTTTATAGAAGAGCTATTCCACATGAAATGGATTCTCTTATGAGGAAAAAAACTCATACTTGAAAACATTTAAAACAATATGCAATAGATATTGTTGAGGGAACTCTTATCTAGTTCAAGGAGAGGGCAAATTTAATGTTTTTCCAACACATGTATGATATGATTCTTATTTCCCTTATATCTCTTCACCCTATTGAAATACGTTTGTAGTCTCTGGAGAGAATTGCTGTTCTGCTATAGTAGCAAGTTTATGTTAGGCAGATTCTAAAATTACCATTAACAAGGGTTTTCATTTGATTTTCAAAGGAAATGCCTGTTGTTTATCTAGATTTAATCATTTAAGTGTTTTGGTTTATATAAATCCACCACATTTTGTAAATGTGTGGGGTTTTAAATAGGCAAAGGGACTTATTAGAAATATTTATTTTAGAAGACTTGCTAGTATAGTCTGACCATTGGATGTACTCCAGAGTTATACTGTTGGCCTCATAATTCATAGAATACAGTTTGTAATAACAATCATCTTCTCAAATTGGTCATTACCAAAGTTAATGACCTGTTTATTAGAACATCAACTTTGGCTTTGCCTCAGTCTCTTAATTAACACATCTGTCATTCACTACTAGTGGCTAAGAATTCTGTGTAGAGGACAGCTCCAATAATGATGGCACCATTAAAGCGACATCTCTATATATTTGGATGGATCATCATATTTGCATTAGCCTATCACAAACAGGATCCTGTGAGGCTTTAAATAGTTTTGGCAGCCCCAATTCGTGAAATCTAAGCAGCAAATAGAGCAGCATTAGCCTCCTTCGTGGAGCATTTGCTCTGAAAATAATTTATTATCACTGTCGAAAGGATATTCCTACAAAACAATCTGCTGTACCTTCACGTGCAAAGAGCCATTTTTACCCACGCTGATAAACAATCTACCCAAAGTACAAGCCCTTCCAGATACACATATTTTTCCCTGCCATCTGCATTCATTCACTCATTCAACAAATATTGTCACATTGCATCTATGGGGATGCATTTAGCAAGTTAATAACATATTGACATTTCCAACTAAACATCTGTAATATGTACAGGCTTTCAAATGTTAGCATTTTTAAAAGAAGAAATTAGGATATCATCATTTCCTAAAACAGGCTGTTAGGTACTCAGTTTCTTAAATCTTCACTTGAAAATTAGACTGACAGATCACCACACATTACCAAAAAGAACAAAACAAAAATAACAAGATGCAGTCTCCTATATTATTAATTTTTTAAAAAATGTACTGAAAATTAAATGCTTACTAAAATTTTGATATCAGGGGAAAATTTGAACTTTTATGTAACATCTAGCCTTTCAATGCCATCCAGTCCCATCACTTCATGGGAAATAGATGGGGAAACAGTGGCTGATTTTATTTTTCTGGGCTCCAAACACTGCAGATGGTGATTGCAACCATGAAATTAAAAGATGCTTACTCCTTGGAAGGAAAGTTATGACCAACCTAGGCAGCATATTAAAAAGCAGAAACATTACTTTGTCAACGAAGGTCTGTCTAGTCAAGGGTATGATTTTTCCAGTGGATATGAAAGTTGGACTATAAAGGAAGCTGAGCACCGAAGAATTGATGCTTTTGAACTATGATGTTGTGGAAAACTCTTGAGAGTCCTTTGGACTGCAAGAAGATCCAATGAGTCCATCCTAAAGGAGATCAGTCCTGGATGTTCATGGGGCAGACTGATGTTGAAGCTGAAACTCCAATACTCTGGCCACCTGATGCAAAGAGCTGACTCATTTGAAAAGACCCTGATGCTGGGAAAGATTGAGGGCAGGAGGAGAAGGGGACGACAGAGGATGAAATGGTTGGATGACATCCCCAACTCAATGGACATGAGTTTGGATGGACTCAGGGAGCTGGTGATGGACAGGGAGGCCTGATGTACTGCAGTTCATGGGGTCACTGCAGTTCAAAGAGTCAGACATGACTGAGCAACTGAACCAGCCTTTCAAATAATCATACAGGAAATGTAAGTCTCTGTAAGTTATGTTTTACCATCTTTTTTTAGGAATACATGCATTTTATTATTCTATAGGATCCATTTTTAATTATCATGGAAAGCCTGATGCATAAAGTGGTTTTACAAGGTACAAGCTTCCTGGATTCATGTCTACCTGATGAATACCTCATGTATACTCATGATTCTTGGTGGTTTATAAAGGTTGCTGCTGCTACTGCTACTAAGTCACTTCAGTCGTGTCTGACTCTGTGTGACCCCATAGATGGCAGCCCACCAGGCTCCCCCGTCCACGGGATTCCCCAGGCAAGAACACTGGAGTGGGTTGCCATTTCCTTCTCCAATGCGTGAGAGTGAAACGTCAAAGTGAAGTCGCTCAGTCGTGTCCAACTCTTCACGACCCCATGGACTGCAGCCCACCAGGCTCCTCTGTCCATGGGATTTTCCAGGCAAGAGTACTAGAGTGGGGTACCATCCTGGGTCATAAAACAGTGTTGTAAGCTTTAAATGAGAGGTTTTAAATGAAAAAAAGGCAGCTGAGCCACAGTAACCATTTATCTGTCCCTCTATATTTTTTTTTGACTTGAACTCTGTATTGGAACAATACATTTAAAAATTACCTGTTTTCTACTAATAGAGATTTTTTAAAAAATAATTCATTATATTTAAAGGAATCACAGAATACAAATTTCATCTGTTTATGAATATGAAGGTAGTAGATATAAAGTGAAAGTGTAGTCTCTCAGTTGTGACAGACTCTTTGCTCCTCTGTCCATGGAATTCTCCAGGCAAGAATACTGGAATGGGTAGCCATTCCCTTCTCTAGGGGATCTTCCTGACCTAGGGATCAAACCTGGGTCTCCTGCATTGCTCGCAGATTCTTTACCGTCTGAGCCACCAGGGAAACCTAGCAAATATAAAAGTTCTATATAATAGATTAAAACTTATATTTAAAACTCACTAAATTATAGACTCCTGGTTATGATTCACTGACTTGTAGACTCATGATCAGCCCTATATGACTTGGCCCCTGCTTGTCTCTCCAACCTCATCTTCCTCCACTCCCTTTGTCCCATTCAATCTATTAATACTTGTTGACTCTTGAAAATAACACACATGTTACAGTGTCCAGGAAACCCTGTCTCCTACTGTTTGGAATATTTGTCAATATTTTCTTCATTAAGTTCTTCACTCAAATGTGACTTCTGTAGGGATTTTCCTTTTAGGATTAATTACTGTGTGTTATTATCTTATTTCATATTTCCTTTGTGTTTATTTTCTCTTTTATCACACTGGGATATATTTTGAATAATATCCTTGACTCCAAGGTCCTCTCCTGTGTTTCCAGTGCCTAGAATAAAGCCTGGCACAGAACTTAAAACACACATAGATCCCAAAATGTATTTTAACAATTAACTGATATAAATATTTATAGGGCAATGGAAGTTATAAAAATGAGTCATAATCATAATTATACATAGTCAAGGCACAAATCTTAATTATATCATTTGAAAGTTTGGCAAATTATATATTCATACATATATGATATATATGTGTATATAATATATAAATAAAGTATATGTATATGTACATATAATACATACACATGTAAATCTTAAGTGAAATATTTGAAAG
>SJYA01001037.1:661736-674116 GCA_006410615.1 Neotragus moschatus | reverse complement strand
TTTGGTTAATTTGTATATTATATATAACTATATAATATACAATAATTATATATAACTATATAATATACAATAATTATATATAACTATATAATATACAATAATTATATATATAATTATATATGTATAAATTATATACATACATGAAATCTCCAAGCAGCCAACACCAAAATTAAGATGTGAAGTGAAAGTTGCTCAGTTGTGTCCAAGTCTTTGCTACCCCATGGATTATACAATCCACGGATTCCTCCAGGCCAGAATATTGAAGTGGGTAGCCTTTCCCTTCTCCAGGGGATCTTCCCAACCCTATGATTGAACCCAGGTCTCTTGCTCTGCAGATGGATCTTTACCAGCTGAGCTATCAGGGAAGCTCAAGAACACTGGAGTGGGTAGCCTTTCCTTCTCCAGCAGATCTTCCCAACCCAGGAATCAAAGCTGGGTCTCCTGATTTGCAGGCGGATTCTTTACCAACTGAACTACCAGGGGAGCTCAGTTTGGGATACTTGTTAAAAATCCCAGGAAAAAATTTAAATTGATGATGTTAGAAAAGAAGAAAAAGAAAGGGGAAACCCTCATAAGATTTAAATTTCAATTTTGGGTGTGGTTGGAATGAATCATTGAAATTGTTGAAACCAGTACTTATCAAAGCGGATTGCTGAGGTTTCAGAAGGTACACTAGATTCAAAGTTTTAACTAAAACGCTGAAACTTCTAATGGAACGAATTTCTAATGGTTGTCAACCTGCAAAGAAAAGGACCTTTTATGATCCTTTCACGTAGGTAATCATATATCCTGGTTGGCATGCAAGTGTTCCTATGTAACTGTTCCTGGGACTCCCTTTTATTCTAAAAAGTGTCCTTGGAGGAAAAATTATATGGTCATCTGACTTTTGGACCCTTTTTCTTTTTTTTAGAAAGGGATTAGTACTGATCTGGTACAATGGAGCTTTTCAGCTTTCTTGCTCTGTCTCTTTTAAACGTAGATTATAGATTTTGATTTAAAAAGCAGTCGTACTTTCAAGAAACAGGAGACAGCACAGCAGACATTGATTGCTGCCTTGACCTCATTATGTTGATAAGGGCATTTGTGAATATTGTCTAAGTTAAGGTAATAAACACTCCAGGTAGAAGGTTAATGACACATTTAGCAACAGTGGGGTGCCCGGCAGTTTTTCACAGAAAAACCAGTTCAAGCTGGTAAACCTTCTGTCTTGTCCATGTAGAACAAAACGTCTCATGTTTCTGCAAACTGAATATGATTCAAGAAGAGGCTAATAGCATGCAGAGAATTCAGCAATTGGCTGACTACATTGTTTTGCCAAAGAATAATAAACTTAAAGTGTTGTCAAGTCATTTTTTAACAGCAATTTTCTGTAATCTTTTGAGCTTCCCTGCTAGGATTCTGCTAATCTGGACCTTACTGCTGGCTAACACTGAAGACAGCATTATAACAAATTTATGAACTGAGTCATTTTCCACATTTATTCAGCTAATGATAAAAACAAGTCATTATATTTTAAGCATGATTATAACTCTCTTATTTAATACAAGAAGCACATAGAAATGCTGTTAGGCTGCTTTCCCCTGAAATAACCATGCTAAGACTGACAGCATCTGTAGGCTAAAGATGCCTAGTATACTCAAAATTGGAAATAACTGATTCAAAATTCCTCAATGATCACTATTAAATCCTAATGTTTTGGCATTAGGACATACTACCATCATTACAAGTTAGAATTCTAATGGTTTAAATCAAATAAATTGTCTTATGATGTGATGAATATAAGTATATGCTTTTACATGCATGAACTTCTTATTAATTTGTCCAAAAACCATTGTGTACTCACTATAGGAGGGAGTCATGTGGAGATTACTTGCCGGGACAACACAGTGGAGGAGAGAAATGTACAGAGAAATAGAAGAGAAAGCACATCAATGTAAAAGATAATGAAAACTGAGACAGTGAAGAACAAGAAATGAATGAATGAAAATGGCAGGGCTTTTGGAGGAATTCATGAGAGAAAGTGTTCTCAGTGAATTTAGATAAAATGTAAGTTGAACTTTGGTAACAGCTAGATGGGCTTTAACTTTCATCTATGCTTAAATTTCCATAGCTAAGAAAAATATAAGTGCAATGCTTTATTCCATTTTTGACTGGTTGTGAGCCCCCCCCTTTTTTTTTAACCAGATAAAAGTTGATGTAAGAGTTTGGGAGGAAATATGGGGCATTTCAGTGTCAAAAAAGTAATTGGTGGCCCCAGCATGCTTCCTGTTAAATCAGTACTTGATTCTTAAATACACTATTGATACAAAGAAAGGAGAATTTTAAGAATTGTTATGAATAGTGTAAAAGACAATCAATAAGGGAAGATGGATACCTAGAATGATTGAAATCTCAGGTCTTGGCTATGATAGACCTTAAACTGGCAGTAAGGGAAATGATTTTATACTATCAAATTCTAAGATTAGTCTTTGGTGGGGCAATATAACCAATGATGCTTAAAGAATAGTTATCCTAATTAATATGTTATTCTTATTAACTCAGAAGGTAGTTAATACTTGCAAAAGATTTAAAATCTCCTTATATATGGATATTTTATATTGGTAATAAATTGAATGACTCAGCCATAAACATAATTTAATCTCATTTATGACTTGGATTATAGTTTATCTGTACCAACATAATTTTTAGTAGATGAATAATGCTTGCCCACCCCCAACATCTACATACTAGTCTATAGAGTCTGTGACTATGTTAATGTATATTGTATAACAGAATGTGCAATGTGATTAAATTAAGGATTTTGAACTAGAGAGCATCCTGGATTGATAGGTTGGGCCCAATATGTTTTCTTTTTTTAAAACTTAATTTCTTTTTTAATTGAAGTGTATTGATTTACAATATCATGTTAGTTTCAGGTCTATAGCACACCAATGCACATATTTATATATGTGGTTTTTCATTCCCTGTGCTTACTGTAGGTCCTTGTTAGTTATCTATTTTATATATAGTAGTGTGTATATGTTACTTGCAATCTCCAACCACCCTTTCTCCTTTGGTAATCATAAGTTTATTTTCCATGTCTATGAATCTCTTTCTGTTTTGGAAATAAGTTCATTTGAATCTTTTCTTTTTTTGATTCTACATGTAAGTGATATTGTAATGATATTTGTCTTCCTCTCTCAGCTTATTTCACTTGGTATGGTATTCTCTAAGGTCATCTATTTTTCTGCAAATTTTATTATTTTTATGGCTTAGCAATATTCCATGGTATAAATATACCACATTTTCTTTATCCATTCATCTGTTGATGGACATTTACATTGCTTCCATTTTTCAGCTATTGTAAATAGTGCTGCAATGAGTAGTTGGATGCATGTATCTTTTCAAATTATGATTTTCTCCAGATATATGCCCAACCAGAGGAACTTTCCCAGTTGTAATCAGAAGGAGATGTGACCAAAGGATAATGGTCGGAGAAATGTATAGTTGCTTGCTTTGAAGATGAAGAAGGAAAGCCAGAGCCAAGAAAATCAGAAAGAGGAGAAATATCATATGACATCCCTTATATGTGAAATCTAAAAAGAAATGATACAAATGAACTTACTTACAAAACAGAAACAAACTCACAGACTTAGAGAATGAATTTATCTTCACTGGGGGCAGGCTGGAGAAGGGAAAGTTAAGGAGTTGGGATAGACATGGACACACTGATATATTTGAAATGTATAACCAAGGAGATCCTACTGTATAGCATGTGAAACTCTGCTCAATGCTATATAGCAGCCTGAATGGGAAGGCAGCTTGGGAGAGAATGGATACATGTATATGTATGGCTGAGTCCTTTCACTGTTCACCTAAAACTACCACAACATTATTAATCAGCTGTACCACAACACAAATTTAAAAAGTTTAAAAGATAAAAAGAATAAAAATAAGCAGCCTTGAGGATCTAGAAAGTGCAAGAAGATGTATTATATCCAGAAACCTTGATGAGAAATGGCAACCCTGACAACAACTGGTGTCAGCCTAGTAAGACCCCTGTCAGACTTCTAACCTATAGAACTGCAAAATAATAATTTGTCCTGTTTTAAAACACTGAGATTTGTTTCAGTTTGTATGAAAATGATAGAAAACTAATATGTCATTTTTTATGGAAGAGAACTTGTGGTAGGAAAAATTCTGAGAATGATGTCCTCCATGGAAAGTCCCCCTTCCTTGATCTCTGGGGCTCTAAATACAATATTATAATGCTCTTGAATATGTCAGCTAGTACACAGCAAAAGGGACTCTACAGATGTGATTAAGGGTACTAATCAGTTAACCTTAAAGATGGAGAGATTATCCTGGATTGTTTGAATGGGCCTAATCCAATCAAGGCTGTATATTGTCACCATGCTTATTTAACTTGTATGCAGAGTATATCATGAGAAACACTGGGCTGGAAGAAGCACAAGCTGGAATGAAGATTTCTGGGAGAAATATCAATAATCTCAGATACACAGCTGACACCACCCTTATGGCAGAAAGTGAAGAAGAACTAAAGAGCCTCTTGATGAAAGTGAAAGAGGAGAGTAAAAATGTTGGCTTAAAGCTCAACATTCAGAAAACTAAGATCATGGAATCCGGTCCCATCACTGCATGGCAAATAGATGGAGAAGGAGTGGAAACTGTGTCAGACTTTATTCTCTGGGGCTCCAAAATCACTGCACATGGTGATTGCAGTCATGAAATTAAAAGACACTTACTCTTTGGAAGGAAAGTTATGACCAACCTAGACAGCATATTAAAAAAGCAGAGATATTACTTTGTCAACAAAGGTCCATCTAGTCAAGGCTATGGTTTTTCCAGTAGTCATGCATGGACGTAAGAGTTGGACTATAAAGCCAGCTGAGCCCTGAAGTATTAATGATTTTGAACTGTGGTGTTGGAGAAGACTCTTGAGAGTCCCTTGGACTGCAAGGAGATCCAACCAGTCCATCCTAAAGGAGATCAGCCCTGGGTGTTCATGGGACAGTCTGATATTGAAGCTGAAACTCCAATACTTTGGCCACGTGATACAAAGAGCTGACTCATTTGAAAAGACCCTGATGCTGGGAAAGATTGAGAGCAGGAGGAGAAGGAGACAACAGAGGATGAGATGGTTGGATGACATCACCGACTCAATGGATATGAGTTTGGGTAAACTCCGGGAGTTGGTGATGGACAGGGAGGCCTGGTGTGCTGCGGTTCGTGAGGTCACAAAGAGTCAGACATGACTGAGCAACTGAACTGAACTGAATCCAGTCACTCTAGATTTTTAGAAGGAGAGAGCTTTTTTTGTTCAGTGACAGAAGAAGGGTTGGAAATATGAGAACTCAACTCCCTGTTGTTGGTTTGAAAATAGATGGGCCATGTGAGGAGAAATATGGGTGGTACTTAGACTCTAAGGACAGCCATAGAGGACAGCCAGCAAAATACTGGGGACTTAAGTCCTTGAGCTTCAGGGAATTGAATTCTGGCAGAACTGTAATATGTGAACTTGGAAGCAGATTCTTTCCCAGAGCCTCTAGATAAGAGCTCATCCCAGCTGATACCTTGAAATATTTTGAGTATAGAACTTGGTTGAGCTTATGCAAACTTCTGAGCTACAGGACTATGAGCTAATAAGTGCCTATTGTTTTAANCCTTGAGGATCTAGAAAGTGCAAGAAGATGTATTATATCCAGAAACCTTGATGAGAAATGGCAACCCTGACAACAACTGGTGTCAGCCTAGTAAGACCCCTGTCAGACTTCTAACCTATAGAACTGCAAAATAATAATTTGTCCTGTTTTAAAACACTGAGATTTGTTTCAGTTTGTATGAAAATGATAGAAAACTAATATGTCATTTTTTATGGAAGAGAACTTGTGGTAGGAAAAATTCTGAGAATGATGTCCTCCATGGAAAGTCCCCCTTCCTTGATCTCTGGGGCTCTAAATACAATATTATAATGCTCTTGAATATGTCAGCTAGTACACAGCAAAAGGGACTCTACAGATGTGATTAAGGGTACTAATCAGTTAACCTTAAAGATGGAGAGATTATCCTGGATTGTTTGAATGGGCCTAATCCAATCAAGGCTGTATATTGTCACCATGCTTATTTAACTTGTATGCAGAGTATATCATGAGAAACACTGGGCTGGAAGAAGCACAAGCTGGAATGAAGATTTCTGGGAGAAATATCAATAATCTCAGATACACAGCTGACACCACCCTTATGGCAGAAAGTGAAGAAGAACTAAAGAGCCTCTTGATGAAAGTGAAAGAGGAGAGTAAAAATGTTGGCTTAAAGCTCAACATTCAGAAAACTAAGATCATGGAATCCGGTCCCATCACTGCATGGCAAATAGATGGAGAAGGAGTGGAAACTGTGTCAGACTTTATTCTCTGGGGCTCCAAAATCACTGCACATGGTGATTGCAGTCATGAAATTAAAAGACACTTACTCTTTGGAAGGAAAGTTATGACCAACCTAGACAGCATATTAAAAAAGCAGAGATATTACTTTGTCAACAAAGGTCCATCTAGTCAAGGCTATGGTTTTTCCAGTAGTCATGCATGGACGTAAGAGTTGGACTATAAAGCCAGCTGAGCCCTGAAGTATTAATGATTTTGAACTGTGGTGTTGGAGAAGACTCTTGAGAGTCCCTTGGACTGCAAGGAGATCCAACCAGTCCATCCTAAAGGAGATCAGCCCTGGGTGTTCATGGGACAGTCTGATATTGAAGCTGAAACTCCAATACTTTGGCCACGTGATACAAAGAGCTGACTCATTTGAAAAGACCCTGATGCTGGGAAAGATTGAGAGCAGGAGGAGAAGGAGACAACAGAGGATGAGATGGTTGGATGACATCACCGACTCAATGGATATGAGTTTGGGTAAACTCCGGGAGTTGGTGATGGACAGGGAGGCCTGGTGTGCTGCGGTTCGTGAGGTCACAAAGAGTCAGACATGACTGAGCAACTGAACTGAACTGAATCCAGTCACTCTAGATTTTTAGAAGGAGAGAGCTTTTTTTGTTCAGTGACAGAAGAAGGGTTGGAAATATGAGAACTCAACTCCCTGTTGTTGGTTTGAAAATAGATGGGCCATGTGAGGAGAAATATGGGTGGTACTTAGACTCTAAGGACAGCCATAGAGGACAGCCAGCAAAATACTGGGGACTTAAGTCCTTGAGCTTCAGGGAATTGAATTCTGGCAGAACTGTAATATGTGAACTTGGAAGCAGATTCTTTCCCAGAGCCTCTAGATAAGAGCTCATCCCAGCTGATACCTTGAAATATTTTGAGTATAGAACTTGGTTGAGCTTATGCAAACTTCTGAGCTACAGGACTATGAGCTAATAAGTGCCTATTGTTTTAAGTTATTAATTTCGTGGTAATTTGTTACACAGAACCCTAATGTTTGTTGACTACTTCTTAATACCAAGCACTGCACAGGGCCACCCATATATTATGGAATATAGTATAGCAAGAAGGACAGAGTGGGGCTTGAAATTAAACCCAGTTAGACCCACTTCTCCAAATTATCAGGCCTTCCCTATAGTGCTAGTGGTAAAGAACCCACCTGCCAGTGCAGGTAGACATAAGAAATGCGGTCTGGATCCCCGGGTTGAGAAGATCCCCTGAAGGAGGGCGTGGCAAAACACTTCCAGTATTTTTGCCTGGAGAATCCCATGGACAGAAGAGCCTGGCAGGCTACAGTCCATAGATGTCACACAGAGTCAGACACAACTGAAGTAACTTACCAAGTAAGCAAGCAATCTTGGCCAAGTTAGTTAACTCTGATAAGCCTTCTATCTAAATTTTAATAATTAGGCTACTTTAAGTTTGAGAAGCACTAGCAATAGGATAGCACAACTGCTCTCTGAGGTTAGAGATTTTTGATAATGTAGTGTTTATTGTGCAATGAACTATTTAAAGCCTAAAAAGAAAAAAGAATAAGAAGCTAAATGTATTTTTCTGCTAGGGTATATAGGAGAATAAAACAAGCCTCTGGGATGCATCTATGATAATGGCTGGAAAAGTAGGTGATCAACAAACAAAAATGGATAAAAGTGGGTATTTAAGGGGACTTCTAACTAACAGCACTCCTAAAATTTTCTTAGGTTTAGGTTCATAAGTAAAGAAATGAAGCAAAAAATAAAGATAGAGGTCAATATAAGACAGTGTCCCCTTTTTGATGGAGCCCAGGTTGGAGCATGTGGTTTTACATCTATTAGCCAGATGGACTTGCTAATACTAGACTCCAGAACTCGGGAGAATGAATCACCTAGTCACACACAGGGCAGAGAAACCCTTCATATGCCTGGTGCAGAGGAGAAGCAGCAATTGTGCTCCCTGCAGAGTGTTTGATCTCAAGAGAAAGAAGGAGAGGGTTGAGTTGAAGGTGCAGATTATTCAGAGAGAAGGACAATGTGAGAGACAGCAGCAAAGGTTTCCTTAGAGAAAATATGACTGTAAGGAAAACAGGGTTAGGTGCAGAAATGGGCACCAAGATTTTTTAGTAACATTTCCATGTTTACCTAGTTAACATATCTTAAAGTCAGGACTTGAATCCATGTCTGTCTGTCTGACTAGGGCTTTTGCAATATTGATCACACTCATTCTACTTATAGACACAGATATAGGAAGTAAGCAGTAAGGCAGATTTTGAGTAGAAGGTCTATTTAAATTAAATCTTTAAATGTAATTTTTCCTTCCAATTTTTATCTGTATTATAACCAAAAAATTCTGATTAAAAACATATTTCTATCATAACATTGAACACAAATTTCCCTGAAAGAAATAGGCAATTCTAAAATGAACTGAATCACCAAGGTATCTCATAGGGAAAAATAAGTCTAATGATAATGATAAACACCACATTTTAATCAGCTTTCAGGTATTAATAATGAAAGTTGCTAACTTATGACCTTTAATAGTATAAAGAATTGAATTACAGCAGTTATTAAATGTACTTGGAAACAGATTTTGTTGTCAGGAGCTCAGAATTAATAAATGATACTCATCCGTAATGTATTAGTGACCTGGATTGGATCTTCATATTTCACTTGGGTTTCTCTGAAGTTGATTAACACAACAAGGCATACCAGTTTGTACCAAAGTCACTAAAACAAATCTTAAATCAATTTACTCCAAAATGATGGCTAATTTAAATCTTTATCTGTCAGATTTCACAAATTGCCAAAAGGCATATTAATTTTTAAAAACTAAACTAAACTTGTACAAATTCTACAGCTATAAACTTCTTTCTAATTTTGTTATGTTTCTTGTGTATTTTTTCTTATCATGTGCAGTGAAAACAGTTAAACATATAGGGAGTGACTTAAAGATATTTCATTGGAATGTAAGAGATGTACATTTCTACCTAATAAACATTTTCAAGATTGATTTTGTAACAAGTGTGCATGACATTTTGTGATGTCTTATGAATATTATTTTCTAATGTTTCCAAGATAATTATCAAGTCTTCCTATTCTTTTACTCTGAAATTCTTAATACGTTGATAATACTTTATTAAGTACTGGTAAACAACTCTTAAAATGATATTTTTTTCTTAATAAGACTGTCATATTTCATAGAAATAGTAAAGAAATCTAAATTTTCGCAAGAGTTTCTCCTGGCCACATGGCTCAAAGCCTTCTGAATGATGTTTTTTCTAAGACATATTGCTCAGAAGCCCAACATTTCAGAGGTAATTCTTGGAGCAGAAAGAAACAGTCAACTGATATTATGTAATTCACCCTGGGACCAAAAGCAAAGGCCAACTTTAAATGCCTGTTTTTACAACCCCCATTCCCAAGCAAAATAGTATATAAGTAAGATTACCACTATAAAATGGTCTATGCCCAGAACACCCTGTTTAGTGTCACGTGACCTGTGACTGTTCAATAAACACTAATTGATATTAATAAATTTGTATGGGCTGTGAACACCATGAAAATTGAAGTAGCTTCAGAATGATTCCAGGATTCCAGATAAACCTGTCTCATGTATTTTTATGTTACTGGGTTACATATGGCCAGTATTTAATTTAATTTAAAGTTAAATTAAAATTCTTAAAATTTAAATTAAATTCAAACTAAAAATTCTTCCTCATCATGGCAAACAAATTTATCATATTATAGGATTCATTTTGGCACACCATATGGCTATAACATTTATTTTCTCCTGATTTTAGTTTGGTTATACCTGTTGTGAATAGGCACCTTTTACATGAATTCAAATGTCTCTCAGTTTATAAATCTTTTTGCTTGTCTGATCCTACATTATCAGTACATTTGCAATGATTGTGTTCTCAACACCCTCAAGAAGTTCAAGTTAAGTATTAAGGGAAATGTTTTTAAGGACTGATCACACTTTCTCTTATTTGCTACATATACATATTGAATTTACTTCCTTTTAAAATAGTCTGTTTGTATGGTTACCCTTAATATTTAAAAATTCTCCTATAATTGTTTTATTTTATCTGGCCTGAAATAGAACAGTTTTCTCTTGGCAAGATTTAATCATTTTATATACATATAATGTAAAATGCATTATACATATATTTCTTTGATGAAAAGTATACAAACAAATCCTTATGAGATGTGGTAGTTAGAGGACTATTTAGAGGGATACATGTATTCCAAATAAAATGTACAACTAATTGTTCAGAGATAGTATCTACTTTTCTTTATTTACATTGGTAGGCCCTGAGCAAGTTCAGCCAACCATTTGGAATTCAATAGCAGATTATTATCAGCAAAATATATACTCAATGATTTCATTATTTTTTCACTCAATTTTGCATCCATCAGATATTTATTGAACATCAACTGTATGTCAGCCATTTTGGTGGCGATAAAACCAGGAATAATCCACAGAAAGTGTGGTCCATTTTGCTTGGCAACACATTTTTGCTTCTCTTTTCCTGTTCTTTCTGTGTGTAACTCTTGTCAGAGTCTCCCATTCTATCACATAGTTGTTACTACATTTATTACATTACTACCTACAGTATTACATAAGACACATGATTATAGCAGGAATGCATGCTCAGTCTCTCAATCATGTCTGACTCTGCGACCCCATGGACTGTAGCCCTCCAGGCTCTTCTGTCTATGGGATTTTCCAGGCAAGAATACTGGAGTGGTAATTACAGCAATGCTCAGTTAATCATTAAGGGAACTAGGAGCAAAGAATCCAAAAATTTAGCATCTCGACAGCAAGCCTTCTACATATTCTTTGTCCTTAATTTAAACGCCTTTTTTCAACCAGCTCTGTCTCCACACACATATACAAACTCCTCTGATTTCCTCCATTCCTTTATTTCGAGTGCACTTTACTGCTTTTTATACAGCCCTTTCCCTTAGTTGCTTATAATTAAAAAATGTTACTTCCTTTCTCCAATTTCCTCCTTCTCTCCCTCCCTCCTTTCCTTTCCGATTCTTTCCTTTAATAAATAGATTGGGTAACTCCTATGAACTAATCATTGCATGAGATCTAGCAAGTACATAGTATTAAAGAGCTTTTTACTTAATTCATCTCATTTGACCACCACCTTTTTTGCAGTAGATGTTAACATCATTTTATAAACAGGAAACCCAAGACATTAAGACATTAAGTGACTTGCTTAAGAATACATAACTGGCAAAAAACAAAATTCAACACAATTCTACAAAAATATCTTAGAAAAACATGCCACTTAAATAGTTTTGATGTATGGAGTCATATTAGTATTGAGATTCCTCAAAATTTTGATTGCATTATAATAAATGTTATCTTAGAAATGTATTCCAGTGTGAGTTTTATTAATTTAACTTAAAAAATATTTTTATTAATAAATTTATTATCAGTTTTATTACTAACAATGATGTACTAATATACTATTTAACCCAATTTTAGAAATAATTTGTGCCAGTATAATTTTTATCTGATCTGCAAGCTATTTATTGATAATTTTAAAGTTTCTCACTTGGGTTAAACCACAGTAAAACCATCTGTTTGTCTTTGTATTTGCTTACTATTATATAAATAATATCCAATAGGAAATAAATCCAAAATTAGCAATGTTTCTCTTAAAACAAGAGAGAATAAAACAGAATGAAAAACTACTAATAGAACATAATATGTTTTTCAAAGTCAACTAATATTTCTCAGGCTTCTATCGGATTTTTATTAGACATTTATTTCAAGATATCGTGATTATGATTCTTATGATATATATTCATACATTTCCTAAAAGTGATTTCTAGAATTTAGACAGTCATTATTTCACAAAAATTCATAAAATTTATATTATAGTTCTCTTTCCTAAGTATTTTTTTTAGTATTTTTACATGACTTTTTCCCTTTTTTTTTCTCTATTATGAGCAA
>SJYA01001037.1:558722-661619 GCA_006410615.1 Neotragus moschatus | reverse complement strand
AGAGGTAAATTACTTTTTTCTAATAATCTTAAGTTCAGTTAACTCCTGAGAGTACATTTGAATAATTGCATTTTTTAGGTTATCACAAAATTAATTATCAAAGTTAATTACAGGCATAAAATATAGATTTCCCTGTAAATATTATGTTTATTAAAGGTGATAATTATAGTCTAAATAAGATTTTTAAAATATACTTTGACTATTCAGAATTCCACTTCAAAGAACCAATCTCCTATGATTATATAATAAAACATTTGTCATTGTAGTTGGTGATAAATAAAAACTATTTTTAGAGAGAGATCCCCCAGTACATTATTGAAAAAATATAAACACCAAATATCTCATCTTAGAGAGCAGTGGTCACAATGAGAACTTGTAGATTTTCCAGAATTCTATTTGTGGCAGACTTTGAAAGATTGAAATGATAAAGAATGATATCTGGATTAGTCAGTGTGAAAAGGTGACTCTTTGCTCTTTCAGGGGCATTTTCATTAAGTTTTTTTTTTTTTCCTTTTAAAAGTTCAGGGTCTTGGGATTGTAGTAGTGATAATATCAGACCCATAGGCAGAGTTCTTTGTAGGAATAAAGTTTTCCTAATTGGTCAGCACTTTTTCCATAACTCATCGACCATCAGTTATTTATGGCTAAGTAGATAGAGAATAAGAAACTTCAAGTAGAACAACAAATATATTTTCTGAGAAAATCTTATAAGCCACTATAACTTATACCACTATTATTCACTTTTAATGTAGAGAATTTTAATGTCTATCTTGCACTTAAGTACCATTGAGCGTCTCACTGATTTAATCCAAAGAACAAAAGATTAGTGGCAGAAGAAAGGTATTAAGTGAAAATAATCTTGAAAGTCCCATTTACCTCTAAAATTCTTTGGTTTATATACATTCTACTTCTAAAATTACTGCTAATGTTGAGACCCTCAGCCACTAATACAGTGTTTTCTTATAAGGCACAGCTAAAAACTGAGTTAAATAAATCTAAATTATCTATTGCAGGTATTGCTTGAGAGTTACTGCAGTATACAGGGCAATTTTTTTTTTTTTAATCAATCTGATCAAGAACAACTGAAAGTGGAAGTAAGTTCCCTGGAAGGAGCCTTGATTCACAAGTGAATAGTAAGTTTTTTATATAGCTAGAATTTTATATTGACTGTTACAAAAGTAACAGTACCCAGAATGTAGGAAACATTGAAGGAATTGTTACTTCTGTTATTAAATTCCCCTAGGGCAGAAGTCCTCAACTTCTGGGATCTCATGCTTGATGATATGAGGTGGAGCTGATGTAATAATAATAGAAATAAAATGCACAGTAAGTGTAATGCTCTTGAATCATCCCCAAACCATCCCCCCGCCTCCATGAAAAGATTGTCTTCCAGGAAACTGGTCCCTCATGCCAAAAAGGCTGGGGACCGCTGCCCTAAGGAATTCTAAGATACATTGCCCAGGAATAAAACTTCTCATCATAAGTATCACATAAAAAAAGTAGATTTGGGTCATCCCAGTGCCCCAGCCCCAAGCATCCAGTATCCTGTATCGAACCTAGACTAGTGATTCGTTTCTTACATGATAGTATACATGTTTCAATGCCATTTTCCCAAATCATCCCACCCTCTCCCTCTCCCACAGAGTGGGGAGGGTGGTAGGAGGGGGGTTCAGGGTTGGGGACTCATGTACACCTGTGGCAGATTCATGCTAATGTAGGGCAAAACCAATACAGTATTGTAAAGTAAAAAAAAAAAAAAAAAAGTAGGTTTGGACACTTTAGTGGAATAAAAGATATTGTATTACCCAGTGGAGAAAGAAAATCACTCTCTTCCCAAATCAGGTGAAGTAAGAGAGAAGTTAAGGAATGAAATGGTAAATCCTCATAAAGTGAAGGGGAGAGTTTTCTTAATTTTTATGCCACAGTAGCTACTGCTGGTCTATGACCTTCTAAAGGTAAGAAGTGAAAATTCTACAGGCCAACAAGTAGAAAAGGAATTTAATGCCCATAAAAAGGGCCATGGTTATTTGACTAGGGTAATTCTGAGATGTGATTTTGTGATATTCTCTGTATTAATTTACTAGTGTTCCTGTAAAAATTACCACAAACTGGGTGACTTCCAACAAGAGATATTCACTGTCTTGTAGTTCTGGAGGCCAAAGTCTGAAAACAAGTTGTCAGTAGAGCTGGTTCTTTCTGGAGGCAGGAAAGAATCTGTTTCTTGTCTCTCCCAGCTTGTGGTAGTTGCTGGAAATCCACAATGTTTTTTGCCTTGTAGCTGAGCTGCATCACTGCAATTTCTAACTCCATTGTTATATGGCCTTCTTCCAATTACATTTCTTCACATGGCATTCTCTCTGTGTATCTGTGTGTCCTTTCTTCTTATTAAGGACAACAGTAGTTGGATTTAGCATTTACCCTAATCTGCTCTGATCTTATATTAAATTAACTAATTACATATGCAAAATCTCTAAGTTAAGATCACATTCTGAGGTTCCAGGTGGACATAAATAAATACCCCTTGCTCAGCACAAATCCTAAAGTTGTTTGAAACAACATAAAATCACTTGTATGCCTTCTAATCACATATGAGCATTTGAGATAAAGGAATACATGTCAATAGTTATGGAAATAAGTTTTCCAGCATGAGATTGTCCAAAATCTCAGTTTCTATTAAGAAGTCTGATCCTTTAACATTGATTTTATGTACTGTGTGGTGTGTTTGGAATAATTAAATTCCTATATGCTTATTCTGTATTTTGAAAAAAGGATTTAATAATGGTCTATAACTTTAATAATTTGGAAAAGTTAATGAAAATTTTCACAGATACAGTTTTTATACCTTTAACCATTTTAGAGAATATTTTTATATCAGGACACTTTCCTGATAAAGCAAGGACTGCTGCTGCTGCTGCTGCTAAGTCGCTTCAGTCATGTCTGACTCAACTCCGTGCAACCCCATAGACAGCAGCCCACCGGGCTGTCCCATTTCTGCAATTCTCTAGGCAAGAACACTGGAGTGGGTTGCCATTTCCTTCGCCAGTGCATGAAAGTGAAAAGTCAAAGTGAAGTCGCTCATTCGTGTCTGACTCTTTGCTACTCCATAGACTGCAGCCCACCAGGCTCCTCCGTCCATGGGATTTTCCAAGCAAGCGTACTGGAGTGGGGTGCCATTGCCTTCTCCAAATACAGAAGCAGCTTTGTGTTTCACTGGGTTGAGCATACAGTATTTGGCAACAGAATCAAAACTTCACAACTCTTTTTTTTTTTAAGCAGCCATTGGGGTCTCTTTTATAGAGACATAGCTGAGAAGGCACCTTCCATTCAGGGACTGCATCTGTGTGGGACCACATGACTTGTTCTCTAATGTGTTTTAAAAGTGGGCATGCCTTCTCCACACACTCTTTCCCTTCTCCTTGTCTTCATGTAGAAAATCATGGTGACCATTCAAGCCAGGTATTGAACATGGAAGATGTATAAAATGGAGTATGTCCAGCTCCCAGGATGACAATTTTGAAGAGAGCTGCCTATAAAGCAGAAGAATACTCCTTAGTCTTCGCTTAATTAAGAAATAAAGTCTTATTGTGATTGAGGCATTATATGTACATCCTAATTTTATTAGTTTTATAATTTAATTAAGGGTTTTACAGTAAATAGAAAAATTTGATTCTTGTTGGAATACATATGCTTTTTAGATTTGTACAAAGCAATATGAAAGTGCCTCTAAAAATCTTTGGGAGATTTAAAAAATACTGTAAATCACTTTATTTGCAAGAATTTGAGCCATTCTGGAGCATCTACATCAAATAATTCCTTATAATTCTAACTTCAAGGCTTATTCTTTTATTATGAGAAGTGATTTATTTGTATCTACTGATGTCTTTCCTTATTTGTGATAGATTCAATTAATTGCTTTGCTGTTGAAGCGGAATGAAGAATTGTACACTTGTTAGTGATTTCTGTTATTTCAAAACAGAGAAACCACAACACGAGTTGATGACTCAAAGGCAGCAGATACAATATGGTACAGTGAGAGTTTGAGTACTCAGTCTCTGTGATAAGTCAATGTAAAGTAAATATAATTCAGTGGTGGATTATATATAGTACCTTTCTGATCAAATGAGTGTCACTGTATACTTCAGTTGGTAAAATATTATTAAATTTATGAAATACTCAAATATAAAGCTAACTTTTATATGTATATATATAATTTATGTAATTATATATATGATTATATATATACATCAAGAATGACTTCCAGTATTATTTTCCTGAGTTTTACTACTCAGGTGAGCTTCCTTGGTGGCTCAGATGATAAAGAATTTTCCTGCAACACAGGAGATCTGGGATTGATCCCTGGGTTGGAAAGATCCCCTGGAGAAAGGAATGGCAATCCACTCTAGTGTTCTTGCCTGGAGAATCCCATGGACAGAGGATCCTGGAGGACTATAGTCCACGGGGTCTCAAAGAGTCAGGCACAGCTGAGTGACTAACACACACACACACAGACACTGAAAGTGTGTAGAGTCAAGCCTAGGGGTTATAAATTAATCTGGAATAGAAAGTTATAGGTTTTGACAGTTTCTTTGCTCAATAACCTTTAATATCAGTTAATTTTTTATCTTTCTATTTTGCTAGTTTGAAGTTACAATATTTATACACTAGGTTACTAAAGGGACCCTGTTTAGTATATTACACTCTCTATAGAATATTGTAGTATATTACAAAAACACCAGTATAGTGAAAGCCACATTGAATTTCAGCCAGCTGCTTTTCATCAATTTTAAAATGTTGGTTTTAGAATTAGAAAACTGGAAAATGGTTTCATTAGTTAGTGTTGCATTAATGAGGAGACTCCTGAAATTTGCTCTTCAGACTTTCCACAAACAAATTTAACCATTGTCCACATGCATGCATCTACTTGTCACTTAACTGACCAGGTTTGATAAAAAATATGCAGCCTCCTTGTCCTGAGAGAAGCATGGAGGGAAGCTTTTTCAGCAACAGAGTCAAAGTTGTACAGGTTTGTTCTTGTAAACTAAATAACTTCCTATGTTCTATTTTATATGAATTCCTCCCTAAGGTTGATGGGAAAAAAAAATAGGAGAGGAAGGCGAATAAGCAAAAATGATCACTGCTTGCATAAAAGTAAGACATATGTGCTCCTCTGAGTGAGATTTAGGCTATTTATATGTGAAAGGCAACATGCTATTACATGTCACAATACCTTTGTATGTATTGTTATTAATAACATGTTTGTGTTAAGGGAGAGCAGGAAAAACTCAGTTTTGAGCATTTTATTGCTGCTTTGCAAAATGTAAAGGCAAGTAATACTCCATTGTTTACATGTACCACAGCTTTCTTATCCATTCATCTGCTGATGGACATCTAGGTTGTTTCCGTGTCCTGGCTCTTATAAACNGCCAAAGAACTAAATAGACATTTCTCCAAAGAAGACATATGGATGGCTAACAAACACATGAAAAGATGCTCGACATCACTTATTATCAGGAAAATGCAAATCAAGACCACAATGAGATACCATTTCACACCAGTCAGAATGGCTGTAATCCAAAAGTCTACAAGCAATAAATGACGGAGAGGGTGTGGAGAAAAGGGAACCCTCTTACACTGTTGGTGGGAATGCAAACTAGTACAGCCACTATGGAAAACAGTGTGGAGATTCCTTAAAAAATTGCAAATAGAACTGCCATATGACCCAGCAATCCCACTGACAGGCATACACACTGAGGAAACCAGAATTGAAAGAGACACATGTACCCCAATGTTCATTGCAGCACTGTTTATAATCGCCAGTATGTGGAAACAATCTACATGTCCATCAGCAGATGAATGGATAAGAAAGCTGTGATATATATATACAATGGAATATTACTCAGCCATTAAGAAGAATACATTTAAATCAGTTCTAATGAGATGAATGAAACTGGAGCCGATTATACAGAGTGAAGTAAGCCAGAAAGAAAAACACCAATACAGTATACTAACACATATATATGGAATTTAGAAAGATGGTAATGATAACCCTGTATGTGAGACAGCAAAAGAAACACAGATGTATAGAATGGACTTTTGGACTCTGAGGGAGAGGGAGAGGGTGGGATGATTTGGGAGAATGGCACTGAAACATGTATACTATCATGTAAGACATGAATCACCAGTCTATGTTTGATACAGGATACAGGATGCTTGGGGCTGGTGCACAGGGATGATTCAGAGAGATGATATGAGGTGGGAGGTGGGAGGGAGGTTTAGGATTGAGAACTCATGTACATCTGTGGCAAATTCATGTCAATGTATGACAAAATCAATACGGTATTGTAAAGTAAAATAAAGTAAAAATAAAAATTAAAAAAAAAAACACAGAGAGATAAACCAGAATGGAAAAGAATATTAAAAAAAAAAAAAAGACTGCAAATTCAAGAGAATTTGTCTCTCCTTTAAATATCCAGAAGAATTTAAATTGGAAAATTTTCCCAGAAAAGTGTTATTACTGAAGATAAATTTTACCTCAGAGGTCCCATCTATATGGGAGGGCAAACAATTACTAAACATCTCTTCTTCCTGGTTTTCCCCAGTGGCTCAGTAGTAAAGAATCTACCTGCTGATGCAGGAAATGTAGGTTTGATCCCTGGGTCAGGAAGATTCCTTGGAAGAAGGCATGGCCACCCACTCTAGTATTCTTTCCAGGAAAATCTCATGAACAGAGGAGCCTGGCGGGCTACAGTCCATGGAGTCACAAAGAGTCCCATGAACCCCTTCTTACTATTGTCTGGTGAATGACCCTCCTGTCTTCAGAAGCCTCAGGCCCCCATTCCATTCCTTAGATCAGGATGGCATACATACCTCACTTTGCCTTTCTATCTCTGAGTCTACCATGTATATAGGGTCTCTGACGATCCCATGCATGTAGGTTTCCCGAAGGACTGAAATTAAATTTTATTTTCTCCTGTTACTCTGTCTCAAGTTAATTTAATTCTTAGACCATCCAGAAGAACCTAGAAGGTTAGAGGAAAGATTTCTTCCTCACTGATACATAAATGTTAAATATAATTTGTATTTTTAAAATGTGTTTGTTCCATCATTATACATTATCAGTTTTTCTATGATTAGCATTTGATTCACACAACTAGTATGAATTTATATTATTTTCATGTAAATTGTATATAAATCAATATATAACAAGAGTATTCCCAAAACAAAAGAAAAGATAAAGAATACAGTAGCTGTCATCTTTTGTGGTGATAAACTAAATGTTTAAAATACTCCATATGGTATTCAGTTGTAAAATCATCCATTGTGTCATAGAACATTACATTAAAAAATTAGGACAACTTTTTAAAAGTAAGCAAAGAAACAAGCATAGAAATTAAGAACTCTGTAAAAAATAGGTTTAAATATTTGGGGGGAATGTCATACTGAAAGAAGAAAAAAAAACATGCTGCTTTCATCACTAATTTTAAGCAGCTGCTGACTGAGTGATTAGAACATAGCCATTCATTGAGCTGAGATTAAAATTTCCATATGCAAATTAACTGGTTGCAAATTCTTTCCTTACTTTTACTGTTATTTTGTAACCTCAAGCTCACACTTTCTGATTTTCTGCACTGTGCATTTAGCCAAATATATGAGTTTTACTGGAGGTAAAGTGCAGAAACAAAGAGGTCAAGAATTTACTGAGTGACTTAACGAAGAAGCAAGGAGAGCTCTAGAGCATCCCTCCTATGTAAATAGATAGTCAATGGGAATTTGCTGTATGGCTCAGGAAACTTGAATAGGGGCTCTGCATCAACCTAGAGGGGTGGGATGGGGAGGAAAATGGGAGGGAGGTCTTAAAAGGAGGGGATATTTGTATACTTATGGCTGATTCATGCTGAGATTTGACAGAAAACAACAACAAAAAAAAAAACTGTGACACCATCTATTCACAAAGCAATTTCAGAATAAATATTTTTCATTAAAAAAAAAAGACTACATCAAAGAAACAGGAAGATGGGGAAAGGTCTGCAACCACATGCCAGTTAGGTATCATTTAAAGTTATTCTACCTACACTTAATAATATCTTTGATGCTGCTGCTGCTAAGTCACTTCAGTCATGTCCAACTCTGTGCAACCCCAGAGATGGCAGCCCACCAGGCTCCCCCGTCTCTGGAATTCTCCAGGCAAGAACTCTGGAGTGGGTTGCCATTTCCTTCTCCATAATATCTTTAAAAAGTCTTAAACTGTGATGCTTATAAATTCCTAATTTGCTTTAATAATGTCCTCAAAAACAAACAAAAAAATGCTCTATTTGAAAGACAGAGTCCTATAAACTTTATGAAATAAGGAAAGTCAAATTGAGAAGACATAAGGAAAATTGAATCTATGTCTACATTCACTTTCATCCAGTGTTTCTTGCATGCTTTCATTCATTTGTTAAGCAAACATTATTTGGGGGAAACCTGAAATATGGTGAGCATTCACTGTTAGTTACTGAACCAATGAATTAGTGAAAGGTAAATGTCTCAATAATATCCTCTAGAGAGTTATTGACTTAGGCTTCACTGAAGCCATCTCTTAAACAAAAACTATTTTGTTAAACAAATCTAGCATATAAAAATTCAAATTTTGATAAGGATAAATTACTGATAACTATTTGCCTTAGGGGGAGAAGGCAATGGCAACCCACTCCAGTACTCTTGCCTGGAGTGTCCCATGGATGGAGGAGCCTGGTGGGCGCAGTTCATGGGTTGCTAGGAGTCAGACACGACTGAGCAACTTCACTTTCACTTTTCACTTTCATGTCATGCATTGGAGAAGGACATGGCAACCCATTCCAGTGGTATTTGCCTTAGGAAAAATTAATTGTACAAATTAATTCATTTAAGGAATCATTTAAACAGTGGGCTGCTATTCTATGCAAATATAATAACTCATATAAAGTGAAAAATAAATTTTCTTTGTGGCAATCTTACTAGCTTTTTCCTCAGAAGGCTTATTTTGTTAATATTTAACTTAAGATCAGCAAGAATTTTTACCCACTTATGACAACCTATTTGAATAACAGATTTTAAAATGGTTCATCTTCTGAGGTCTTTGCACCGTGTGACATATTAATAAATAATTTTAGGCAGAGCTGGCTTACTTAAAACAACAGAAGGGATTAGAGAGTCTTTGGGAGATAACATAGAGGATGAAAGGGAGTAAAGGGTAGAGAGACTATAATGAGAGAGAACTAAGTGCCTTCAATGAGGATTTAATACAGTGAATTATGTGGCAAGTCGTTACTTCTCAGTCCTGTTTGTGAGAGGATGGAAATTCTAGGTGATACAACTAAGATCTAAATCTGCCCTCAAAATCGATACAAGTGAGAGCAAGCTGCTCCTGAATAGACTCAGTGTAAAATACATAACTAAGCCATAGTTTACATTCTGATCAATTCATAAAATATTAGTAAACACCTACTAATGGCAGGCATACAAAGGTTCTACAAATACAAGAGTAAATAGAACAGAGTTCCTGCCTTTGTAGAAATGACAGGCATAAACATAGTCATGAACAGACCTAGGTTTGACGATCCACAAATGCATCATACAAAGTTGTGGAAGAGTGTCTTTTTTAGAAACAACTCAGATTTTCTGAGGAGATAAGAAAAATTATAGAAGAGGTAACATTAAGTTCAGTGAATAACTATAGTATCAACTAATTAAGGAAACAAAACATAGAGAAATGAATAAGATGCATGTAGGAGTATTCTAATAAGTGAAAAAGACATATAGGTAAAACTGGAGGCATGGAATACAGACTCCATAGATTCGGAAAATGACAAGTGGTTACGCAAGATTGAAGCCCAGGATACAAGCATCCACATATGAGATCAAGTCAAACAGAAACAGAGTAATGAAGATTTTATGTAGTGTGGACTACAAAATCTCCAGTTCTTCGTGAAAAACCAAGATCATAGAATAAAATGAGTTCTGGGTAATGGGCTAAACCTATGACCACATGACACACAGAGTCTCGACAAATGTTCCCTCTCCAGTAAATGAGGGGGAAAAAAAAGAGTGTTTGAGTCTCTCACATTTACAACTCAGCAATTTCTATTAAAATTAAGCTCCTTTCTTGTAATCAGAAGAGTTGCCTGCTATTTGTGAAACATTCATATGCTTAGAACTTTGCCTATATATATATATTTTAATACCTATCCAGAGCACAATAGACTGCAAAGGAACAGAGTATGGAGGTTCACAGTATAAAGGACTGTGTACTGATGAACAGGAAGTGACTCTAAGTTACCTGAACACTTTGGAAAATTGTTTAGTTTGCTTATTTTTTTTTAATTTTAATTAAAGGATAATTGGTTTACAATACTGTATTTGTTTCTGCCATACGACAACATGAAGGAGCCATAAGTATACATTGATCCCCTCCCTATTGAGCCTCCCTCCCATTCCCCCAACTCACTGGCTCTAGGTCATCACAGAGCACCAGGCTGAGCTCTCTGTTATATGGCAATTTCCCACTAGCTCTCTATTTTACACACGATAATCCACATATTTCGAAAAGAAAAACAAATTTTGTACTTTAATGCATATATATGGAATCTTGAAAAATGGTACTGATGAACCTATTTTCAGGGCAGCAATGGAGACGTCGACATAGAGAATGGACTTGTGGACACAGGAAGGGAAGGAGAGGGTGGGATGAACTGAAAGAGTAGTTTGCTTATTTTTATCTGCAAGGACCTAATTTAGGATGTTTATTTTTAGATTATTTTTACTGTCATTGTAATGATCAGGCACTGTAGAAAGAAAAAGTTATTCTTACACTTACTAAAACAGTAATGACAACTTTAGTCAAGACTAATGCAACAGAGGAGAGAGATCAGGCTTAACTTTGAATGCAAAGACAAATGGAAATTTAAAGCCAAGGAGTAGAGTGAGAGAGTCAGTCGAGGTAAAATTACTCAGAGGAGACATCAAAGGAAGGGAGATTCTTGCTAAAGTGACCAGACAGAGTTCTTGCCAAAGAGAGGACAAGGACTTCTATTTCACAGGTGGGGCCTGAGGAATTTGGTCAGACATTAATGTGATCAGTCATCAATGGTGGGGGAATCCTCTCTAAACTGACTTTGCCAGATTCTTGCTAAAATTAGGCCACACATGTCTGACAAAGATAGAATGATACCCAAGGCTTAGTCAAATGTTAGTCACTCAGTTGTGCCCAATTCTTTGCAACCCCATGGACTGTAGCCAGCCAGGCTCCTCCATCCATGGGATTCTCCAAGCAAGAATACTGAAGTGAGTAGCAGTTCCCTTCTCCAGGGGATCTTCCTGACCCAGGGATTGAACCCATGTCACCTGAGTCTCCTGTATTGCAAGTAAATTCTTTACCATCTGAGCCACTAGGGAAGCCCTCCAAAAAGAAGCCTAATAGGAACCTGACTGAAGTTTGGTCAAGGAGAGAATCTATTAAAAGAAAAAATGCTGGATTGAAGTGAGCAATAGCAAGCTTTGCTCTGCCTGTTATACAGAACCAGATAAGATACTCCAGACAAAATGAGATGAATTTTAAAAATCTGCTAAATTTCATGTGGCCACTAGGGATTGAAAAGCTTCTATACATAACATATCTTTTCTCTCCTGTGTGTACTGTTTGTGATCAAGCAAAGAAGACATAAGACACTTCAATCTTTATGTCAAAATTATCAATATATAAATATTTTTCCCTTTTATTCTATACGTTTTTTTTTTGCTTTTTTTTTGTTTCTAAAGGTCATTTTCCAGTTAGAATTTAATGATGTTTTATATGGAAAGATTAAAAACAATGTTTTTTTAAGTAGCTGTAACTGTTAATTTTTTTGGAGGAAAGTTTATCTTTAGTGATCCACTCAAATTTAACTTACCAATATTTGCATGCTATGGGAAATATTCTAAAAGTAGAAATTTATCAGGTTGTACTCTTTGTTTATAATATAGTTTTGAACAAAATCCACCAATAAAGTACGGAGATGTGACAAAGTCAATATGCATGTTTTTAGATGTGATTTTTACATTACTACATTCTCTGCAAAAATTTTATATTTTAATTTCAACTGGGCATCTTTTTTATTTAGATGTCTTTAAAAGCAATCCCAGAGAGTTCTGAACAAATAACAAAAAACACAATCAGAGCCATGGGAAATTTGTGGCCCTGTTAGAAATTTAAAGTCTTTTAGGTAAATACCAACTTGCGAAACAAATTTTTTAATGCAATGAAACATTGTTTTAATGTATTTTAACAAAAATCTTAATGGTAAACATCAAATATGGCTAAACTGTTTAATATTTTGCGTGCTAGAGTTAAGAGAAAGTGAATAATAAACCAANGTCTAGGTTCGATACAGGATACAGGATCCTTGGGGCTGGTGCACGGGGATGATCCAGAGAGATGATATGGGGTGGGAGGTGGGAGAGGGGTTCAGGATTGGGAACTCATGTACACCCGTGGTGGATTCATATCAATGTATGGCAAAACCAATACAGTATTGTAAAGTAACTTAAAGTAAAAATTAAAATTAAAAAAAAAATGTAAAGGCATAGAATTTTAAAATTGGAAAAGTTCTTAGAACCCCATTCCCTCATTTATTAGAACCAATATAATAATACCTGAAGTGACTTATCCAAGATCACACAGTGGTTCAGTGGGATAGTTGGGACCAGAGTCCAAATATCTTTCATTTATTTTTGTCTTCATTTTACTAATTGTTCTTTTCATATAGATCATTCAAATGAGTGGTTCCAATACAAATTGTGGATTTTTTAAACAAATATTTATCATGGTACTGTTCATACTTTCTCTTTCTCTCTTTTTTATTTTTATTTTTTGCCATGCATTTTGTTTAATTTTTATTGGAGTATAGTTGATTTACAGTGTTCTGTTAGTTTCTAGTATACCACAAAGTGAACTGGTTGTACATATACACATATCCCCTCTTTTTAAGATTATTTTTTCCCAAAATAGGCAACTACAGAGTATTGAGTAGAATTCTCTATGCTATACAGTGTATCCTTGTTAATTATCTCTTTTCTGTATAGTAGAGTGCATATGTCAGTCACAATCTCCCAATTTATCTCTCCCCTCTCTTTCCCCTGGTTAACAATAAATTTATTTTCTACATTTGTGACTCTATTTCTGTTTTGTAATTAAGTTCACTTGTGCCAATATTTTTAGATTCCACATATAAGCAATATCATATAATATTTGTCTTTCTCTGACTTACTAGCACAATCTCTAGATCCATCCATGATGCTGCAAATGGCATTATTGTGTTCTTTTATATGGCTGAGTAATATGTAGTTGATTCTATATTATACATCTTCTTTATCCATTACTCTGTCAGTGGACATTTGAATTACTTCCATGTGATAGCTATTGTAAATAGTGCTGCAATGAACGCTGGAGTGCATGTATCTTTTAAACTGACAATTTTCTGCATATAAGACCAGGAGTGGGATTGGTGGATCATATGGTGGCTCGGTTTTTTAAGGAGCCTCCATACTGTTCTCCATAGAGGCTGTACCAATTCACATTCCCACCAACAGCATAGGAAGGTTCTCTTCTCTCCGCACCCTCTCCAGCATTTCTTGTTTATAGCTTTTTTGATGGCCATTTTGACCAGTCTGAGATGGTACCTCGTTATAGTTTTTCGTTTGCATCTTTCTAATAATTAGTGATATTGAACATCTTTTCATGTGCCTCTTCATTATCTGTATGTCTTCTTTGGAGAAATGTATGTTTAGATCTTCTGCCCATTTTTTGATTAGGTTATTTATTTATTTTGATATTGAGATGCGTGAGCTGTTTATATATTTTAAAGACTAATCTCTTGTTGATCCCTTCATTTGCAAAAGTTTTCTCCTCTTTAGTGGGTTGTCTTTTTCTTTTGTTTACGGTTTCCATTCCTGTGCAAAAGCTTTTAAGTTTCATTGCTGCTACTAAGTCACTTCAGTCGTGTCCGACTCTATGTGACCCCATAGATGGCAGTCCACCAGGCTCCCCCGTCCCTGGGATTCTCCAGGCAAGAACACTGGAGTGGGTTGCCATTTCCTTCTCCAATGCATGAAAGTGGAAAGTGAAAGGGAAGTCGCTCAGTTGTGTCTGACTCTTCGTGACCCCGTGAACTGCAGCCTACCAGGTTCCTCTGTCCATGGGATTTTCCAGGCAAGAGTACTGGAGTGGGGTGCTACCGCTTTCCCCATAAGTTTCATTAGGTCCTATTTATTTATTTTTGTTTTTATTTTCATTACTCTAGGAGGTGTTCATGAGTTTGAGTAAACTCCGGGAGTGGTGTTGGACCGGAAGGCCTGGTGTGCTGCGATTCATGGGGTCTCAAAAAGTCAGAAACAACTGAGCAACTGAACTGAACTGAACTGAATTGAGGAGTTGTTCATGCTTTTTTTAGTTGAGCACCCTTAGGAACCCTTCTCAGAATAAAGAGAAAGACAATATTTTGGTTTGTTATTGTGGTTTGAATTTCTATCTAATAGCTATTTATGATATCTAATAAAAATTGGTCTTTTTCCTTATGAAAATCCATCTTTCAGATATTGAGATTGTCCCATTTGAAAATATCTAAGACCACATGCAATTGTGCAGTAGTCTGAGCATTCTTTGGCATTGCCTTTCTTTGGGATTGGAATGAAAACTGATACTTTCCAGTCCTGTGGCCACTGCTGAATTTTCCAAATTTGCTGGCATATTGAGTGTGGCACTTTCACAGCACCATCTTTCAGGATTTGAAATAGCTCAACTGGAATTCCATCACCTTCACTAGCTTTGTTCATAGTGATGCTTTCTAAAGCCCACTTGACTTCACATTCTAGGATGTCTGGCTCTAGGTGAGTGATCACACCATTGTGATTATGTGGGTCATGAGCTCTTTTTTGTACAGTTCTCCTGTGTATCCTTGCCTCCTTTTTTTTAATATCTTCTGCTTCTGTTAGGTCCATACCTTTCTGTGGAGGCATTACAAATAGCTGTGAAAAGAAGAGAAGCGAAAAGCAAGGGAGAAAAGAAAAGATATACGCATCTGAATGCAGGGTTCCAAAGAATAGCAAGGAGAGATAAGAAAGCCTTCCTCAGTGATCAAGGCAAAGAAATAGAGGAAAACAACAGAATAGGAAAGACCAGAGATCTCTTCAAGAAAATTTAGGTACCAAGGGAACATTTCATGCAAAGATGGGCTTGATAAAGGACAGGAATGGTATGGACCTAACAGAAGCAGAAGATACTAAGACGAGGTGGCAAGAATGCACAAAACTAAAAAAAAAAGAGCATCATGATCCAGATAATCATGATGATGTGATCACTCACCTAGAGCCAGACATTCTAGAATGTGAAGTCAAGTGGGCCTTAGAAACCATTGCTATGAATAAAGCCAGTGGAGGTGATGCAATTCCAGTTGAGCTATTTCAAATCCTGAAAGATGATCCTGGGGAAAGTGGTACACTCAATATGCCAACAAATTTGGAAAACTCAGCAGTGGCCACAGGACTGGAAAATGTCAGTTTTCATTCCAATACCAAAGAAACTGAAACTGAATCTGAAGCCACGCAGTCGTGTCCAACTCTTTGTGATCCCATGGACTGTAGCCTACCAGGCTCCTCAGTCCATAGAATTTTCCAGGCAAAAGTACTGGAGTGGGTTGCCATTTCCTTCTCCAGGGGATCTTCCCAAACCAGGGATCGAACTCGGGTCTCCTGCACTGTAAGCAGACGTTTTACTGTTTGAGACACCAGGGAAGACCTTAATCCCAAAGAAAGACAATGCCAAAGAATGCTCAAACTACCGCACAGTTACATTCATTTCACACGCTAGCAAAGTAATGCTCAAAATTCTCCAAACCAGGCTTCAGCAATACATGAACTATCAACTTCCAGATGTTCAAGCTGGTTTCAAAAAAGGCAGAGGAACCAGAGATCAAATTGCCAACATCTGTTGGATCATGGAAAAAGGAATAGAGTTCCAGAAAAACATCTGTTTCTGCTTTATTGACTATGCCAAAGCCTTTGACTGTGTGGATCACAATAAACTCTGGAAAATTTTGAAAGAGATGGGAATATCAGAGCACCTGACCTGCCTCTTGAGAAATTTGTATGCAGGTCAGGAAGCAACAGTTAGAACTGGACATGGACCAACAGACCGCTTCCAAATCGGAAAAGGAGTACATCAAGGCTGTATATTGTCACCCTGCTTATTTAACCTGTATGCAGAGTACATCATTAGAAATGCTGGGCTGGAAGAAGCACAAGCTGGAATCAAGATTTCTGGAAGAAATATCAATAACCTCAGATATGCAGATGACACCACCCTTATGGCAGAAAGTGAAGAGGAACTAAAAAGCCTCTTGATGAAAGTGAAAGAGGAGAGTGAAAAAGTTGGCTTCAGTTCAACATTCAGAAAACAAAGATCATGGCATCTGGTCCCATCACTTCATGGGAAATAGACAGGGAAACAGTGGAAACAGTGTCAGACTTTATTTTTCTGGGCTCCAAAATCACTGCAGATGGTGATTGCAGCCATGAAATTAAAAGATGCTTACTCCTGGGAAGGAACGTTATGAACAACCTAGATAGCATATTAAAAAGCAGAGACATTACTTTGCTGACTAAGGTCTGTCTAGTCAAGGCTATGGTTTTGCCAGTGGTCATATATGGATGTGAGAGTTGGACTGTGAAGAAAGCCAAATGCCGAAGAATTGATGCTTTTGAATTGTGGTTTTGGAGAAGACCCTTGAAAGTCCCTTGGACTTCAAGGAGGTCCAACCAGTCCATCCTATTTGTCCTGGGTGTTCACTGGGAGGACTGATGCTAAATCTGAAACTCCAATACTTTGGCCACCTCACGCGAAGAGTTGACTCATTGGAAAATATCCTGATTCTGGGAGGGATTGAGGGTAGGAGGAAAAGGGGATGACAGAGGATGAGATGGCTGGATGGCATCACCAACTCGATGGACATGAGTTTGAGTAAACTCTGGGAGTTGGTGATGGACAGGGAGGCCTGGCGTGCTGCGATTCATGGGGTTGTAAAGAGTTAGACATGACTGAGCGACTGAACTGAACTGAAGACTACTATCATTTGATTAAATAAAACCATATTTTATATACTATCAAAACTTTAGCATTTTAAAGCTTACTTTATAAATAGGCAACAAAAAAGTCATTTAAAAATCTCTAATACAATAACCTTTTTTTTTCCAGTTCTAAAATCTATATATAGCTCAAAATGCTTTATTCTTCTCTCTTTCTAAGTAAACATCTGGAGAAAGAATAGTAGCTTTAATATTGAATTCCTTGACCCTTGTCAGGTTGTCACACTATTAATGTTATTTAAAAGTAATGTTTTTTCCTATGAGTGTGAATTAAGCATGGATTCTATTTATCACCAGCACATGCCTAGTGGCCATTTCTAAGTTATATTTCTGCAGAGTTGAATTATTGTAAATAAGACTGTGCCAAATGTTAATTGATTATTCTAGGGTAATGAGTATTTTTAAAAAGGGGAATTTTCAGTTGTCTAGTTGCAGATGATATTTATTTTGTGGTTGTGGTACTAGATGATTTTTAAGAAAACATATTGACATGAAAATCTACTATCTTTTAGATCAATACAAGAGTGTCGATTGAATAAAAGTTATTTTCTTCTTATTTGCAAAAGCCATTAGGCTGGTTTATCTAAAATTATATGTAATCAGGGATGGTATAAATTGTTTTCATTGTGATGAAAGTCTGATCCATCACTGGCTGTGTCACCTGTCAAAAATAAATGAATCAAGCCAACCACTGATCATTATACTTAATCATGTTTTTGTTATTGCAGTGAATAACTTTTTGTGAGTGGGCAGAAGTCCTGACTGTTAAAAAATTAAAAAGTAACTGCCATTCTTTTAGAGTCTGAGGAAGGGTTCAAAAGTGCTATGAATTATAGTTTTAAAAACTTGTAACACTCTGAATGTCTGTGTTGAATTTCATCAAATATCTCTGCCCTGACAGTTATTATTTAAATTTCCAATTCTTATGCAAAGAATATGATAAATAAATATGTCATATGTCACAGAGATTTCACACAAAGATCTCTCACATATTATGTTTATTATCTAACCGTCATTTTTCTATCTATGTTTCCATCCCTTTATCTGTCTTTCTTGCTGTATATTGAGGATGGCAGAAATTCTTTTCTGCTCGACCACATTGTCTTTCAGAGGGACCTGAAAGGATTCAAACCCAGCTGTAGAGTCTTCCTTAAAGATGTTACTTGGTAGCCTGATATAATAGCTTTGTTAGAATCTGAAAACAAAAATTTGTAAGGTCCCATTTGCTTCTCAGTGCCAAGCTAATAGGAAACCAAGACATCATTTAGTTTTTATAAGCAGCATATAAAAATACTTAAAGTTGGCTAGGAAGAACATGCATATATATAGAAAAACGGCACAGATACACTTACTTTACCCAATGGTTCATATTCTTTGAGGCTCTTTACATAATTTTCAATGCTTTATTACCAGAACTTGAATCCAGATGGAGAAATTTATGAGTTCAGAAAAGTACAGCACAGTTTATAGTACTCATATATTTAACTGCAACTGTTGTGGCACTTTTTCAAAGCTTGCAAAATCCTGTATTGTGTATCCCCTTTATTTGCTGCTCTTTTAATACTAGGTACTTAAAAATTTTAACTCAAAGAACAAAAATAGAAAGGAAACTGGAGTTAAGATTACAATATGGAAGGGCTCATTTTTATAAGTGAACAAATATACTCAAATTCAAATACAATACATAGTCATAGCCCTTCTTATTCTTCTTCCTGCCAGCTATCAACTATAAACTAAACTGAAAAGTGATATCAGAAGATGTGTAAATATAAGATAAAAAGTATTTACAAACATATAACTACAGTTTTCTGTCTTTCCACACTGTTTTCTTATACCCTTTTTTATTCAAATATAGAAAAGCTCCTGTAATTTATATTTTTATTTACTTCAAAGTAAATCACTGTACTAAGGATTAACATGTACAAAGTGCAAAGTGTCAAGGAAGCAAAGAATTAAAAAAAAATAATATAAATTTATTTATTTTAATTGGAAGTTAATTACTTTACAATATTGTATTGGTTTTGCCATACATCAACATGGATCTGCCACAGGTGTACACATGTTCCCCATCCTGAACCCTCCTCCCTTGTCCCTCCCCATCCCCTCCCTCCAGGTCATCCCAGTGCATCAGCCCCAAGCATCTTGCACCATGCATCGAGTCTAGACTGGTGATTCATTTCACATATGATATTATACAACTTTCATTGCCATTCTCCCAAATCATCCCACTCTCGCCTTCTCCCACAGAGTCCAAAAGACTGTTCTATACATCTGTGTCTCTTTTGCTGTCTCGCATACAGGGTTATCGTTACCATCTTTCTAAATTCCATATATATGTGTTCGTATACTGTATTGGTGTTTTGCTATCTATCTGGCTTACTTTGCTCTGTATAATAGGCTCCAGTTTTATCCACCTCATTAGAACTGATTCAAATGTATTCTTTTTAATGGCTGAATAGTACTCCATTGTGTATATGTAACACAGCTTTCTTATCCATTCATCTGCTGATGGACATCTAGGTTGCTTCCATGTCTGGCTATTATAAACAGTGCTGTGATGAACATTGGGGTACACATGTCTCTTTCAATTCTGGTTTCCTCAGTGTGTATGCCCAGTAGCAGGATTGCTGGGTCATAAGGCAGTTCTATTTCCAGTTTCTTAAGGAATCTCCACACTGTTCTCCATAGTGGCTGTACTAGTTTGCATTCCCACCTACAGGGTAAGAAGGTTCCCTTTTCTCCACACCCTCTCCAGCATTTATTGTTTGTAGACTTTTGGATCGCAGCCATTCTGACTGGCATGAAATGGTACCTCACTGTGGTTTTGATTTGCATTTCTCTTATAATGAGTGATGTTGAAGATATTTTCATGTGTTTGTTAGCCATCAGTATGTCTTCTTTGGCAAAGAATTTGCAGTTGCATATATGGAACATTTCTCTTGTCCATGTAAAAATTAGCTCACCCACATAACTAAGCCAAAGCCATTCCAATGTTGGGCCCAGGTAAAATGCCATTGGGGCCTTTTATATCCACTGTATATAGTGTAAAATATATTGTTCATAATTATATTGTTATATGTTATTGTTATTGTTCATTATCATATTGTTCATAAAGCATATGCGTGCTTTAAATTCTTATATATTTAAACTTATTCTTGCATTTTATAAATATTTCCTTGTGATATTAAATAATTTTGGATTGTTTTGAATAGATTTTTATAGCTTGCATGCTTTCTATCTTGTCAATATACTTTAGTGTAACTAAGTAGGTTTATTGTTATAAATTTAAGTTGCTTCTAATTTTTACCATCTTTGAGCACATATTTGAATGAATCATTTTTTATTTTGTAAAGACTGGAGTAGGAAATGGCAACCGACTCTAGTATTCTTGCCCGGAGATTTCCATGTGCATAGGAGCCTGGCAGGCTATAGTCCATGGGATCACAAAGATTTGGATACAACTGAGCAAATAACACTTTCACTTTCACAATTCCAAAACTATGTTTCATGGAACTCTATAAACAAAAGGGTTCTGTCATCTAAAAAATTTGAAAAGTACTAAATATTAGGTGGGCTTCCCTTGTGGCTCAGCTGGTAAAGAATCCGCCTGCAATGCAGGAGACCTGGGTTTGATCTCTGAGTTGGAAAGATCCTCTGAAGAAGGGAATGGCTACCTACTCCAGTATTCTGGCCTGGAGAATTCCATGGCCTGTATAGCGCTCCTTTATTAGGTTCTCCTTTTAGGTATTTAAAATGTGTATTAACATATAAAGACTAAGATAACCTACAGTAGTGAGTTCTTTGGAACCAAATTAAACTCAGACTCACTAGAACACAGAATCCCATCTCTATGTAATATATCACAATTCAAATGTTCCACAGGATAAATGTTGGAATATGAAATCCTTACCTTATCTATTTTATAAATAAACATATATTATTGTTGAGGACTTTTGAACTGTTTATTAGCATCCTTTGATAAGATGGTCCGCCTTAAGTAATAAGAACCTAAAATGACAACTTGACTTCTTGGCTATTGCGTGCTTAGCTATTAAATTATATTTGACCATATACGTATTGAGATAATCACTTTATTAATTCAAAGAAACTATGTAGTGACATTTCTTCTTCTCAGTCAGTTCAGTCACTCAGTTGTGTTTGACTTTTTGCAACCCCATGGATTGCAGCATGCCAGGCCTCCCTATTCATCACAAACTCTCAGAACTTACTCAAACTCATGTCCATTGAGTCGGTGATGCAATCCAACCATCTTATCTTCTGATATCCCCTTCTGCTCTCTCCAATCTTTTCCAGCATCAGAGTTTTTTCTAATGAGTTAGTTTTTCGCATCAGGTGACCAGAGTATTGGAATTTCAGCTTCAGCTACAATCCTTCCAATGAATATTCAGGACTGATTTCCTTTAGGGTGAACTGGATGTATCTCCTTGCAGTCCAAAGGACTCTCAAGAGTCTTCTCCAATACCTCAGTTCAAAAGCATCAATTCTTTGGTGCTCAGCTTTCTTTATAATCCAACTCTCACATCCAAACATGGCTACTGGAAAAACCATAGCCTTAAATAGATGGACTTTTGTTGGAAAAATAATGTCTCTGCTTTTTAATAAGCAGGTTGGTCAAAAATTTTGGCCTAGGTTGGTCAAAACTTTTCTTCCAAGGAGTAAGCATCTTTTAATTTCATGGCGGCATTCACCATCTGCAGTTATTTTGGAGCCTCCAAAAATAAAGTCTCTCACTGTTTCAGTCATTTCCACATCTATTTGCCCTGAAGTGATAGGATCTGATGCCGTGATCTTAGTTTTCTGAGTGTTGAGTTTAAGCCAACTTTTTCACTCTCCTCTTTCACTTTCATCAAGAGGCTCTTTAGTTCTTCTTTGCTTTCTGCAATAATGGTGGTATCATTTGCATATCTGAAGTTATTGATATTTCTTCATGCAATCTTGATTTCAGCTTGTGCTTCATCTAGTCCAGCATTTCGCATGATGTACTCTGCATACAAGTTAAATAAGCAGGGTGACAATATACAGCCTTGACATACTCCTTTTCCAATTTGGAACCAGTCTGTTGTTCCATGTCCAGTTCTAACTGTTGCTTCCTGACCTGAATACAGATTTCTCAAGAAGCAGGTCAGGTGGTCTGGTATTCCCATCTCTTTCAGAATTTTCCAGTTTGTGATGATGCACACTGTCTAAGGCTTTGGCAGAATCAATAAAGCACAGGTAGATGTTTTTTCTGGAACTCTCTTGCTTCTTCAATTATCCAGAGGATGTTGGCAATTTGATCTCTGGTTCCTCTGCCTTTTCTAAAACCAGTTTGAACATCTGGAAGTTCATTGTTCACATAGTGCTGAAGCCTGGCTTGGAGAATTTTGAGCATTACTTTGCTAGTGTGTGCTGGTAAGTTGCTGCAGTCGTATCAGACTCTTTGCGACCCCACAGACGACAGCCCACCAGGCTCCCTTGTCCCTGGGATTCTCCAAGCAAGAACACTGGAGTGAGTTGCCATTTCCTTCTCCAATGCATGAAAGTGAAAGTGAAATCGCTAAGTCGTGTCTGACTCTTAGCAACCCCATGGGCTGCAGCCCACCAGGCTCTTCCATCCATGAGATTTTCCAGGCAAGAGTACTGGAGTGGGGTGCCATTGCTAGTGTGTGAGATGAATGCAATTGTGCATTAGTTTGAGCATTCTTTGGCATTGCCTTTCTTTGGGATTGGAATAAAAACTGACCTTTTCCAGTCCTGTGGCCACTGCTGAATTTTTGAAATTTGCTGGCATATGGAGTGCAGCACTTTCACAGCATCATCCTGTAGGATTTGAAATAGCTCAACTGGAACTCCATCACCTCCACTAGCTTTGTTCATAGTGATGCTCTCTAAGGCCCATTTCACATTCCAGGCTGTGTGGCTCTAGGTAAGTGATTATACCATTGTGACTATCTGGGTCATGAAAATATTTTTTTGCAGTTCTTCTGTGTATTCTTGCCACCTCGTTTTTATATCTTCTGCTTCTGTTAGATCCCTACCATTTCTGTCTTTTACTGAGCCCATCTTTGTATAAAATATTACCTTGGTATCTCTAATTTTCTTGAAGAGATCTCTAATCTTTCCCATTTGATTTTTTCCTTTCTTTACACTGATCACTGAAGATGGCTTTCTTATCTCTCCTTGCTATTCTTTGGAACTCTGCATTCAAACAGGTATATATTTCTTTTCCTCCTTTGCTTTTTGCTTCCCTTCTTTTCACAGGTATTTGTAAGCCCTCCTCAGACAGCCATTTTGCTTTTTTGCATTTCTTTCTTGGTGATTGTCTTGATCCCCATCTCCTGTACAATGTCACAAACCTCCTTCTTCAGTTCCTTTGTCTATCAAATCTAATCCCTTAGATCTATTTCTCACTTCCACTGTATAATCGTGAGGGATTTGATTTAGGTCATACCTGTATGGTCTAGTGGTTTTCCCTACTTTCTTCAATTTAAGTCTGAAATTGTCAATAAAGAGTTCATCATCTGAGTCTTCTCCTGGTCTTGTTTTTTGCTGAGTGTATAGAGATTCTCCATCTTGGGATGCAAAGAATATAATTCATCTGATTTCAGGATCACCATCTGGAGATGTCCATGTACTGAGTCTTCTCTTGTGTTGTTGGAACACACAATTCTTCTGAATTAGCTATTTTTGCTTTTTTAGAGAGAAAAGTCTGATTCTTTAGGTTTTAATCCTTCAAAACTAGTTCAATAGCTTTTAAAACATACTTTACTTGAAATATTAGTAGGATATCAAATGGTGGTGAGAATGTCAACAGCTGGAAATTTTAGACAGTAATGTTAAGTATGTATATGTATATAGGCATGGTGGGAAACATTATGGCATTTTCAGAAAAAGGTGAAAATATGCACAGTGCTTAGCTAACAACTCTGTTCCTTGCAATATACTCTGTGAAAGTCCTTGTTTATATACACACCCTTGAGATATCATCACACAGACATACCAGGAAACTTACACATATTAAAGTATTTCTAACAGACATGTTTGTATGTATATAAAAACAAGAAAATGCCATGAACAGAAGACAGGACATACAAACTGTGTTATTGTTCATGTACAATGGAATACCACAGAGCAGCAAAGATAGTGATCATAGTGAATCCAGCAGCAGGGCAAAGGAAATCGTAAAAAAGTTTCTGAAGAACATATATTTGACAATTATATAATGATTAAAAGCAGGCAAAACAAGCAGTCTTTTGGTGAAAAATACAAATACTTGTGGTAAAACTATTAAAAGAACAGCGAGTCTAGATCGGAAGTCCTCTGGGACACAGAAGTGAAACAGAATGAAATTTGGGAAGAGGATGTATGGAACTTTGGATGTTTTTCCAATAATCTACTTTAAAAAAATTATAGTTGGTTTACAATGTAATATTAATTTCAGGTGTACAGAATAGTGATTCAGGTATATTTTGAGATATACATATGTATATACACACATATCGGAGAAGGCAATGGCACCCCACTCCAATACTCTTGCCTGGAAAATCCCATGGACAGAGGAGCCTGGAAGGCTGAAGTCCATGGGGTCGCTGAGGGTCGGACACGACTGAATGAATTCACTTTCACTTTTCACTTTCATGCATTGAAGAAGGAAATGGCAACCCACTCCAGTGTTCTTGCTTGGGGAATCCCGTGGACGGGGGAGCCTGGTGGGCTGCCCTCTATGGGGTCACACAGAGTCGGACACGACTGAAATGACTTAGCAGCATACACACATAATATGTTTGTATATGTGCATTTTGTATGTATATATATATATATTCTTTTTCAGATTCTTTTTTCTTGTAAGTTAGTATGAAATACTGAGTATAGTTCTCTGTGCTATAAACTAGGTCCTTGTTGCTTATCTATTTTATATATAGTAGTATGTATACATTAATCCCAACCTCCAAAATTTTCCTTCCCCCTTCCCTTTCTCCTTTTGTAACCATAAGTTTGTTTTCTATGTCTGTGGTTCCATTTCTGTGTTGTAATAATTTATATAGAAATTAGTTATTTCTAATATAAACTATATTATGTATATTATCTTGCCTTCATTATTTGGGGGCAATTAAAATGTCTACTTTTTTTTTTTTTTTCTAATTGAGCAACAATTTATGGGCGTCCATTATCTGCCAGATACTATCAAAGTGCAAGAAATACAAGATAAACAAACCAGCCTGAGCTTCTTTTTTGAGCATGCTGAGCTTGTGAATTTGAAATCTTTTAACATGATAAATTCATTTACATGTAACATACAGAGGGAGACAGAAGTGAAGAATTGTGAAAGTTGTTTCTGCTAGAGTTATTGTGCCATATTACTTCATCATATTTCAATATTTACTGTGGGAAATCTATGGAAAAGGAGGTCTTGTCAATTGCTGGTATTTATGATAAGCTTTAAGAAAGGAAAATAAGAGTGATCATGCCAGTTTAAAGAAGAGCACTATGTTTCTGAGCCTGTGCAGCAGTAATGATTTACACTAGTTATTATCTAAAGTCAAATGGCTACTAGAATCTTATACTGACTGACTGTCACCACTGAAGACAACATAGAAACAAATGCCCAGATCAAATCGTTAAGTGCTGTCAGAGACATCGAAGGTCTTTGACAGATCATGGTATATGACCTAAACACACATGTATTTAAGTCCATTCAAAGTTTCATGGTGCCCATCAACAGATCATTTTGAAATATGAAATATTTAGCAAAGATATGAGTTTTAAAAATGTTTTATACATTTGAAAAATCTTTTTGAAATGACTAAAACTTTCTTATGCAGTCCATAGAATAAAGAAACAAATTAGAATTGTTGGCTTGAAATGCACTGGAATAATTCAGGAGAATTGAGGCTTTTAGAACTGACATAAATCAATGAGCATACTTACTAAGGATTATCTACGGGTAGGAAACAATCAATGAGTTTGGTGAAATGCTTTCTGAAAGCACAGCACCTTTCTTAGTTTACAGCCTAATATTAGTTTCTTTGAAAAAGGAGATTTTTTAGACAAAGCATTTTTTGCCTCATTCTTTAGTCTAGCTGAGAGGAGAGAAAATAGCTTTTCCCAGGATGACTAGCAAATGCTTATTACATTCCTAGGCCCCAAATGTGTAAAGTACAGAGAGGTTTCAATAAAATCCTTGTCAAGTCTTTCTCTCCTTTCCTTTAAGTCTTTCCTTGTTGGTTGATTTTAACTGAGAATTGATTTTAACTGACCTAGCTGTGGGGTAGGGCACTGAAGGTGTGTCACTGGGGCTAAAGGATTCCCACAGAGGTAAGCAGGGTTTCTAAAATGACCCTTTGAGATAAAGCTCTGTAAATATCAGAATGAGTCCTATTTGACAGATCATTGCTGACTACTAGAATTTTCCTCTCTTCACATTTCATTTTCATCTGCTATTTTTTTTTCTTCCTGTTTCTAGTTTGCTTAATGTGTATGTGTGTGATGTTACTTTATTAGAATAATCTGATTTAACATCTCATTAATCATTATATTATTTACATAAGACTCAATGTTTACAAACATCAACAACATTTGATACACATTTTAAAAATAGCCAATAGCATCGTTACTTTTGCTCTCTCTGGCTCTTCCAATTTTTTACTACTGTTCAACAATTTACCCCAAAACTTAGTACCTCAAAATAGCCATTTTATTTTGACTATGATTTGAGGGGTCAGGAACTGGAGAAAATTTAAGATGATCTGGGCCTGATCCTCATGGCATCAGCTGTGTGGCTTGGGCTCAAAGATTCACTTGCAAGGATGCTTCTTCACTCTCAAGTCTGGAGCCATGCTACTTTGTGGCCTTGCTGTTCACATTACATCTCATTTTGCAGGATCTCTCCAGGTGATTTGGAGTTCTTGAAGCATGGTACTCTCAGGAGAGTCAAACTTTCTACATGATGGCTGGCTTGCCCGAGTGAGCTTTCCAAGAGACTTAGCAGAAGCTCCAATACTTATAACCTAGCCTTGGAGGATATGCAGTATGAATTCTGTCACATCCCATTGGTTGAAAGGAGTCACAGCACAGATTCCATGAGAAGGGGAAATGTTGACTCCACATCTCTATGGGAAATGTAGCCAAGGATTCATGACATTCTTAATCTCCAGCACTGATATTCAAATTCTTGATCTTCCATACAATCTTTTTTACCAATTTCCAAGTAGGTTCTTCCTAGAGTGTAACTTTTGTTATAGTAGAAATAGCATATGCTTTAAAGTTAAGGTTAAATCCTAGCTTCATTTTGTGTAATTTTCATTATTTAAAATATCTGAGCCTCATATTTATGAACTGTATGGAATTTTCCAGGCAACAATACTGGAGTGAGTTGCCATTTCCTCTTCCATTCTCATATGAAGATGTACATGAAAACATTTTAGGAAAAGAAAAGAAATCACAGAATGTACCCAATGTGTGTAATGTAGTGCCTGGCATTAAAAAAAAAAATAAATAAATAAATAAATTTCTCTAATTCATTCATGGTACGTTTTCTCCAGATGTGTGGTTTTCCTTCATAAAGATGACATCTATAGCTTGAAATCTCATTCTCTAATGTGTCCTAAATGTAACTTGCTATTGAAAAAATTCTTCCTAAAGTATTTCTTTAAATAGTTAGCTCTATTATGACAATGTACTGAAATCTAATAGAATGTAATCTATCTGGACAGATAAGACTCCCATAGTCTACCTCCAATTATCTTTCATATAGGCTTAGATCCACATTTACCTGGTTTGAGCCAATTAATCCATACTGTACACTGAGTCCTCAATCGAAAAACATTTCTCAAGCACTTGCTAAGTTCCTGGAAATATTAATATACATTCCAGAGATAAAAACATGAATAAGACATATCTTTCCTTCTACTACATTTACATTTCTTTCTACTACATTTACATCTTAAGTTCTAAGCTGAAATTCTGGCTACCTACTTAATCAAATGTGGCTACTATACATATATCATGTTCACAAGTGGGTCTGGAAGCAGAACATCTTCATTGCGTCTCCTGCTTCTCAATTATCTTGACAGTCAACATCTGTGTGAATCCTTTTCTTATGTCTTCAACTTCCATTTTGCCAAATTTCCTTGTAATTTTTTTTTTACTACTATCAGTCATGTTTCCACCTCTATTTCCTAACAATACAACTGAAAACTGTGATTCTCAATTCTCCCAGAGGAAACTAGCTCTCCACTCACTTTGTCTCCTTGGACCATTCTGAGGATAATTCTTTAACCTTGTTCATTTCATTTTGAAGAGAAGAATTTATCTTGTATGTACCCAACAAATGCTTAAATCTATTTTACCCACTTTCTCTGGAAACCATCAAAACTTTGGATCAGTACCTTATATAACTTTAGTTATTTGTACCTATATGTTATTTAACTTATATTCAAATCTAGCTTTTTGTGTATTTGAGTCCTTGTAGAAAAAGGAATATTAATATGCTTAATTAGAAAGATTTTTGATGCAAAGATGGGCTCAGTAAAGGACAGAAATGGTCTGGACCTAACAGAAGCAGAAGATATTAAGAAGAGGTGGCAAGAATACACAGAGGAACTGTACAAAAAAGACTACATGGCCCAGATAATCACGATGGTGAGATAACTCACCTAGAGCCAGACATCCTGGAATGTGAAGTCAAATGGCCTTAGGAAGCATCACTATGAACAAAGCTAGTGGAGGTGATGGAATTCCAGTTGAGCTATTTCAAATCCTGAAAGATAATGCTGTGAAAGTGCTGCACTCAATATGTCAGCAAATTTGGAAAACTCAGCAGTGGCCACAGGATTGGAAAATATCAGTTTTCATTCCAATCTCGAAGAAAGGCAATGACAAAGAATGCTCAAGCTACCACACAGTTACACTCATCTCACATGCTAGTAAAGTAATGCTCAAAATTCTCCAAGTCTGCCTTCAGAAATACATGAACTGTGAACTTCCAGATGTTCAATCTGGTTTTAGANATATCAGTTTTCATTCCAATCTCGAAGAAAGGCAATGACAAAGAATGCTCAAGCTACCACACAGTTACACTCATCTCACATGCTAGTAAAGTAATGCTCAAAATTCTCCAAGTCTGCCTTCAGAAATACATGAACTGTGAACTTCCAGATGTTCAATCTGGTTTTAGAAAAAGCAGAGGAACCAGAGATCAAATTGCCAACATCCGCTGGATCATCAAGAAAGCAAGAAGTTCCAGAAAAACATCTCTTTCTGCTTTAGTGACTATGGCAAAGTCTTTGACTGTGTGGATCACAATAAATGGTGGAAAATTCCGAAAGAGATGGGACTACCAGATCACCTGCTCTGCCTCTTGAGAAACCTGTATGAAGTTCAGGAAGCAACATTTAGAACTGGACATGGAATGACAGACTGGTTCCAAATAGGAAAAGGAGTACGTCAAGGCTGTATATTGTCACCCTGCTTATTTAACTTATATTCAGAGTACATCATGAGAAAAGCTGGGCTGGAGGAAGCAGTAGCTGTAATCAAGATTGCTGAGAGAAATATCAATAACCCCAGATATTCAGATGATACCACCCTTATGGCAGAAAGTGAAGAACTAAAGAGCCTCTTGATGAAAGCAAAAGAGGAGAGTGAAAAGTTGGCTTAAGCTCAACATTTAGAACACTATGATCATGACATCTGGTCCCATCACTTCATGGCAAATAGATGGGGAAACAGTGGAAACAATGGCTGACTTTATTTTTCTGAGCTCTAAAATCACTCCAGATGGTGACTGCAGCCATGAAATTAAAAGATGCTTACTTCTCAGAAGGAAAGTTATGGCCAACCTAGACAGATTACTAAAAAGCAGAGACATTACTTTGTCAGCAAAGGTCTGTCTAGTCAAGGCTATGGTTTTTCCAGTGGTCATGTATGGATGTGAGAGTTGGACTGTGAAGAAAGCTGAGTGCCGAAAAATTGATGCTTTTGAACTGTGGTGTTGGAGAAGACTCTTGAGAGTCCCTTGGACAGAAAGGAGATCCAACCAGTCCATCCTAAAGGAAATCAGTCCTGGGTGTTCATTGGAAGGACTAATGTTGAAGCTGAGACTCCAATACTTTGGCCACTTCATGCAGAGAGCTGACTCACTGGAAAAGACCCTGATGCTGGGAAAGATTGAGGACAAGAGGAAATGGGGACAACAGAGGATGAGATAGTTGGATAGCATCACTGATTCAATGGACATACGTTTGGGTGGACTCTGGGAATTGATGATGGACAGGGAGGTCTGGTGTGCTGCAGTTCATGGAGTCGCAAAGAGTTGGACATGACTGAGTGACTGAACTGAACTGAATTAGAAAGACAATTAATAATTCATTTTTACCAGTATGAAATAAATAAGTAAATCATTTAACAAATTATACTTCTCTATACCATTTTCAGTTTTTAGTGTTTTTATATAGATATGACTTCTAGAAAATTGAAAATGATTCTAATCATTTTATATGATAGAGCATTTTATATGATAGCCATGAATAGATTCAAAACAGTAATTAGAAGACGTGTACCTTTTCTTTCCATTGACTTTCTCTGTAAGAGTACTGAAGAACTATTTTTTAAAATGATATATGAAAATAGCTTATACTATTTAAAATATATCATTGATCTTAAATCTTAATCACTAAACTTTTTCTTAGTAAAATGGTTCTATGTATTTGATGAGTTGTGCATGCATGCTCAGTTGCTTCAGTCGTTTCTGACTCTTTGTGACCCTATGAACTATAGAGCCCACCAGGCTCCTTTGTCCATAGGATTCTCCAGGCAAGAATACTGTAGTGAGTTCCCAATCCAAGGATCCAACTCACAGCTCCTGCACTGCAGGAGGATTCTTTATCTCTGAGCCACCAGGGAAGCCCATTTGGTAAGTTAGTTCTTATCAATTTATTAATCACTTCTCTCTGTGCTTAACATTTCTTATTATCCTAAATCTATATTGCACCCAAGAATGTTTTCGTGTTTAAAGTTATCTTTGTGAAAGAGAAAATATCTAAGGTCATCTCAAACTCAGTTTTCTATTTTGATTAAAAATAGGATTAAGTATCCTTTTGTAACTGGTATGTGCTGTGTGTGTGTGTGTGTGTGTGTGTGTGTGTATGTGTTTGATTTCTAGGGAAATCTTAAGTACCCGAATATAAGATTAGGGTTGAGTGGCTACATTACTCTTAAATGAGCGATGGAGTATTTCTCCCAAACATACTTACATTTAAAAGTTGGCATAGAGAAGGATGAATGATAATTCTTAGCAACTGCAGTCAATATATTTCAAGTACAGGTAGAGTAGGGAATAATTTTTCAGGAGGAAGGGCTCTGTCATTCTCCAATCAGACCATATAGAAGACTTTGTATTCTGCTTCATAGATTTTGCCTTCACAGGTTTGTAATAAATATCCTGCAAAGTTGTAACTTGGAAGAAGTAGGAAATAATGTGGTAGAATCACTGCAACAGTATTCAATCAGCCTCATTCGTACATTTCAAAAAAGAATGTAAGGCCCTGGAAACATGCAATCGGAGTTATCATTTAGTTCTTCCTTTACACAGTAACTGATTCATTTGTTTATTATGTATCCTTGGAAAACCTATCTTGTATGAAGTACTATGCTAATTCTTGTGAATACACAAAAGTATATCCAAATTTTAAAATGTTTACAACCTCATAGTAAAACTTTCCATCTTATATGATCTATATTTGTTTTGAATTGCTCTTGGCTTAGTCCCTGGTGGCTCAGAGGGTAAAGTGTCTGCCTGCAATGTGGGAAACCCGGGTTCGATCCCTGGGTTGGGAAGATCCCCTGGCAAAGGAAATGGCAACCCATTCAGGTACTCTTGCCTGGAGAATTCCATGAACAGAGAAGCCTGGTAGGCTACAGTCCAAGGGGTATCAAAGAGTCAGACACGACTAAGTGACTATCTGTCTATCTTGAACAATACAGTTTTGAACTGCATGGATCCACTTATATACCTATTTAAAAAAATAAATATATAATTGGTCCTTCATATTGGTAGATTCTGGGTTCCACAACTGCAGTTTCAACCAACTGCTGATTACAAACTTAAACTTGAATCCTTAGACTTGGAACCTGTGGACAGAGGGGAGACTAGGGAACTTCAACATCTATGAGTTTTGGTGTCCGCAGTGTGTGCTAAAACATATTTCCTGCTGATTCTAAGGGAAAACTGTATACGATATCTTAGTATAATTCTATAAATATTTATTATTATATTAATGATAAACTATGTTTATGCTTCATCAGTTCAGTTCAGTTCAGTTGCTCAGTCATGTCCGACTCTTCGTGACCCCATGAATTGCAGCACTCCAGGCCTCCCTGTCCATCACCAACTCCCGGAATTTACTCAAATTCATGTCCATCGAGTCAGTGATGCCATCCAGTCATCTCATCCTCTGTCGTCCCCTTCTCCTCCTGGCCCTAATCCCNAGTTCAGTTCAGTTGCTCAGTCATGTCCGACTCTTCGTGACCCCATGAATTGCAGCACTCCAGGCCTCCCTGTCCATCACCAACTCCCGGAATTTACTCAAATTCATGTCCATCGAGTCAGTGATGCCATCCAGTCATCTCATCCTCTGTCGTCCCCTTCTCCTCCTGGCCCTAATCCCCCCAGCATCAGAGTGTTTTCCAATGAGTCAACTCTTCGCATGAGGTGGCCAAAGTACTGGAGTTTCAGCTTCAGCATCATTCCCTCCAAAGAAGTCCCAGGGCTGATCTCCTTCAGAACGGACTGGTTGGATCTCCTTGCATTCCAAGGGACTCTATGCTTCATAATCTAGCATAAATATTTGTAGTGCAGTCTTTTGTTTTTAAAAATGTGCCTGTTTGAAGAATAACTTATATTGGTAGTTCTCAAAGGGAAAATTTCTGGGATGAGTGTGGGTATATGTTTTCTCAGGGTCAGCAAGAGGAAAATCGTTTTCATAATACATCATAAAATTATTTTTATTTTTTGCATTCTCATTTTCTTACAAGTACAGTTTTCTAGAGACTATGTGATATGTGATATTACAGCAAAAGTACATCTGAGAATCTGTCTTTTCTTATCAAATATTAAAGAGATTATACTCATTTAAATCAAAGCCATTTCTCTTAATGGTTGTTTTATTTAGGAAAATATGTTACTATATATTGGATTTATTTTACTTACTTTTGAAATAGTTTATAAATAAATGTATGTTTTCATTTTTAATGTCTAACATGGTGGGTATTTTTAAATATAACCCATGTAAAATAAGTCTTTTGAGGCCCTCAATAATATTTAATAGTGTAAAAGTGTCTAATGTTGAACATTTTGAGAATGATATTACTATAATTTTTTTTCCTGTATCATTTCAATTAACAGTTTGGATTCACTTCATTTTATATCTTTGCAGTCATATAATTTTATTTTTCTAGACATGAACACATATCCTAATTCATTCATGCATTCAAGAAACACTCAGTGTGTTTTATTGTGCTGAAAACTGGGAATACTGAAGTAAATTAATTGAATTTTATTATATAAGAAGTACATTTAATCAAGTTATCACTAAAAAATGGAAAATTCACCTGTGCTCAGCTCAAAGGAAAGCTATATGGTTTATGTTTTCCTATAATATTTTGATTTGACCTCAGGGGCATGGACAGGAACCCTTCTTAAAAGTTATGTTTGAGCTGAAATATAAAGGATTTATAAGCATTCCTAGGATTCTGAATGGAAAGGAAATCACAGAGAGAGGAAATAGTGTATGCAAATATGCCATGGAAGGAGAGAGCAGGAAGGAGCACAGTGAGAAAGGAAAATTCAGCAGAACAATCTGGCACACACACAGTAATAAGACAGATAGGGTCAGAATAGGTGATTCAGGTGAAGAGGGAGGCAGGGACCAAACAGTAAAAGGCTGTATGTGCATGCAAAAGAATCTGTCCTAATCCTGAGAGGAATGTGAAGCCACCAGGAAGTTTAAATGAGGAAAATGGTCATCAAAGGGAACCTTTTGGGTTTCATGATTTGATCTGTGGGTACACAAAAAAGCACAGCTCTGAGATGATGGAGTTTGAGCTTGTCTGATAATTTTCCAGATGAGGGGAATATTTAGGGGTAAAGGCAAAGTAGCTTTTCAATGAATAAAATATGCGGAGGAGTCACAGGTTTATGAATGGGCTTTCTTTCATTAATTCATGCATTTAAGGAATTTAAAATTTAAAGAAATTGAAGGCATTCTCTAAGAAATTAGAGATTTCTGGACTATAGAGCCGGCTAGCTGGTGAAACTTTCAACTTGAGGGGAAGGAGGAAGCACTGGCCAGTAAAGGCCCAGTTCAGTTCAGTTCAGTTCAGTCATTTAATCATGTCAGATTTTTTGTGACCCCATGAATAGCAGCATACCAGGCCTCCCTATCCATCACCAGTTCCCAGAGTCTACCCAAACCTATGTCCATCGAGTCAGTGATGCCATCCAAATATCTCATTCTCTATTGTCCCCTTCTCCTCCTGCCCTCAATCTTTCCCAGCATCAGGGTCTTTTCCAGTGAGTCAGCTNAGCTTTCTTTAACATTGTTTTTCTTTGGGATTGGAATGAAAACTGATGTTTCCCAGTCCTGTGGTCACTGCTGGATTTTCCACATTTGCTGACATGTTGAGTGCAGCACTTTCACAGCATCATCTTTCAGGATTTGAAATAGCTCAACTGGAATCCCATCACCTCTACTAGCTTTGTTCTCAGTGATGCTTTCTAAGACCCACTTGACTTCACATTCCAAGATGTCTGGCTCTAGTTGAGTGATCACACCATCATGATTATCTGGGTCGTGAAGCTCTTTTTTGTACAGTTCTTTTGTGTATTGTTGCCACCTCTTCTTAATATCTTTTGCTTCTGTTATGTCCCTACCATTTCTGTTCTTTATTGAGCCCGTCTTTGCATGACATCTTCCCTTGGNAGACCCACTTGACTTCACATTCCAAGATGTCTGGCTCTAGTTGAGTGATCACACCATCATGATTATCTGGGTCGTGAAGCTCTTTTTTGTACAGTTCTTTTGTGTATTGTTGCCACCTCTTCTTAATATCTTTTGCTTCTGTTATGTCCCTACCATTTCTGTTCTTTATTGAGCCCGTCTTTGCATGACATCTTCCCTTGGTATCCTTAATTTTCTTGAAGAGATCTCTAGTCTTTCCCATTCTGTTGTTTTCCTCTATTTCTTTGCATTGATCGCTTCTGAGCCCAGAGCTTCTGAGAAATGATGGTTCCTTGGAGCTGTCGCATGTAGGCCTCCAAGTCTACAGTGAAGAATGAAGATGATGAACAGTAAACTTCAGGCTAAATAAGACCAGCACCCCAATAACATCACTCTCAATGAAAAGTGTTGTTTTATCCTCCTGAAATAGAAACATAAATCAAGCTCAAACTGGTTTTGACATCCATTGTTTTTATAGTCCTGGATTTCTTTATTTTTCATTTACTGTGGCCAGGCACACCAGGGATCAGAAGTTATAAATTTTCTTTTTCAAATCAGTTTTTACTGTCTGTTACCTAGTCACCAAAAGCATGGATCTAGAATGTATCACATTACCTGAGGATTCTTTATTGTATTAAAAAAAATTTTTTTTTCTTCCTGGTATACTCTTTATGTAGACTTAAAGCAGCAGCAGTAAATCTCCATCAGATTTCCTTGAAGAGTTGTGTGACTATGGAGAAAGCCCAGTAACAGCCCAACTGGTTCAAATTTCTGGGGGGGAAAAAAAAACCCTCAAATCTAGGAGAACATTTGGATTAACTGCTGGGCAACTCCTCTGTACAGTGAAGTTGGTGGAAACTGCAAAAGGCATTATAGTGGAATGAGTTTTGTGATTGTGGACTGCTCAATGAGGTGGTTATTTACACTTGAGACCTGGGAATAAAGAGGCCCTTGGAAGCTTCTGGAATTCTACTTTCTTTAAGACTTAATGCCATTTCATGGGTCTAGTTATGGTGAACAGGATGTGAGAGAAGCAGCTGCTTTGCAATTCATTGGATTTTGTGACTGAGAAGTCAATTATGATTGACTTTCCAAGGATTCTTGGTTCAGAATTTGCCTCTTTAGTTTTCAGAGAAATTTTGCTTGTTTAACATTGTAATCACAAATTCCTTGATTGCCCTTGTCACATGTGTAATAGTCTAGTATTCCATCCTTCCACCTGTGAAGAGAGCTAATTCTGCTATCAGCTATAATGATTGTTCTTGTGAGACAGTCTGTCTGTGTCCAGTGATATTTTAGACACTTTATTCATTTATGCTAAGGATTTAATTGATTATGTGTTGATGGTTCTCAGAGTGTATATATATATATATATATATATATGTTTGCTTCTTGGGCTGTATAGTGTTTAACATTTACTTTATCCTCAGTCATTTCAACTGAATTTTTAATTTTTGAATAAAATTTTTGTACCTGTTCACCCCACTTTGAATTTTATTGTAATTCAGCAAAAACACATTAAATTAAGCTATATGGAAGTGGAGTATAAATTGATTCAGATACTTATTGATTTAAAAGTATGAAATGATGAGGCTTTTATGTTTAAACACATTATGAATGATGTAAGCCTCCTGCAAATTAGATTCCTTAAAATTAACATACCTGTTTACTTGTTAACACTGATTGATGTCTTAGTTCTTGATGTGACCAATACTTGAGAGACATAATATCACTTGTCTTAGAAATGTGTCATAATTAGGACTATTTATTTAGTCATTCCATCAGTAGTTTCTCACCATTCTGAATATTTTTTGTTATGTGTGTGTGTGTGTATATGTGTATGTGTGCATGCGTTAAGTCATATCCTAGTCCAAGTGATCCCATGGACTGTAGCCCACCCGGCTCCTCTATCCATGGCATTTTCCAGGCAAGATTACTGGAGTAGGATGCCATTTATTCCTCCAGGAGGTCTTCCTGTCCCAGGGATCGAACTCGTGTTCATTGCGTCTCCTGCATTGGGAGGTGGATTCTTTACCGGCTTACATAGATGATTTTTCCCACTGAACTGGTGCCAGTTTTATTATCACAAAATGAAAGAGGTAAGTAATTTAGCAAGATTATTAAAGTTTTTGAATCCACATTTCCTTCATTTCGTTGGGAGTATCTTCCACCTTATAGTCCCACAGCTGTTTTATTAGAAATGTAAAATAGCTAATAGCAATATACCTAATTTAATAATATTCATTTTATAAATTTCAGTAGGAAAGTTGGTAGGCTTGTATTATTCTTTTTATTCTTCTAGCATTTTATGAAGAACTTAGCTTATAAGAAACAAGAAACAGGCTGATCATGTCTGCCATTTCTGTTTCTAACGAAAAATTGATGGAAGTGAGAGTGTTTTCAGGAAAAATACACATAAAAACACAAAAGCAAAACAAAAACAATTGCTAGTTGGCTTCTCTGCGGTAAACAAAGCAAAGCATTATTTTAAGGGAAAGAAGGAAGAGATGGCAGAGGCCATTTAGACTTGAACTCCTCTGCATGAAGGCCATCCACCCCAAGCCTATCAATCACACATGATGACCAGCCAATCTTTGCAGGCTGTCATTCCTCTAGCAAAAGATAAGGCAGTGCAACCATCCCCAGCTTTGATGAAACTTTTATGAAGGAAAATTTATACTAGTTGTACCTGACGCTCAGTTTGGAGCTGATTAAATGATTTATATTTTGCTTGATCAGAAAACCAGGCAGATTAAAAATTGTGGCAGTCCCCTTTCAGAGTGCATATTGTTGTCTTCAGGTCACTGCTGAGAGAAATTGTCAGTGCTGTTCAAGGTCAGCTCAGCACTTCGTCCTTTCTCAAGGCAAGTCATCACTTAAGTGGCTAGATGTATATTTCTAAGAGCAATGCCTTTGAAACCTGACTTTCCCTTGTAATTACAGTCCTGCCAAATAAGATGTTAATTTAGAGTTGTTTGGGGTTTCTAGAGGTATAAATTGAGTTTACTTAAATATCCTCCAGAAGTCTTATCTCTCAAGTTCAAGACACACATACTTCAAATTACAATTTTAAAGATGCTGGTAACTAATTTGGAAATGGGAGAGAAACTGAATCATACTACCAGAGTTCAGTTCAATTCAGTTGCTCAGTCATGTCTGACTCTTTGCGATCCCATGAATCGCAGCACACCAGGCCTCCCTGTCCATCACCAACTCCCAGAGTTCACCAGACTCACGTCCATCGAGTTGGTGATGCCATCCAGCCATCTCATCCTCTGTCATCCCCTTTTCCTCCTGCCCCCAATCCCTCCCAGAATCAGAGTCTTTTCCAATGAGTCAACTCTGCACATGAGGTGGCCAAAGTATTGGAGTTTCAGCTTTAGCATCAGTCCTTCCAAAGAAATCCCAGGGCTGATCTCCTTCAGAATGGACTGGTTGGATCTCCTTGCAGTCCAAGGGACTCTCAAGAGTCTTCTTCAACACCACAGTTCAAAAGCATCAATTCTTTGGCGCTCAGCTTTCCTCACAGTCCAACTCTCACATTCATACATGACTGGAAAAACCGTAGCCTTGACTAGATGGACCTTTGTTGGCAAAGTAATGTCTCTGCTTTTGAATATGCTATCTAGGTTGGTCATAACTTTTCTTCCAAGGAGTAAGTGTCTTTTAATTTCATGGCTGCAGTCACCATCTGCAGTGATTTTGGAGCCCCCCAAAATAAAGTCTGACACTGTTTCAACTGTTTCCCCATCTATTTCNTTCACCAGACTCACGTCCATCGAGTTGGTGATGCCATCCAGCCATCTCATCCTCTGTCATCCCCTTTTCCTCCTGCCCCCAATCCCTCCCAGAATCAGAGTCTTTTCCAATGAGTCAACTCTGCACATGAGGTGGCCAAAGTATTGGAGTTTCAGCTTTAGCATCAGTCCTTCCAAAGAAATCCCAGGGCTGATCTCCTTCAGAATGGACTGGTTGGATCTCCTTGCAGTCCAAGGGACTCTCAAGAGTCTTCTTCAACACCACAGTTCAAAAGCATCAATTCTTTGGCGCTCAGCTTTCCTCACAGTCCAACTCTCACATTCATACATGACTGGAAAAACCGTAGCCTTGACTAGATGGACCTTTGTTGGCAAAGTAATGTCTCTGCTTTTGAATATGCTATCTAGGTTGGTCATAACTTTTCTTCCAAGGAGTAAGTGTCTTTTAATTTCATGGCTGCAGTCACCATCTGCAGTGATTTTGGAGCCCCCCAAAATAAAGTCTGACACTGTTTCAACTGTTTCCCCATCTATTTCCCATGAAGTGATGGGACCAGATGCCATGATCTTCGTTTTCTGAATGTTGAGCTTTAAGCCAACTTTTTCACTCTCCTCTTTCACTTTCATCAAGAGGCTCTTTAGTTCCTCTTCACTTTCTGCCAGAGTAAATCTGGTAAAATGAAGGGAGCAGTGAGAGGTTGTCTGGAAGAATCTGCTTTATATCATGCATGGGATAGGAAGGAAATGGCTAAGTCTAGAACGGTAGAGATGCCTGAACAGTTCTTTCACATAGTGCATATTTTTTTTAATTCTAATACAGTGTTTAGCAGCACATTTAAATGTCTTTTAAATGAATATCAGTAAGAGTGAAATTTAGTAAACTACAGTAGATTTAAAAATATAAGAAAATAAGTTATAATAGGCTTCAATTTTCTTTTTAGCAGTATTAGAGGATTCTATTATTATAGATAAATTTGGGAACCTGACATGAAAAGGAACAACAAAAAAAGTAGTTCTCAGGACTTCTGTAGTGGTACAAGGGATAAGAATCCACCTGCCAATATAGGGAACATGGGTTTGATCCTTGGTCCAGGAATATTTTACATGCTGTGGAGCAACTAAGCCTATATGCCACAACTACTGAGCCCAGACACTACAAGTACTGAAGCCCACTCCTAGAGCCTGTGCTCTACAACAGGGGAAGCCACTGCAGTGAGAAGTCAGAAGACCACAACAAAGAGTGGCCTCCTCTCCCTGAAAACAGAGAAAGCTCACTGGCAGCAATGAGGACTAGAATAGCCCCAAATAAAATAAATACCTTTTAAAAAATTTAAAAAGTAGTTCACACATATTTTATTCCTCTCTTCATTGATCCTATAGGCATTATTCCCTGCATATATTTCTAAATTTACCCTTAGCTCTCTCCTTGATGGTGATGGTGATGACGATGGTCACCTCATCTTCAGTGAACTGACAGGTTTTATTTATTTCAGTACAGTGTATACAACACTGTCTGTAATGAAGTAGATCTTTTGTAAATATTTTCTGTGTAGTTGAAAGACCAAATAAAATAATAAGCAATTGAAGGTCTTGGTAATCAGAGGTCATGGATTTTCTAGGAATATGAATTCAAGTGGAAAAATAGACAGTTTGAATGGAACAACGTATGAATCCATCAAAGCAGGTGTCTTATTTAAGCAACTGTAAGAGAATTGTATGGCCTAACAGAAGTAGAAGATATTAAGAAGACTTGATAAGAATACACAGAAGAACTGTGAAAAAAGATTTTCACAACCCAGATAATCATAATGGTGTGATCACTCACACCCACCTAGAGCTGGACATCCTGGAATGTGAAGTCAAGTGAGCCTTAGGAAGCATCACTATGAACAAAGCTAGTGAAGGTGATGGGATTCCAGTTGAGCTATTTCAAATCCTGAAAGATGATGCTGTGAAAGTGCTGCACTCAATATGCCAGCAAATTTGGAAAATTCAGCAGTGGCCACAAGACAGGAAGAGGTGAGTTTTCATTCCAGTCCCGAAGAAAAGCAATGTCAAAGAAAGCTCAAACTACCACACAATTGCACTCATCTCACAGGCTAGCAAAGTAATGCTCAAAATTCTCTAAGCCAGTCTTCAGCAATACATGAACCATGAACTTCCAGATGTTCAAGCTGGTTTTAGAAAAGGCAGAGGAACCAGAGATCAAAATGCCAACATCCGCTGGATCATCAAGAAAGCAAGAAGTTCCAGGAAAACATCTATTTCTGCTTTATTGACTATGCCAAAGTCTTTGACTGTGGGGATCACAATAAACTGTGGAAAATTCTGAAAGAGGTGGGACTACCAGACCACCTGCTCTGCCTCTTGAGAAACCTGTATGCAGGTCAGGAAGCAACAGTTAGAACTGGACATGGAACAAGAGGCTGGTTCTAAATAGGAAAAGGAGTACATCAAGGCTGTATATTATCACACTGCTTATTTAACTTATATGCAGAGTACATCATGAGAAACTCTGGGCTGGAGGAAGCACATGCTGAAATCAAGATTGCTGGGAGAAATATCATAACCTCAGTTATGCAGATGACACAACTCTTATGGCAGAAAGTGAAGAAGAACTAAAGGGCCTCTTGATGAAAATGAAAGAGGAGAGTGAAAAAGTTGGCTTAAAGCTCAACATTCAGAAAACTAAGATCAGGCATCCAGTCCCATCACTTCATGACAAATAGAGGGGAAACCAATGGAAACAACGGCTGACTTTATTTTGGAGGGCTCCAAAGTCACTGCAGATGGTGATTGCAGCCGTGAAATTATAAGACCCTTACTCCTTGGAAGGAAAGTTATGACCAAACTAAACAGCTTATTAAAAAGTGGATACATTACTTTGTCAACAAAGGTCTGTCTAGTCAAGGCTATGGTTTTTCCAGTGGTCATGAATGGATGTGAGTTGGACTATAAAGAAAGCTGAGCACTATAGAATTGATGCTTTTGAACCATGGTGTTGGAGAAGACTCTTGAGAGTCCCTTGGACTGAAAGGAGATCCAACCAGTCTATCCTAAAGGAGATCAGTCCTGGGTGTTCATTGGAAGGACTGATGTTGAAGCTGAAACTCCAATACTTTGGCCACCAGATGCAAAGGTCTGACTCATTTGAAAAGACCTTGATGCTGGGAACAACTGAGGGCAGGAGGAGAAGGTGATGACAGAGATGAGATGGTTGGATGGCATCACCTACTCAATGGACATGGATTTGGGTGGAATCAGGGAGTTGGTGATGGACAGGGAGGCCTGGCGTGCTGCAGTTCATGGGGTCGAGAGGAGTCGGACACAAATGAGTGACTGAACTGAAACTGAAAGATAATACCATAGACTTGGTGACTTATGAAGAGCACATATTTACTTCTCATAGATTTGAAAGCTGGGAAATCCAAGATCAGGGTGAATGCACATTCAGTGTCTGGTGAGAAGCTGCTTTCTGATTCACAGACAACTGCCTGCTCACTGTAACTTCATATGATGGAAGAGAGATGGGAGCTCTTTAGGGTCTCTTTGTTGTTTAGTCCCTAAGTTGTGTTGCATACTTTGTGACTCTATGTACTGTAGCATGCCAGTCTCCCCTTTCCTTCACTATCTCCCAGGGTTTGCTCAAACTCATGTCCATTGAGTCAGTGATGTCATCCAACCATCTCATCCTCTATCGCCCCCTTCTTCTACTGCCCTCAATCTTCCCCAACATTAGTGTCTTTTCCAATGAGTTAGCTCTTCACATTAGGTAGCATAATTATTGGAGCTCCAGCTTTAGCATCATTCCTTCCAGTGAATATTCCTGGTTTGATTTTCTTGCTGTCCAAGAAACTTTCAAGAGTCTTCTCCAGTACCACAATTCAAAAACATCCACTCTGGCTTTCAGCCTTTTTTATTGTCCAGCTGTCACATCCATAATGACTCCTGGAAAACCATAGCTTTAACTAGATGGACCTTTGTTGGCAAAGTGATGTCTCTACTTTTTAATATGCTGATTATGTTGGCCATAGCTTTTCTTCTAAAGGGCAAACATCTTTTAATTTCATGACTGCAGTCACTGTCCTGGGTGATTTTGGAGCCCAAGAAAATAAAATTTGTCACTGTTTTAAATTCTTTCCCATCTATTCGCCATGAAGTGATAGGCCCAGATGCTGTGATGTCAGTTTTTATTTTTATTTTTTGTGAGTTTTAAGCCAGCTTCTTCACTCTCCTCTTTCACTCTCATCAAAAGACGTTTTAGTTGCTCTTCACTTTCTGCCATTAGAGTGGTCACTTAGTCATGTGTAACTCTTTTTGTACACCATGGACTATAGCCCACCAGGCTCCTCTGCCCATGATATTCTCCAGGCAAGAATACCAGAGTGGGTTGCCATTTCCTTCTCCTGGGATGTTCTCGACCCAGAGATTGAACCCATGTCTCCCAAGTTGCAGACACTCTACTGACTGAGCCGCCAGGGAAGCCATTAGTGTGGTATCATCTGCTATCTGAGATTGCTGATATTTCTCTCGGAAATCTTGATTCCAGCTTGTGATTTATCCAGCTAAGCATTTTACATATGATTTTACATACTTGTAAAATAAGTTAAATAAGCAGTGTGACAATATATAGCGTAAATATATTCTTTTTCCAATTTTGAACCAGTCCGTTGTTCCATATCCAGTTCTAACTGTTGCTTCTTAACTTGCATATGGGTTTCTCAGGAGGCACCTGAGGTAACTCTGAGAAACTACTCCAAAGAAACAGTAGTGGGAATTCAAAGTACAAGATTTTGGTGAAGGGGGAGTTCAATGCAATGAAGCCCTCATTTTACAAAAGGTTTTCTCTTAGTCACGAGGAACTGATGTCACCATAGAGGGATTTGGGATTTAGTGCTTTTCTAGATTTAAGGAGATATCTTACCTGTCTCCTGAGAAACCTGTATTCAGGTCAGGAAGCAACAGTTAGAACCCAGTATGGAACAACTGACCAGTTCAAGATTGAGAAAGGAGTACTACAGGGCTGCCTGCTGTCACCCTGTTTGTTTAACCTATACACTGAGCACATCATGAGAAATGCCAGCCTAGATGAGTTACAAGCTGAAAGCAAGATAAATGGGAGAAACATCAGCAGCCTCAGATATGCAGATGATACCACTCTAATGGTCGAAAGCAAAGAGAAACTAAAGAGGCTCCTTATGAGGATGAAGGGATAGAGAGAAAGAGCTGGCTTAAGACTAAATATTGAAAAAAAAAAAAAAAACTAATATCATGGCATCCAGCCCCATAAATGCATGGCAAATAAAAGGGGAAAAGATGGAAGTAGTGACAGATTTCATGTTTTGGAACTCCAAAATCACTGTGGACAGTGACTGCAGCCATGAAATCAGAAGACAATTGCTTCTTGGCAGGAAAGTGATTGCTTCTTGGCAAACTTAGTGCATTGTAAAGCAGAGACATTACTCTGCCCACAAAGGTCCATATAGTCAAGGTTGTGGTCTTCCCAGTGGTCATGTATGGTTGTGAGAGCTGGACTGTAAAGAAAGCAGAACACCAAGAATTGATGCCTTTAAACTAGAGAGAAGCCTGCTAGAGAAGCCTTCTGAAAGTTCCTTGGACAGTAAGGAGATCAAACCAGTCAATCTTAAGGAAGATCAACCCTCACAGGAAGGAATGATGCTGAAGCTGAAGCTCCAGTATTATGGTCATCTGATGTGAATAGACTCATTGGAAAACTCCTTAATGCTGGCAAAGATCAAAGGCAGAAAGAGAAGAGGTTATCAGAGGATGAGATGGCTGTATGGCATCAGCAATGCAATGAACATGAGCTTGGGCAAACTCTGGGAGATGGTGATGGCCAGGGAGGCCTGGCGTGCTGCAGTCAATGGGGTCACAAAAAGTTGGACATAACTGGGTGACTGAACAACAGCAAACAGGTATGAGAAGATGCAAGGACTGAGATCATGAAATCAGTTCCTGAAAATATCTATCTATCTAAAGACAACTTCCACTTGTTTGCCTGGAGCACAGAGTGCCTCACTCTCTAATCTGAATTCCCTTCAAGGACTTTCAAAGGTCAGCAGCTGAACAGTGTTATTGTTCAATCACTGACAAATGCTCTTGTCAAGTGCCAATCTGTAGTTGACAGGCACTTGAATTTGCATTCTGTAACAAGCTGAGAATAAACTGTAATAATTTTGCTCATGTATAAAAAAGATCGTATATATTCCTGAAGTGTATAGAAGAATATATCAATGTTTATATAAGTAAAATTAACAGAATTTTTTTGTTTTGAAAAGGAGAAGTTTATAAATGTAACTTGATGCAGGCTCCTATTATCAAATGCAGATTCCTATGTTTTAAGCAAAGTGGGCTTAGAATCCCTTAGAAGAAATGGAGTAGCCATCATAATAAACAAAGGAGTCCAAAATGCTGTACTTGGATGCAATCTCAAAAATGACAGAATGATTTCTGTTCTTTCCCAAGGCAAATCACTCAATATCACAGTTATTAAAATCTATGCCCTGGTCAGTAATGCTAAAGGAGCTGAAGTTGAATGGTTCTATGAAGACCTACAAGATCTTCTAGAACTAACACCCCAAAAAGGTGTCCTTTTCATTATAGAGGACTAGAATGCAAAAGTAGGAAGTCAAGAGATACCTGGAGTAACAAGCAAATTTGGCCTTGGAGTACAAAATGAAGCAGGGCAAAAAGTTTTGCCAAGAGAATACACTGGTCATAGCAAACACCCTCTTCCAACATCACAAGAGAATACTCTACACATGGACATAACCAGATGGTCAATATCAAAATCATATAGATTATATTCTTTGCTGCCAAGGATGGAGAAGCTCTATACAGTCAACAAAACAAAACAAAACCAGGATCTGACTGTGGCTCAGGTCATGAATGTTTTATTGCCAAATGCAGAGTTAATTGGAAGAAAGTAGGAAAAACCACTAGACCATTCAGGTATGACCTAAAAAATCCCTTATGGTTATACAGTGGAAGTGTCAAATAGATTCAAGGGATTAAATCTGATAGACCCAGAGTGCTTGAAGACCTATGGATGGAGGTTCATGACATTGTTCAAGAGGCAGTGATCAAGACCATCCACAAGAAAAAGAAATGCAAAAAGGCAAAATGGCTGTCTGAGGAGACCTTACAAATAGCTGAGAAAAGAGAAGCTAAAGGCAAAGGGGAAAAGGAAAGATATACATATTTGAATGTGTTCCAAATGAATAGCACGTTCCAAAGTTCCAAAAAATAGCAAGGAGAGATAAGAAAGTGTTCCTCAGTGATCATTGCAAAAAAATAGAGGAAAACAATAGAATGGGAAAGACTAGAGATCTCTTCAAGAAAATGAGAGATATCAAGAGAATATTTCATACAAAGATGGGCACAATAAAGGACAGAAATGGTGTGGGCTTAACAGAAGCAAAAGATATTAAGGAGATGTGGCAAGAATACACAGAAGAACTATACAAAAAAGATTTTCATGAACCAGATAACCACGATGGTGTGATCACTCACCTAGAGCCAGACATCCTGGAATGTGAAGTCAAGTGGGCCTTAGGAAGCATCACTACAAGCAAAGCTAGTGGACATGATGGGATTCTGCTTGAACTATTTCAAATCCTAAAAGATGATGCTGTGAAAGTGATGCACTCAATATACCATAACATTTGGAAAATTCAGCAGTGGCCACAGGACTGGAAAAGACCATTTTTCATTCCAATCCCAATGAAAGGCAGTGCCAAAGAATGCTCAAACTACCGCACAATTGCACTCATCTCACTCCTTTAGGATGGACTGGATGGATCTTCTTTCAGTCCAAGGAACTCCCAAGAGTCTTCTCCAGCACCACAATTCAAAACCATCAATTCTTAGGCACTCAGCTTTCTTTATAGTGCAACTCTCACATCCATACATGACTACTGGAAAAACCAAAGCTTTGAGTAGACAGACTTAGTTGGCAAAGTAATGTCTCTGCTTTTTAATATGTTGTATAGGTTGATCATAGCTTTTCTTCCAAGGAGCAAGATTTGATTTCATCATCTTTTGATTTCATCTCTGCAGTCAACAATTGCAGTGATCTTGGAGCCCAGAAAAATAAAGTCTGTCACTGTTTCCTTCATTGCCCCATCTATTTGCCATGAAGAGATGGGACCTGATGCTATGAGCTTAGATTTCTGAATGTTGAGTTTAAGCCAACTTTTTCACTCTCCTCTTGCACTTTCATCAGGAGGTTCTTTAGTTCTTCTTCTCTTTCTGCCATAAGGGTGATATCATGAACATATCTGAGGTTATTGATATTTTCCCCAGCAATCTTGATTCCAGTTTGTGCTTCATCCAGCCTGGCATTTTATATGATGTACTCTGCATACAAGTTAAATAAGCACAGTAAAAATATACAGCCTTGATGTACTCCTTTCTGAATTTGGAACCAGTCTGTTGTTCCACGTTAGAACAACTCTAACTGTTGCTTTTTGACCTGCATACAAATTTCTCAGGAGTCAGGTCAGGTGGTCTGGTATTCTCATCTCTTTAACAATTTTCCACAGTTTGTTATGGTGCATACAATCAAAGGCTTTTGTGAAGTCAATAAAGCAGAATTAGATGTTTTTCTGGAACTCTCTTGCTTTTTTGATGATCAAATGGATGTTGGCAATTTGATCTCTAGTTCCTCTGCCTTTTCTAAAATCAGATTGAACCTCTGGAAGTTTATTGTTCCCATACTGCTGAATCCTGTCTTGGAGATTTTTGAGCAAAGTAATGCTTTGCTCCTTGTAAGAAAAGCTATGATCAACCTATACAACATCTTAAAAAGCAGAGACATTTCTTTGCCAACAAAGTCTGTCTAGTCAAAGCTTTGGTTTTTCTAGTAGTCATGTTTGGATGTGAGGGTTGCACTATAAAGAAAGCTGAGTGCCTAAGAACGGATGGTTTTGAACTGTGGTGTTGGAGAAGACTCTTGAGAGTCACTTGGACTCCAAGGAGATCCAACCAGTCCATCCTAAAGGAAATCAGTCCTGAATATTTATTGGAAGCATTGATGCTGAAGCTGAAACTCCAATACTTTGGCCACCTGATGCAAAGAGCTGATTCATTGGAAAAGATCCTGATGCTGGGAAAGATTGAAGGCAGGAAGAGAAGAGGGCAGTAGAGGATGAGACAGTTGGATGGCATCTTCAACTCTATGGACATGAGTTTGAGTAAGCTCTGGGAGTTGGTGATGGACAGGGAAGGCTGGTGTGCTGTAGTCCATGGGATCAAGCAAGGAGAACATATGGCTTATGCCCCACCCCCCACCAAAAAAGAAGAAAGAAAGAAAAACTACCTGATGGTTTGTGGGGAGAATTTTTTATAGGCAAGGTTTGGGGTGAGGGCTGCAGGTTTTGTGACTTTCTTCTGATTGATTGGTTGTGAAGTAATGGGGTGGTATTCCAGATATCTTTTGCTTTGCAGGAAGTTACATTCTCGACCTAAGTGCGGACCTTAGTTCCAACAGTAGAGTTCAAAAGTGTATTGTTATGCATATTCCTTGAGATCTTCGTGGAATATGGTCCTAGCCCAAGGCTGTACTGTTATTTCTTGTTTGTTTTTTCTTTGTTTCTCATTACTCCCTTTCCCTGATTAGGAACTGTTTGAATTTTCTGTTTGGAAATCAGGGAACTTTTAGGAGGCTAAGGTCAGTTTTATTCCCAACTCCAAAGAAGGGCAGTGCCAAAGAATGTTCAAATTACCTCACAATTGTACTCATTTCACACACTAGCAAAGTAATGCTCAAAATCCGCCAAACTAGGCTTCAGCAGTATGTGAATTGAGAACTTCCAGATATGCAAGCTTGATTTAGAAGAGGCAGAGGCACTAGAGATCAAATTGGCAACACTCATTGAATCGTAGAAAAAAAAAGAAAATTCAAGAAAAACGTCTGCTTCATTGACTACACTAAGGTCTTTAACTGTGCAGATCACAACAAACTGAAAATTTTTGAGAGATGGGAATACCAGATCACCTTACCTGCCACCTGAAAAACGTTTATGCAGGTCATGAAGCAACAGTTAGAATGAGACTTAGAACAATGGACTTTTTCAAAATTGGGAAAGGAGTACATCAAGGCTGTACATTGTCACTCTGCTTATTTAACTTATATGCATAATATATCATGAGAAATGCCAGGCTGAACGAAGCACAGGTGGAATCAAGATTGCTGGGAGATACATCAATAACCTCAGATATGCAGATGACACCACTCATTAGACATCATATTAAATAACAGAGATATTACTTTGCCTAAAGAAGTCCGGATAGTCAAGCTATGATTTTTCTAGTAGTCACATATGGAGGAGAAAGCTGGACAATAAAAAAGACTGAGTGCCAAAGAATTGATGCTTTTGAACTATGGTACTGTAGAAGGAAGACTCTTTGGAGTCCCATGGACTGCAAAGAGATCAAACCAGTCAATCTTAAAGGTACTCAGTCCTGAATATTCTTTGGACGGACTGATGCTGAAGCTGAAGCTCCAATACTTTGGCCACATGATGGTAAGAGCCAAATCATTGGAAAAGACCCTGATAATGGGAGAGATAGAGAGCAGGAGAAGAAGGGGATGACAGAGGATGGGACAGTTGTATACATCACCAACTCAATGCACATGTGTTTGAGCAAGCTCCAGGAGGTGGTGATGGACAGGGAAGCCTGGCTTGCTGCAGTCCATGGGGTCACAAAGAATTGGACATGACTGAGCGAAAAACAATACAATAAACAACCTCCTTATTGCAAATGAAAAATAGGGGCCATGGAAAGGATTTGTACCAGAGAGGGCCCCAAAGGGGCTTGTTCTGTTTCAATTCTTCTGGCTCAGTTTGGCATGTTAACTTGGATAGTGGTGTAAGAGCTTCAGTTTAGGAGTATCTGAAAATGGGATGATAAAAGAACTGTTTAGATTCCTGATGTATCATACAAGTTCAATTGTATACTTGTATTCTTTTAAGGTGCACAATCATCATATTTAAACATAAAATTGAAATGATATAAATATGCAAGAGTTCTAGAGGACACTATATTGAACTACCAGATGAAAAAGATGTGTTTAAGATGCTCCCTGGGGAAGGAAATGCCAACCCACTCCAGTATTCTTACCTGGAGAATCCTATGGATGGAAGAATTTGGTGGGCTACAGTCCATGGGTCGCAAAGAGTTGGACACGACTGAGCAACTTCACTTTCACTTCACTTCAAGATGCCCAAAGAAGTATCTTCTAATAAATAACATTTGAGATTTTTTAGGATTTTTATACTTTTCATACCAAAATTATTTTTGCAAATTCATATTTCACCTGAAATTGCTCATATTTCTTGAGCAATATAACATTAATAAATATTACCTTATATCTCTTTTTCCATTCATAATATTTGTAAATACATTGACAATTAAAAAAAACACACAGACATAACATGAGAGCTGTGAATTCAGTTTAATTTGGGAACTTTCTGAGATAGTCATAGGGACAGAATGAAGGGACCAAATAAGTGATTGAATAGTTAATCTTACTAGAGGATTGTAAGTAGACCCTATAAGTTAATGATTACTTGAGAAAACAGGTTTGCTTAGCCATAAAAACATGCAACGAAGCCTGAAACATGCCCCAAAACAATAAAACAATGTTGGCCTGAGACCTACATCCTGCCCAGTGAGTTCAGTGTGTTAGTAACCTCCAAAACATGTTATCTGGTCCCTAAGCCATTTTCTTTGCACAATGCCTCTGAAACAATAAAACAGTAGAAAATCAGGCCTATAACCTTCCCAGTGGTTTCATCAAATTAAAGACTCCCTGAATAAGCTCTGTGAACATGAAAAACAATCATTTATGGAAAGATGCCTTTTCAAAATGAAAGACCTTCATTGTACTGAGACCTGAAAATATTTTTTCCAGAGTGCTATGACAGTCCTGGCCTAATGATATAGGGAGGGACAAGTATACTTTCCTGCCCTAAGTGAGGGAGGAACTGATGATGGAAACATGTCTATGCAAGAAAGACAAAGAAGGTCTTCTCTATCTCTCCACTTTTCCTCTGATTATGAAATGAAGCTCTTGGGTCACAATATTTCTCACCTGCCTGCTTGTAAACCTCGCAAGTGTCCTATTCTAATAAATCACTTATCTCACTTATCTACCACTCTGCTCTTGCTGAATTCTCTGCACTGAGACATTTCATGGTTTCAATAGCTCTGAGGAACTACTCTGAAGAGGTAGGAAGAGAGGCCAGAAGACATGTGATTTTGGTTGAGGAGTTACAATTGTGCATACATCCCAATAGGAGGTTGGTGCTAGTCATAAAGAGCAAATAACTCAGTTAATGATTTTAGTGTTTTTCTAAGTATGGGAAGCTGTAAGAATTTAGGTTCATAAAAACTTTTTCCGCAATGTACCTATTTAAGGCCCTGATTTGCCTGTTTTCCCCAGCATAGATTGCCTCATTCTGCTCTTTGCCTTGATGGCATCCTTCCAGGGTGTTGAGTAGGTCGGGGACTGCAGTGGCTAAGGACTTAATCCGTATAGAATTGGATGATGAACAACATCCCCTGTTTCACAGTATAACTGAAAGACACCTGGAGAAAGAATCAGATCAAATATAAATTTTTACTTTTTTTTTTTAAATGCTCAACTACTTTTCTTGTGGCTGTTATGGTTTTGTTTTGAAAATATTGGGTTGGGCAAAAGCAGTATGTTTTCCAGATATACAGTGGAAATAAATTGACTCTGAATTTCAACATTTTCCATATTAATGAAAGCTGTTCGCAGTTAACTACATTATCCCACTGCAACCCACTCCTCCACCATTCCTATCTCCCTCCATCTCTTTGGAAGTCTATAATATATTCAAAGTCATGTAAATAGTACATGCCTTTTGTGATTTAAATGATAAACTTGGTTACATAGGCTTTTTTGAATTGTACAGTAGAAAATGTTTTACATTATAATATTCATGCATCAGTTTTCAAAGAGGTATTAAAAGTAGCATTTAAACACTTCTCCCAGGACTTTAAAAACTTAAGAACTGATATTTTTTCCAGTTGTTTAGAAGTTGTTGAACCAATTAGTACCACTTATAACACTTTATAACAAATAAGGGTACTTTAGAGACAATGTTTACAGTTCGAAAATTTTTTATTTGGTGTAAAATCAAAGACTTAAGTAAGGACAGAATCTGGTTAAATATGACTTTGAATTTATTAAGTTGGTAATTAGCAACTTCCCTGCTCTTTTCGGGAAATGTTTATGACTCAACTTTCAATCATCTCCGTTGGGCTACTGCTTGGCCTCATGTCTGTGTTTATCTCTTTTGCTTCTTTAGTTTAATTTTTATGCATAAAACAAACAGGCATAATACATTTATGCATATACACTACTGTAATGAAAACTGACATAATGGATTTGTTTAAAATTAGATGATTCAAGAACTTAATATAACCATGCAGGAAAATAAACATGCAAATGATGCAGCAGAGAAAAAACAAGTTGTTCATGACTTAATTTATTTTGAGAAATAGGAAAATTGATCCAGCATCTTGGGAAGAAGTAATTATTTCTTCTATGTTTGGACACAGTATTTTTTTTTTCATATATAAAACTATAGATATAGCATTATTACCAATCTTATTCTTTCCACCTTTTGTCCTTCTCATTTCCTACTAGCTCTCTTTATCTTTTAGTGCTTTTTCTGTGAAAAATATTAAGGCTGTGTAAGATGCAATGATAAATCAACCATGAACCAAAGGTGCAATTCAGTATGAATATGTATGCAGCATTGAAATTCACTAATTAGCCATCTCATGAGTCCATGGAAATGACAATGGCAGTGATTCTTACTTAAGCATTTGTCGAGATGTTTTATTGCACACATGACAGAATACCTAGAGTAATAAGAGGAACGAAAGAGCCATGTCTGGTACATTTTTCACAAGCAACTTTGCCACAAACATATTTGCCTTTAATTTTTTCACCACATAAGTAATTGGCTGTAAGGCAATTTTTCTGTCAGAGACAAAATAATAAAAAATAGAAGAGGGACATTTAAAAAAAAACATAATAAAACATGAAAAATGAGTAAAAAAATTAAAAACCTCTATTATGAAATACGAAATATTTGAAGACATTTAAAAAATGTGTGTAGGTTTGTGGCAATAGTGAAGAAATAACAGATTTTATTTTGTGGATTATACATAAGCTTTTGTCTTCCACATGTTTTGTTCATAATATTTTATAATTTGTTTTTCTTCTCTTATCATTTAGCATCATGCCTTTTCTTATTCATTAACATTTCTTCCTTCTTTAAAAAAAGTTATTATTTTCCAAACAGTAGGATACATATTTGTGATTGAGCTTTGTACTGTGTTGTGAAAGTCTCTGTACTGTTGTTGGGTCTTGGCTAGTTTCACATGTCCATTAGTGGATGTTACGAAGTTCTCTGTGAAATACAAGTTCAACTCTGTGCCTTCTAGGACCTCAGCCTCTTTGACCTCTAGTGTGGTATGTTTCAAAATAAGAAACCAACTCTTTTCAAATTATCATCATCTGTCAGGTCAATAAAACCATCAGTGACATTGCTAACTGGAAAAAAAATCATAAACACATTTCAACTAGTTGAAACCAAACTATTGAACCAAAAATTGTCAACCAGTTATTTCCTTTCACAGCAAAATTACCCTATGGCCAATTATTATATGGTAAAAATGCTTGTGGCAAAGCTGTTTACCTTGTAAACACAAAGGTCACAGTGAAAACCTAGAACCTATAAGAGCAACCAGGTACTGGGTAATATATAAGAATATGTGGGGACTTAGTTGAGGCTAACTTCCTGAAGTGTTCCAAGTGAGACTGGTTTGAGGGAGTAGTCTCTGCCTTTAGTGGCAGCCATTTCTTCAAGTTTCAAAGTGGAAACTCATTGTTAGTTTATTTTCTCCTTTTATAACTGGAAGAAGAGAAGGAAGCGAGAAAGATGAGGAGGAGAGACAAAAGAAAGGTTGATTGAGGTCTATCTCTAAGGCAGATTTTCTCCTACTTATAAAGTTTACATGAAACATTTATGTTAGATTCATAATTCAGTCCACTGAACTTTAGTGGCTAATATATATAGGGACCTATTGCTATCAGGGGCTGTTCTAGGACCTTTAATATATATCATTATAAAAAGTGTAACAGAGTTCAGAAGTCAGTAAAGTCATTTACTGCTCAGGGCCAGATGGTAAACATTTTGGCTTTGAAGAATACATAATCGCTGTCTTAAGTCCTCACCTGTGCTTTTGTAATGCAAAAGCAGCCATAAACTGTAGAAGCTAGTGAGCATCAGTTCAGTTCAGTCGCTCAGTGGTGTCTGACTCTCTGCAACCCCATGAATCACAGCAGGCCAGGCCTCCCTGTCCATCACCAGCTCCCGGAGTTCACTCAAACTCACGTCCATCGAGTCGGTGATGCCATCCAGCCATCTCATCTCTGTCATCCCCTTCTCCTCCTGCCCCCAATCCCTCCCAGCATGAGTCTTTTCCAGTGAATCAACTCTTCAGATTAAAGGGTTTACTTACACTTTTCACTTCAGTTCAATTCAGTTCAGTAGCTCAGTCATGTCTGACTCTTTGCGACCCCATGAATCGCAGCATGCCAGGCCTCCCTGTCCATCACCATCTCCCAGAGTATAGTCATGTTCAAATAAAACTTCATTTACAAAAACAAGTTCAGGAAGGATTTATCCTATGGAATGTAATTTTCCAACTCCTCAATATTCTTTTGATAGTGATTCAAAAGATTGTCATGTCTCTGGACAAAAGATATAACATTACCTATGTTCAAATTGTTATCTCAAATATGGGTTTTATTTGGAGAGAGGGATTTTAATTATATGATACATAATTAATTTTATGACAAAGGGACTCCAAAATGATGAAATTCCACCTTGGTCTAGTCACTCATTTGTGATGTGACTTTTTGGGTTTATTATATGCATAGAATAATACTAGTTAGGAGGCAGGACTCAATTACTTCAGTGGAGAGCTATGTGAAACATGCCACAGCCCACAGGAGATTAGAGGCTCTGCATCCCCTTAAGTCCAAATCCAAATGTCAAGATCTTTTATGTTCTCACTGGCCATATGATAAATGAAAGTGAAAGAGTAAGTTCACATCCAGGTTTCACTACAGCTGAGCAAACCTAGCTCTGTGAACTTGCCCAATAGTAGAGGTAGATCAGCGTTCCTTAACCTTACATCAGCAAGTCATTTTCCTTTGGGGAAAAACAAACAAGATTGGTAGAAGAAAGACATTTTTGGTATAGAAGTGATAGCAAGAGCTGTCCTCCCTTCAAGGGCTTATACTTTGATTTCCTTTTCTTTCTTTCTTTCCTTTCTTCTTTCCCTCTTTCTTTTTTTTCAGTTTAAGCTACAGATTTATCACAATTCTAGAGGCTGAAGTCCAAGATCAAGGTGATAGCAGGATTAGTTTCATTTGAAGCATCTTTTCCTGGCCTGCAGATGACTGTCCTCTTTCTGCCTGTTCACATGGTTTTCCCTCTGCAACATAAGTGTCCCTTGCCATCCTAGATATATGAGAATATGGCCCCACCCTAAACATCTCCATTTAACCTATTTATTGTTTTAAAGACCATATCTCCAAATACACATTCTAAAGGACTAGGAGTTGGGACATCAGTAAATGAATTTCTAGGGGATACAATTCAGCCTCAAATACATTGAATAAGGGTAGACTGCCCTTCAATGGCAGAGGTCTCAGCCATGTGTCCTCTTTAGGATTTTTAAAGGCATTGTTGAGACATAATTGATAAACATGTATATTTCAGGTATACAATGATTTCTTATGATAAAGAGAAAACCTGGATTCTGACAATTGACTACCAAGTATTTTTATCAGAATTTAGTGGGAACTCAACCAAGGTAACATGAATATAAAATATTGAAGCCTAAGATATGGGAATAGAAGAACCCACAAGAAACTACCTAGTGCAGAGCAGTATTATAAATTTGAATGTCATTTCATCTAGAGGACAAAAAAAAAATAAACAAATGATTTCACATAGGGAAAATCTAACTTCAAAAGGTGATACAGTGAAGTTTCCTTTGCAGAAAAGCAGAACCGTTGCTCAGATGTGGTTGTGAGATACAAGATCTTGAAGCTCATGTCACTGACTAGCTGTATTAAAAATAACCAAAAGAAAATGAGTTCATTGATTGCTGCACTAATTGGCCATTGCTTGAGTCTTGGCAGTGCCAAGCCTGGCTCCCTTCAGAAAAAAGAGACCAAGCACCAGCATAATAGGTTTACTATTCCCTTTGGGTTGTTATAAACAGAATCAATATGTACTAATGACGGCAGCAATAAATTTGGTCATACTTCACAGGGTAACATTCTGCAGTTACCCAGTTGTTGGTTTGACATAGAGTAATAGAGTTTACCCTTTTTAAGTTGTAAATTATTATGAAAATGCTGAGCCTAACAGTAAAATGCATTTGGGATGTTTTTAAGCTTAGGAAATATTGGTAATACTTCCACTAAGCATACTATTAAAATAAATAAATAGTATTTATTGCTTGGTTCCCAGCTGCAGCCAGATGAAAAGCAGTAGGAAAGGAGAAATAAGACATCCATATTTATCAAATGCACAAGGCTCATGTTTACTTAATTCACTTCCAAAGAGTTGTTTACACCAGAGAACAAAAAGAGAGCTTTCTTTTTATTTCAGAGGCTCATTTCAGTGAAGATGATATGGATGATGGTACGGATAGTTTGCAATTGTGTTAACTGAAAAACTAGTACTTATGAGTTTATTGATGACTTTTGCCCATCTTTATTTTTACTTTGATATGCTTTTTGACTTAAATTTTATCACAACTTCTAGATAATGTTTTTTTGGTATCTAAGGTTAAATGAAGAACTAGTCTTTAGTGTACAATAATACACCCACACATATACATAGAAATATATGGATATGTACATACATGTCTACACATAAATTAAATTTAATCATACACGTAATACACAATGGTATATTGCATTTGTGAGTGTGTATTCAGAGATACCATATAATAAATTAATTTTCATTCTATATTTCATTATAATTAAAAATTGTTCCTCTCTCACAAATACTTTTCGATACATTTATGATTATCTTTGGTAAATAGACACAGTGATTTGTAAGGATTTAATATACTGTAGAAATGTTCACCCCATCATACAAATGATTGTAGATAGATGTGTGTGTTTGTGTGGGTTATGTGTATACAAACCAATCTGTTATTTTTTTTATAGCTCAGAGAAAGACTTTAAATCATTTACTTTCCTTGAATGCACACATAATATGGGTAGAAAAGCAAAGAAAGTTTGCATAGGAAATAGTAAAGAGAAGTCAATTTAGGAATAAAATTGAATTTCAGTGTTCTTCATCTCATCTCCCTCCTGAGTAATTTACATTTCACTTACTCTTTCTCTCACAAATTTGAAATGTGACCACATTTTTTCCCCTTGTATTATGTGATGGGCATATGTCTTTTTAAAATAATACTGTGAGCTGCTTTTTGAAAGCCTAGAGAAAGTTCTACTTTTAACAAATTTCTCAAATACCTGGCATAGTTGTAGGCATATAAAACTTCAATAAATATGTGTTGAATTCAAAATTATATAGCACCCAAGAAATTGTTTGGATCTGAGTTTAGGCATAAGTAAAAGAGTTAAAGGGATGACAGAGTCAGTTAAAATAAAAACAGTGGGATGCGCCTATTTGGCTTATTCTTAATAATCAACATTCTATGATCTTTTTATGTTTTTGAGAGATATATTTATTTTAAATAATATTTTAATGTTTTATTATATGCCATGAAACTAAAAAATGCTTACTCCTTGGAAGGAAAGTTATGACCAACATAGATAGCATATTAAAAAGCAGAGACATTACTTTGCCAACAAAGGTCCATCTAGTCAAGGCTATGGTTTTTCCAGTGGTCATGTATGGATGTGAGAGTTGGACTGTAAAGAAAGCTGAGTGCCGAAGAATTGATGCTTTTGAACTGTGGTGTTGGAGAAGACTCTTGAGAGTCCGTTGGACTGCAAGGAGATCCAACCAGTCCATTCTGAAGGAGATCAGCCCTGGGTGTTTGTTAGGAAGACTGATGCCAAAGCTGAAACTCCAATGCTTTGGCCACCTGATGTGAAGAGTTGGCTCACTGGAAAAGACTCTGATGCTGGGAGGGATTGGGGGCAGGAGGAGAAGGGGACAACAGAGGATGAGATGGCTGGATGACATCACCGACTCAATGGACATGAGTTTGGGTGAACTCCGGGAGTTGGTGATGGACAGGGAGGCCTGGTGTGCTGCAATTCATGGGATCGCAAAGAGTTGGACATGACTGAACAACTAAACTGAACTGAACCTTATGTTTGTTGAACAAAAGTTGTTCAAAGTTGTATATTATATTATGCAGTAAGCTGCATATAAAATGCTGTGGGGGAAAAAAAAGAAAACTGAATTGTTTACACCCTCAATGAACCTATTTTAAAACTTGATCCTGTTGCCTTTTTTTAAAATACAGTCATTCCCATGAAATTCTAACCAGGCTATATGTTTTTATTAGGTACTAGAATACACTGTTAAGCATCTGGTTACTTTGAGATTATGGCTTAACTGGGCAGAACAAGTATTTTCTTCTATCCAATCCACTGATTTTCTACAAAAGAATTATTCTATCATTCTGGTCACTGTGCATACTAAGAGAGGTTTTGCATTCAAGTGTTGATACTTTCTCACTACTATGGAGTCATCGGAGACTGAAATTGCAGGTGGAGAGGTGTCCATATGTCGTTAAATGTTGACAGATTGTCTCCCAGTAATGGGAGAGTGGAGTGAAGACAGTGTGCTGCCAAGTGAATTGGAAATGCAGATGCTGAATCATTAATGGTTTAAAATGTAAAGCATCTGATCTGTATAATTTTAGGAAATGTATCAGACTCTCATATTCTCTGAAGACATTTCAGGTAAACTCTGTATGTCTTCTAACACAAAACTGCTTAAGGTGTTGGTTTTTTGGGGGAAGAAATAGGGGTTGTCTTAACATTAGAAGCATTCTAAACAAGTACTAGTGGTAAATGCCTAAATGCATTAGCTAAATGTGTTCCCCTCCTCTCAGACCCTATACATGTAAAAGAGATCTAGAATGCTTTAGCATAGATTGTGTGGCCTAACTGTAAGCAGCTTAGTGTGTATTTACAGAGGGTTGAACACAGCATCTCCATTAGTATCAAGATCTGGTTTCTAAATTATTCTGAGCTATTGAGGGAAGTTTGCAATGGGTTATTTTATGACAACACTATCCCTTTCTGCCACCATGGTATGAATACCAGAGACATTAGATATATTTCAAGTAAGTCCCAAGACTTAATGCCTTCTGTTATATTTCCTACTATAGTTGTTTGTATGTATACCTTACAGCTTAGATTTTAATATATTCCATAATATAATTCATTTATCCTAACTCCATTCCATAATGCCTAGCAAGTGCCATGGAAAGAATGTTGACACTGGAATCAAGATATGTGTATTTGAATTCTAGATTTATTAATTTCTGATTGTATAAACTTGAGACACATTTAACATTTCCTGTGAAGTTTTGTTATTTTAAATCTAAGATAATACTATGTACTTCACAAACGTAAAAAAAAAATAAAGAAGAGAGGCTATAGAGAAGAGTATCAGCATCATAAGTATACTATGCAGCACAAATTAAGGATACAAGGATGATTATTGACACATAGAGGACAATAACCACCTGATAAATTACAGGTGGCTCACAGGGGTCAGTAGAGTTCTGCAGATCATATGTCTCCACTGACTTAACCATTTTCAATATTGAGGCTGAAATATGTAATGTCACTGCAACTTGATTATAGTGTTATATGGACCCTACTTATTTTGACACCCTGGTAAATGGCATTTCTGTTTAAACAGGTGGGGTGAGGGGAGAGACTGTCAGAGAACAAAGCCAGTTCCATGCCTACAGCAACTCCCGACATTGAATTAATGGTATATCTATGGTACTAGCACATAGTCTATTTAAATCGGATAGATGGCTGCTTTTCCTGAAACCCATCTGCAGCAGTCTATAAAGGAATGTAATTCAGCTGAATAACATAAATCTCCCTCTGCTGAGATCCTTTGTTCAAGTCAGTTGGTTTTTCTGCTTGAGGCTGGCTGTTAGACAACTCATTCTATCACTCATGTTTATTCATATTTTAATGCTATCTCTATGCTTACTTTAAAACCTCAGAGTGAAAATGGGACTTTGGTGCCATACATTTCTATAGTAAAACAAATAATTTATTTGCCTAGGTCATATCTACCATGTTGTGCAATGTAGAGAGACTTCTAGAAAAAAACTGCAAGGATTGTAGAGTTGTCAATGGCAGCATCACTCAATTAACAGTAAACACACTTTTGGTTTCTTTGTATGTTTTTAAATGAATACACAAGGTCCTAGCAAAAAAAACTTCCTACTTCCACCATACAAAAAAATCCAATGGTACACTTCTTTCAAAATGAATTTCTTATAACTATGTGGAGTAAGAAACTGCATAGAAACTTACTCTATATTAAAAATCTACCTACTTCTTTCTTGGTTTATGACTTTCCATATTCTGAGTATCCATCCATGAAACAGGATAGCTGAGGAAGATTGCATAAGAGTATCATGATGTGGCAGAATAACATAATTTCATCTCAGATAAGCTGCTCACTAGCTGTGGGCATTTTTTAAGCAACCCAATATTCTTCTTTCTCACTTTCTTTATCAATAGGCTAATGGGTACTGAAGCCTAAATGAAATGAAACATGTTAATCATCTGACACATAGTAGGTTAATAAAATTTATTTTTACAGAGTTAACCTTTGGATATCATTATGAAGGAAAACATTTGAAATGCTTTTAGATGTCAGGGGGAAGGCAATCGTTTTAAAATCAAATAATATGACAGATGTTTAACAGACATGGAGGATGTAATTCTGTAAAATAGAATTTGATCTATTTATTTTATATAGTATAAAAATCTTATTATTGAAGTCTAATATGTAAGCTTGCGCCTTAATTTGATAAGCTAAGAAAACAGCTTTATTTAACATTAGAATTATCTAAATGTGCTCTTTTTCTAACTTGAATTCACTAGATAATTGCCAGACTTTCCTTAATATGGTACCCCATATCTTGTAACCATGGTGGCTTATCAGCTGAGAGGTTTCTGTTGATATTCATAGATAAACTGGTTGAGTCATAAATCAAGAATATTTTTCTTCACATTTACAATTTATTTACAACTTTTATGCATGTCTGCAATATAAAAAAAATCCTTCTGTTATCTTTTGTTTTCTAAAAAGAGAGTTTATCAGCTCAAATGTGAAGGCTGATACAAACCAGAAAGCAATACACATGTAATGAATATGCTGCATTTACCCAACAAAAAAACAAACAAAAAAAGAAGTGATGGACAACTACAAAACTGGAAAGCTAAAGACTTCTGAAAAATTATTTAGCACTTAAATGGGACTATTTATAAAAGTCACTTAGGGATCACTAAGTGGTTTGCAGTCAACTTAAATCTCTTGTCAAGGAGGTGATGTGAATCACCTACCAGTTTACTGCTAACTAAACTTAATTCAGTCTGTCCCTCAACTCCAATCATGTCTAAATCACAGAGCGTAGAAATAATGTATATTAGTCCTGCACTCAAAAGCATCATCTGTGGACTATTTTACTTCCATCTTTTCAAATTCTTGAGTTTTCTGGATTGTTTATATTTGCCTGGCCTAGTGGAGAGAAGTAAATGGAAACTGCTGGGAAAGATTTATCAGAAAGCACTCCAGGGATATAGACTAGTTGACCAGGATCTTAATACAAGAAGCAAGGAATAACAGAACTATCCTTTAATTGTGCAGGACAACATGATGAATTATGATGACAAAGTCCACATAGAATGTTTTTTCTTCTTCTCTAACCCCTGTCCTCTGGAATATGCTATTTTAGATGAGCTTGCAGCACCTGCCATGTATCATATTAATACCTTTGCATTTCCAATGATTGTGTTGGCCAGACATCAGTTTCCAAACCAATTTTGTATTCATCACTCATCTCACTAGGAAACAATAGAGTACATCACTTCAATTTTAGTAACTGAAAGATTCAGGAGTAACAAGAATTGATTGGCATCCCTCTCACTTTCTCTTTCTTTTTTTTTTTTTTTTTTTCNAACATAGATAGCATATTAAAAAGCAGAGACATTACTTTGCCAACAAAGGTCCATCTAGTCAAGGCTATGGTTTTTCCAGTGGTCATGTATGGATGTGAGAGTTGGACTGTAAAGAAAGCTGAGTGCCGAAGAATTGATGCTTTTGAACTGTGGTGTTGGAGAAGACTCTTGAGAGTCCGTTGGACTGCAAGGAGATCCAACCAGTCCATTCTGAAGGAGATCAGCCCTGGGTGTTTGTTAGGAAGACTGATGCCAAAGCTGAAACTCCAATGCTTTGGCCACCTGATGTGAAGAGTTGGCTCACTGGAAAAGACTCTGATGCTGGGAGGGATTGGGGGCAGGAGGAGAAGGGGACAACAGAGGATGAGATGGCTGGATGACATCACCGACTCAATGGACATGAGTTTGGGTGAACTCCGGGAGTTGGTGATGGACAGGGAGGCCTGGTGTGCTGCAATTCATGGGATCGCAAAGAGTTGGACATGACTGAACAACTAAACTGAACTGAACCTTATGTTTGTTGAACAAAAGTTGTTCAAAGTTGTATATTATATTATGCAGTAAGCTGCATATAAAATGCTGTGGGGGAAAAAAAAGAAAACTGAATTGTTTACACCCTCAATGAACCTATTTTAAAACTTGATCCTGTTGCCTTTTTTTAAAATACAGTCATTCCCATGAAATTCTAACCAGGCTATATGTTTTTATTAGGTACTAGAATACACTGTTAAGCATCTGGTTACTTTGAGATTATGGCTTAACTGGGCAGAACAAGTATTTTCTTCTATCCAATCCACTGATTTTCTACAAAAGAATTATTCTATCATTCTGGTCACTGTGCATACTAAGAGAGGTTTTGCATTCAAGTGTTGATACTTTCTCACTACTATGGAGTCATCGGAGACTGAAATTGCAGGTGGAGAGGTGTCCATATGTCGTTAAATGTTGACAGATTGTCTCCCAGTAATGGGAGAGTGGAGTGAAGACAGTGTGCTGCCAAGTGAATTGGAAATGCAGATGCTGAATCATTAATGGTTTAAAATGTAAAGCATCTGATCTGTATAATTTTAGGAAATGTATCAGACTCTCATATTCTCTGAAGACATTTCAGGTAAACTCTGTATGTCTTCTAACACAAAACTGCTTAAGGTGTTGGTTTTTTGGGGGAAGAAATAGGGGTTGTCTTAACATTAGAAGCATTCTAAACAAGTACTAGTGGTAAATGCCTAAATGCATTAGCTAAATGTGTTCCCCTCCTCTCAGACCCTATACATGTAAAAGAGATCTAGAATGCTTTAGCATAGATTGTGTGGCCTAACTGTAAGCAGCTTAGTGTGTATTTACAGAGGGTTGAACACAGCATCTCCATTAGTATCAAGATCTGGTTTCTAAATTATTCTGAGCTATTGAGGGAAGTTTGCAATGGGTTATTTTATGACAACACTATCCCTTTCTGCCACCATGGTATGAATACCAGAGACATTAGATATATTTCAAGTAAGTCCCAAGACTTAATGCCTTCTGTTATATTTCCTACTATAGTTGTTTGTATGTATACCTTACAGCTTAGATTTTAATATATTCCATAATATAATTCATTTATCCTAACTCCATTCCATAATGCCTAGCAAGTGCCATGGAAAGAATGTTGACACTGGAATCAAGATATGTGTATTTGAATTCTAGATTTATTAATTTCTGATTGTATAAACTTGAGACACATTTAACATTTCCTGTGAAGTTTTGTTATTTTAAATCTAAGATAATACTATGTACTTCACAAACGTAAAAAAAAAATAAAGAAGAGAGGCTATAGAGAAGAGTATCAGCATCATAAGTATACTATGCAGCACAAATTAAGGATACAAGGATGATTATTGACACATAGAGGACAATAACCACCTGATAAATTACAGGTGGCTCACAGGGGTCAGTAGAGTTCTGCAGATCATATGTCTCCACTGACTTAACCATTTTCAATATTGAGGCTGAAATATGTAATGTCACTGCAACTTGATTATAGTGTTATATGGACCCTACTTATTTTGACACCCTGGTAAATGGCATTTCTGTTTAAACAGGTGGGGTGAGGGGAGAGACTGTCAGAGAACAAAGCCAGTTCCATGCCTACAGCAACTCCCGACATTGAATTAATGGTATATCTATGGTACTAGCACATAGTCTATTTAAATCGGATAGATGGCTGCTTTTCCTGAAACCCATCTGCAGCAGTCTATAAAGGAATGTAATTCAGCTGAATAACATAAATCTCCCTCTGCTGAGATCCTTTGTTCAAGTCAGTTGGTTTTTCTGCTTGAGGCTGGCTGTTAGACAACTCATTCTATCACTCATGTTTATTCATATTTTAATGCTATCTCTATGCTTACTTTAAAACCTCAGAGTGAAAATGGGACTTTGGTGCCATACATTTCTATAGTAAAACAAATAATTTATTTGCCTAGGTCATATCTACCATGTTGTGCAATGTAGAGAGACTTCTAGAAAAAAACTGCAAGGATTGTAGAGTTGTCAATGGCAGCATCACTCAATTAACAGTAAACACACTTTTGGTTTCTTTGTATGTTTTTAAATGAATACACAAGGTCCTAGCAAAAAAAACTTCCTACTTCCACCATACAAAAAAATCCAATGGTACACTTCTTTCAAAATGAATTTCTTATAACTATGTGGAGTAAGAAACTGCATAGAAACTTACTCTATATTAAAAATCTACCTACTTCTTTCTTGGTTTATGACTTTCCATATTCTGAGTATCCATCCATGAAACAGGATAGCTGAGGAAGATTGCATAAGAGTATCATGATGTGGCAGAATAACATAATTTCATCTCAGATAAGCTGCTCACTAGCTGTGGGCATTTTTTAAGCAACCCAATATTCTTCTTTCTCACTTTCTTTATCAATAGGCTAATGGGTACTGAAGCCTAAATGAAATGAAACATGTTAATCATCTGACACATAGTAGGTTAATAAAATTTATTTTTACAGAGTTAACCTTTGGATATCATTATGAAGGAAAACATTTGAAATGCTTTTAGATGTCAGGGGGAAGGCAATCGTTTTAAAATCAAATAATATGACAGATGTTTAACAGACATGGAGGATGTAATTCTGTAAAATAGAATTTGATCTATTTATTTTATATAGTATAAAAATCTTATTATTGAAGTCTAATATGTAAGCTTGCGCCTTAATTTGATAAGCTAAGAAAACAGCTTTATTTAACATTAGAATTATCTAAATGTGCTCTTTTTCTAACTTGAATTCACTAGATAATTGCCAGACTTTCCTTAATATGGTACCCCATATCTTGTAACCATGGTGGCTTATCAGCTGAGAGGTTTCTGTTGATATTCATAGATAAACTGGTTGAGTCATAAATCAAGAATATTTTTCTTCACATTTACAATTTATTTACAACTTTTATGCATGTCTGCAATATAAAAAAAATCCTTCTGTTATCTTTTGTTTTCTAAAAAGAGAGTTTATCAGCTCAAATGTGAAGGCTGATACAAACCAGAAAGCAATACACATGTAATGAATATGCTGCATTTACCCAACAAAAAAACAAACAAAAAAAGAAGTGATGGACAACTACAAAACTGGAAAGCTAAAGACTTCTGAAAAATTATTTAGCACTTAAATGGGACTATTTATAAAAGTCACTTAGGGATCACTAAGTGGTTTGCAGTCAACTTAAATCTCTTGTCAAGGAGGTGATGTGAATCACCTACCAGTTTACTGCTAACTAAACTTAATTCAGTCTGTCCCTCAACTCCAATCATGTCTAAATCACAGAGCGTAGAAATAATGTATATTAGTCCTGCACTCAAAAGCATCATCTGTGGACTATTTTACTTCCATCTTTTCAAATTCTTGAGTTTTCTGGATTGTTTATATTTGCCTGGCCTAGTGGAGAGAAGTAAATGGAAACTGCTGGGAAAGATTTATCAGAAAGCACTCCAGGGATATAGACTAGTTGACCAGGATCTTAATACAAGAAGCAAGGAATAACAGAACTATCCTTTAATTGTGCAGGACAACATGATGAATTATGATGACAAAGTCCACATAGAATGTTTTTTCTTCTTCTCTAACCCCTGTCCTCTGGAATATGCTATTTTAGATGAGCTTGCAGCACCTGCCATGTATCATATTAATACCTTTGCATTTCCAATGATTGTGTTGGCCAGACATCAGTTTCCAAACCAATTTTGTATTCATCACTCATCTCACTAGGAAACAATAGAGTACATCACTTCAATTTTAGTAACTGAAAGATTCAGGAGTAACAAGAATTGATTGGCATCCCTCTCACTTTCTCTTTCTTTTTTTTTTTTTTTTTTTCCTTTTAACATTGAATGATGTGAGGGAAAAAAAGTTGAGAGAGAAAAAGAAAACAAATCGAGTTGTCCTTTGCTCAGTGACCTGTTAGTGGTTTTTTGTGCAACAAAAAGTCAAGATTCATAGTCACTAAAATAATTAAATTACAAGTGACAATTCCATCAATGAAAGGCAATTTACTTCATAATATTTCTACACGTGAAAGCATATGACATGGGAAAATGAACCGGGTAGGGTTACAACAAATAAAAACTAGGCAAACTGAAAATCTGATTTTTCCAGGACTCCCAAGTTCACAGAGAAAAATGACACAATAAATATCTAAAGAGGCAGACATGTCCCTGAGATTTGCCTAGAAGGAGTAGAAGCCAGTAGAAGCTACAATAGGACCATGTCACCAGTGATTTGAGTGAATCACTGCTTGAGACTGAGCATGAATAGCAGTCAGAGTAAGAAACTACTATGGATTGAAATCTTTGGGGTCTCCATGGCTTCATGGACTTTCTCTTCAGGAACCTTACCAGATTCTTAGAATGAGGATCTAACAAAAATACCCTCAAAGACCCAGCCAAGGGGGAGGGGAGGGTGGAGGAAGAGTAGCCAATGTGTAACCCTTCTAGATTCTTCTCCATAACTCAGGCTTACTCTTCAGAGAGAAAGCCTTCCCTCGGGGCAATGCTAGAACATTTTCCTATCTGAATTCCTCTAGTCTTGCGGGATGGGAAGGGGAGGGGAAACAAAAACCTAGTCACCAGAAGGTAGGGATTCAATATAATAGACTGGGAACAACTACCCAGGTAAGGGAATAAATAATAATTTCTAAAAAAGAAACTCTGTGATGACTTAGAGGGGTAGGATAAGGGGGTGGGAAGTGGGAGGTAGGCTCAAGAGGAAGCCTCATGACTGATTCGTGTAGCAGAAACCAACACAGCATTTTAAAACAGTCATCTTCCAGTTAAAAATTAAATTAAATTTTAAAAAAGAAAGGGAATAAACTATACTTGTGGAGAAGGGACAGAAACACCTATAAGACACAGGCCTATGAAGACTGAAACTTAATGGGAAGTATGAATGCTTTTCCTGCTCCACATCTTACCACCACACCAGTAAGTCTTTATCTTATAATCTGGATCACAGCTAGACCTCTTCAAGACATGGACTCTCTGACTTACTTGTTACTTGTTAGTTGCTCAGTTGTGTCCAACTCTTTGCAATCCCATAGACTGTAGCCCACCAAATTCCTATGTCCATGAAATCCTCCAGGCAAGAATATAAAGGGTTGCCTTTCTCTTCTCCAGGGGACTTCCCAACCCAGGGATTGAACCCTGTTCTGTCACATTGCAGGCAGATTCTTTACCACCTGAGCCACCAGGGACTTTCTGAAGAATGATGCAAACAGTAGTTCCAAAGCCAAGAGGAGAGATAAAAACAAGGACATTTGAAGAATTTGAAACCTCTGATACCTCCAATAAACATTAAACACAGTCCAATTCAAAATTCTTTTACTAAAGTCTGATTTACCTCAATATATTTTATATTCTACAGCATGTACTGCTTTCAACAAAATGATAGAACAAATGTAAAAAGCAAGAAAAAAGAGCACAGTCTTAATAGACAAGGCAATAAGAAATCAAACTCAGATGTGACACAAATGTTGAAATTATCAGATAAGTAAAATAACTATGACTACTATGATAAAACTTCTAGTGAAAAAAATACAAACATGCAAAGCCAAAAGGCAAGGCCATCATATACATGGAAGGTATAAAAGAAAGAATCAGCAGGAAAATCTAGAAATGAAAGCCACATTAACAAAAATAAAACATGCCTTCAATGGCTCATTTGTAGACTCCACATAGCCAAGGAAAAAATCAGTGAACTTGAAAATAGGTCAGTAGAAACTTTCTAAACTAAAATGTAAAGAGAAAAATAAAAAAAAGAACATCTGAAAACTGGAGAATATCAAAATGTGTAGCATATTTTTAATTGGAATACCAGAGGAGAAGAGAGAATGGGGCAAAATAAATATTTGAAGAAATATTCTGAGAACATTCTAGAAGTAATAGCAGGCTTAAGATATTCAGGGCCACCAAAAAAAGATAAAATACCAAGAAAACAAAACTAACAGATTTTTTAAACCCCACACAGCTAGGCATATGACCAAAGACAATGAGAATATCAAGAAGGAAACCAAAGGAAATAAAACATCTTCTCTACAGAGGAACAGGGTAAAATTTCTGACTTTTGTCAGAAATCTTCAAAGCAGGAAAAGTCCAGTAAATGGGATAGAGGAAGACTCAGTGTAAACAAAAATAAGCCAATGCTTTATTTAAAGAAGTCACCTGTTGATATTTGTGGGTTCATTTAACTTCTAAAAGACTGATATAACACTGTAAGACAATATAATGTAAAACTAAACATTTAGATATTTATAAACTGAAAACTGTCAAGAAAATATTGATTTGCTTTTTTTGTGACTTGAAATAAAATGTATATTTGCCTAGCATATTGTCAGATTTTTTTTCTCATATTTTATTTCATTAACCTGGAGAACACACATTAGGAAATGTAAGATTATCTTTGTCATTCTTTCCTTTTGTTTGATGCTGAGTATGCAGCTGTCAGTATTTGAGATGATATCAAGGAGCGAATACTTTTTCTTTAATGTGCATGCATGCTAAGTCACTTTAGTCATGTCTGACTCTTTGCAACCCTATGGACTGTAGCCCACCAGCCTCCTCTGTCCATTGGATTCTTCAGGCAAGAATATTGGAGTGGATTGCTATTTCCTACTCCAGGTGATCTTCCTAACTCATGGATCAAATCTGCAGCTCCTGTGGCTCCTGCATTACAGGCAGATTCTTTACAGCTGAGCCACCAGGGAAGCCCAAAACCACATTGGAGATGTTAAATTTGATAGTAGTTTTCAGTGATATACTTTTCAAGTGAAAATATAAGAAGAAATATTAAAAATCAACACCAAAAAATCAAGGAATATTAAACTGGATCTTAAAATCTTTTGTTGTGCTATGCTTGGAATACGTTTTTAAGGAGAGAGAACAGAAAAAGGTAGACCAGGTGACAATCATTTGATGGAAACCATAGAGTAACTATAGATAAACAAATAACAAGCCACAAAACCACAATGCTGTTCTGGAAGAAATAATATATTCAAGTTAATACTTTCTGAGAAAATATAATGATAAGGTAGATATTCAGAGAAAATGACTTTGAAAATATCTAGGGATTGCAATTCATTAAAAACAAAGCCAGAGGATTACATCCAGCCACTTGCAGCCCTTCAAAGAACGATAACCCCAACAGTTGCCAATTTCCTAAGTTGCAGAGAAAGCCTTCTTATGAGGAAGGGATAGAACTGATAGGCTCCTCCTGTGCCTCAGCTGGTAAAGAATCCACCTGCAATGCAAGATGACCCAGGTTCGATCCCTGGGTTGGGAAAATCCCCTGGAGAAGGGAATGACAACCCACTCCAGTATTCTTGCCTGGAGAATCCCGTGGACAGAGGAACCTGGTGGACTACAGTCCACGGGGTCGCAAAGAATAGGACATAACTGAGCAACTAACACTTTCACACTTTCACTTTTTGGCCAAGGAACAGACATCTGCCAAGTTTCCCAACACTCTTNATATTCTACAGCATGTACTGCTTTCAACAAAATGATAGAACAAATGTAAAAAGCAAGAAAAAAGAGCACAGTCTTAATAGACAAGGCAATAAGAAATCAAACTCAGATGTGACACAAATGTTGAAATTATCAGATAAGTAAAATAACTATGACTACTATGATAAAACTTCTAGTGAAAAAAATACAAACATGCAAAGCCAAAAGGCAAGGCCATCATATACATGGAAGGTATAAAAGAAAGAATCAGCAGGAAAATCTAGAAATGAAAGCCACATTAACAAAAATAAAACATGCCTTCAATGGCTCATTTGTAGACTCCACATAGCCAAGGAAAAAATCAGTGAACTTGAAAATAGGTCAGTAGAAACTTTCTAAACTAAAATGTAAAGAGAAAAATAAAAAAAAGAACATCTGAAAACTGGAGAATATCAAAATGTGTAGCATATTTTTAATTGGAATACCAGAGGAGAAGAGAGAATGGGGCAAAATAAATATTTGAAGAAATATTCTGAGAACATTCTAGAAGTAATAGCAGGCTTAAGATATTCAGGGCCACCAAAAAAAGATAAAATACCAAGAAAACAAAACTAACAGATTTTTTAAACCCCACACAGCTAGGCATATGACCAAAGACAATGAGAATATCAAGAAGGAAACCAAAGGAAATAAAACATCTTCTCTACAGAGGAACAGGGTAAAATTTCTGACTTTTGTCAGAAATCTTCAAAGCAGGAAAAGTCCAGTAAATGGGATAGAGGAAGACTCAGTGTAAACAAAAATAAGCCAATGCTTTATTTAAAGAAGTCACCTGTTGATATTTGTGGGTTCATTTAACTTCTAAAAGACTGATATAACACTGTAAGACAATATAATGTAAAACTAAACATTTAGATATTTATAAACTGAAAACTGTCAAGAAAATATTGATTTGCTTTTTTTGTGACTTGAAATAAAATGTATATTTGCCTAGCATATTGTCAGATTTTTTTTCTCATATTTTATTTCATTAACCTGGAGAACACACATTAGGAAATGTAAGATTATCTTTGTCATTCTTTCCTTTTGTTTGATGCTGAGTATGCAGCTGTCAGTATTTGAGATGATATCAAGGAGCGAATACTTTTTCTTTAATGTGCATGCATGCTAAGTCACTTTAGTCATGTCTGACTCTTTGCAACCCTATGGACTGTAGCCCACCAGCCTCCTCTGTCCATTGGATTCTTCAGGCAAGAATATTGGAGTGGATTGCTATTTCCTACTCCAGGTGATCTTCCTAACTCATGGATCAAATCTGCAGCTCCTGTGGCTCCTGCATTACAGGCAGATTCTTTACAGCTGAGCCACCAGGGAAGCCCAAAACCACATTGGAGATGTTAAATTTGATAGTAGTTTTCAGTGATATACTTTTCAAGTGAAAATATAAGAAGAAATATTAAAAATCAACACCAAAAAATCAAGGAATATTAAACTGGATCTTAAAATCTTTTGTTGTGCTATGCTTGGAATACGTTTTTAAGGAGAGAGAACAGAAAAAGGTAGACCAGGTGACAATCATTTGATGGAAACCATAGAGTAACTATAGATAAACAAATAACAAGCCACAAAACCACAATGCTGTTCTGGAAGAAATAATATATTCAAGTTAATACTTTCTGAGAAAATATAATGATAAGGTAGATATTCAGAGAAAATGACTTTGAAAATATCTAGGGATTGCAATTCATTAAAAACAAAGCCAGAGGATTACATCCAGCCACTTGCAGCCCTTCAAAGAACGATAACCCCAACAGTTGCCAATTTCCTAAGTTGCAGAGAAAGCCTTCTTATGAGGAAGGGATAGAACTGATAGGCTCCTCCTGTGCCTCAGCTGGTAAAGAATCCACCTGCAATGCAAGATGACCCAGGTTCGATCCCTGGGTTGGGAAAATCCCCTGGAGAAGGGAATGACAACCCACTCCAGTATTCTTGCCTGGAGAATCCCGTGGACAGAGGAACCTGGTGGACTACAGTCCACGGGGTCGCAAAGAATAGGACATAACTGAGCAACTAACACTTTCACACTTTCACTTTTTGGCCAAGGAACAGACATCTGCCAAGTTTCCCAACACTCTTTTGTATACAGATCTAATATTGGCAAAGTAGTCATTAGAGTTTTCAGCCCACTCAGGAAAAAAAAAAAAAATGAGCTGGCTCTTTATATACATCAGTGTCTTTCATGTTCAAATATTTTTCTTCTGAATATAAAAATTAATATGTGAAAATATAAAAGGCTGTCTCTATTTTGTGACCAAATTCAGAATGATTTAGTAAACTAGGAAAAACATACGTCAAGTTAAAAAATATAGTGTAGCCATAGGTAGTAAGGTTATACGGAGCTGAAATTATTAGCTCGATTTTATGTGGTAGGAAAGAAAGTACTCTTGGAATATGTATTCTAATAGGTAACAGAAATATAATAATATTATTGGAAAAGGTTCAAAGAAATTTATAGAAAGAGTAGAAATACACTATAATTCTAGCTTTTATGTAACTAAAGGGGCAGTGAGAACATATCACAAATCTCCCATCCAAAAGAACAGATATTTTAATTAAAAAAGCTATTCTCATGATTTTTATGAACACACATAATTAACATTTGCATGATGCTAGATAGTTCACAAAGCATCTTTCTATATTCTATCTCATTTAATCCTTATGGTCATGCCAAAAGGCAGAAATAAAGGATATCCTTGGCTCAGAGATGTTACTTAACCTCCTCAAGGTGACAGACCAGATGAAGGATGGGATTCAGACTTGAACTCAATTTTTTTAAATTAATTAATTAATTATAATTGGAGGCTAATTACTTTATAATATTGTAGTGGTTTTTGCCATACATCCATATGAATCAGCCATGGTTGTGTATGTGTCCTGCATCCTGAACCCCCCCGTCCCCACCTCTCTCCCCATCCCATCCCTCAGGGTCATCCATTGCACCAACCTTGAGTGCCCTGTCTCATGCATCAAACCTGGACTGGTGATCTATTTCACATATGGTAATATACATGTTTCAATGCTTTTCTCTCAAACCATCCCACCCTCGCCTTCTCCCACAGAGTCCAAAAGTCTGTTCTTTACATATGTGTCTCTTTTGCTGTCTCACATATAGGGTAAAGTTTTTTGTTTTGTACCAATTCTGCATTTTTTGGGCTTCCCTGGTAGCTCATATGATACAGAATCTGTCTACAATGCAAAAGTACTAGTAAAAAGTACTAGTCAGCTTTTCATGTTGAAACAACTACATTCAGATGTTTCCCAAGAACAGATAGATATTTGGTCTGTATTTGCATAATCATATGATATACTACTAAACATGTCTTTTTTTTTTTTTTCCAGGACAAAAAGGAATCTATTGTCAAAGTAATTTCAATACTGAAGCATCTTAAGAAGCAAACAGTCACAGCTTTAAACGATGGTTGTATTTTTTTAACCAGTTTGAGAAATCTTATCATCCATCTTAATGTAAATAATGGATTTTAATTAATATATGCTGAAAGAAACTGAGACAATTTTTTCCTTTCTTTTTTGAAACCAATAGACCATGAGTGATGTATACTGCCAAAGGAGTTAGAGAATAAAAAATAGATTGATTCATATCATGTGCTATCTATTACTATTATTAATAATACTGTTATAAACAATGAAATAAAAAAAGCCTAACTGCATATATAAGTACAGGATAAAAGATATCACCTCTCTGTTTATGTGGAAATATAAATTAAAAACTATAATTTGTGTTAAATTAGGAATAAAATTATTTTGAGATTAATCTTTTTTCTTTGCCTCATAAAATTTTAGTTTTTAAAAAGGTAATTACTCAGCAACTTGTTTAGTCATTATTAGTAAATTGTGATAGGCAATATATTTCTTTATTCTTTCCACATTTTAGAGGGTATTTAATTTTGTTATTTTACATTTTTATTTTAGTAGAATATTATTAACCATAAGTCTGTGATGTATTTTATCATCAGTTCATGACTTTTATTCTCTCCAAGCACTGAAGGTATAATCATTTCTAGCTCTGCTCACATAAGCATGTCTTTATGATTATTGCAGATGAGAGTGCATTTTAAGAATATTTCAGACCATGTGTCTGTGTATAATTCAGCATCAAATTCATAAATATATGTTTGTATGTATATGTATGAAATTAGTCAAATCTCATTGTGATAGTTATGTTCTATAAAGTTGCTTCAAACATGAAATTACCAAACACTAAACTGTTGCTCCTGGAGAAAATGTGTGTGTATGTATTTGTGTGATTATCTCACAAAGTTTAAGATCTTAAATTCTAAAGTAAATTATCCTGGTAGAGTCTACTTTCTTTACTTAGAAAGAAAAATTGAAGTTCCAAAATAAGTGATCATATTACCTGAGACTGCTCCACTAACAGGCGCCAGAGCTGAGATTCAAATCCATCCAACTGGCCCCAGAGCCAGAACCTCTTGCACTCCACACACTGTCCCCACCATCGTTTCCTGTAGTCATCTCATGCATGAGAACAGAAAGAAGGCAGAGGTCATCTTGTTGGACCTGAGCTAGGAGCACTGCATGAGGTGGCTCAGATCTTTTGGCCTGAATGGGTTCAGGAATAACTGAAAATGCTGTCAACATTGACTCTGTGTTTCATAATAAATTTTAGTAAGTTGGCAAATTCACGAAACCAGATCCACAAATAGTGAATATTGACTATATATATGCAAATTTGATTTATTTAAATTATCAGTACAGTCAAGTTGGATGTTTTTATGGAGACCCAATCTCAGTTGCTTCAGTTCTATACAGTCATTTTATAATGAATGTTCATGTTATTTTATGAAGCATGAAGAATATATTTGATTGCATCACCCCTGCTTCCATAGACTTGATTTCAGCTCTTTTCTTAATTACACTGTTAAAAGAACATTCACTTGTTAAATCTAGCATCCCAGAATAATATACAAAGCACATTGAGTGAATTAGAATTTCAGTTATTTCTTCACCCTCTCATTAATTTGTAATATGGCATTTGATAGTTCTTATTAAATTATGCTATTACTTATATAAATTACCAGAATAAAAATAATTGCAAAGTACTTAGAAACATATTAAATGTAAGTTCTTGCTTCATATGATAATTTTATTTCATAGCAAAAAATAGATCTGTTTTAAATATTATTAAATATCAGGAAAAGATATTAAAGCTTTGTGTTAGATTTCCTGTCACATGCCTGGTCTCAGGAATTTCAAAGTAAGAGGTGGATTTTCACTTTCTGTACATAATATAAAAATGTATAGTAATATGAGAAAATAGGCAAGAATATGCATGTATTTTATATGACCAATAATCCATTATTATTTCCATATGAGGGCTTACAATGTGGAATGACCAATATATTTGCTATGACATTGCCATATTTCATGGAGAAATAAAAGTGAAAGATCTGATATTTTTAATAGAACATTTCAACTATGTTCAAAATTAACTTGTGTTATATCATTTTTCAAAGCTGATTGTTGCTTTGAGTTATTGAGGCCTGAAGTAAGATTAGATTAATCCTTTTCTAGGTATCCTCCTTGTCTTTTGCCTTATATATTGTTTTCTCCAGGTCTTTTAATTAAACTTTAAAGATTGTCATTACTGCAGAGCAAAGGGCTAAACTGAGGATAAAATTAATGAAGTGATACAAAGTGCTATTTTGTCAGCTCTTTTAGATGTGTCTAACAAAATTATCATGATACTATAAGTAATATATATATAGTTAACATTACAGAACATATATAAACAATAAATTTCAATGAACTAATGACTTATACTGGCATTCTAATTTTAGTAGGTGTGACAGAGATTTTCTACTCTCCCAATAAAATGATTACAATAATTCATAAAATATACAATGCAGTGATAACAGGAAAATAATGTCTACTTAGAAGTCAAATCCAAGTGAAAACAGAAACTCTTTAGCGACCATTTAGGTTATTATGGGGCTTCCTTAATAGCTCAGTTGATAAAAAATCCACCTGCAATGCAGGAGACCCTGGTTTGATTCCTAGATTGGGAAGGTTTGATTCCCTTCTGCTGGAGAAGGGATAGGCTACACACTCCAGTATTCTTGGGCTTCCTTTGTGACTCAGCTGGTAAAGAATCTGCCTGCAATTCAGGAGAACTAGGTTTGATCCCTGGGTTGGTAAGATGACCTGGAGAATAGAAAGGTTGCCCACTCCAGGATTCTGGCCTGGAGCATTCCACTGACTGTATAGTCCATGGGGTCACAAACAGTAAGAAACTACTGAGAAACTTCACTTTCACGTGGCTATATAGGTTGAACTGAGAGGAGATACAGTTAGTACAGAGGTGGGTGATTTGGGGGCACTAAGCCATCTCATAATGTAGCTTGCTTAACTTCTCTTCTTCTTCTTGATCTTTGACATACCTCTTTTTTATAGTGGATTGCTGCTGAGTCCACCCAAGTTCATGATTTAATGATGGATCTCACATAACCTACCTCATGGTGGATCACTCTAGGTGCTGGTTACTTGACCAGATATTTTATTTTCACCAGGTCAAAGAGCATGCAGGAGATGTCATTTGAGTGCCATGTAGTTCTCCACTGCAGAAAACATGGCCTTGTTCTAGAACCTGAGATCTACATGGTGATTCTTTTGTCAAGCCTTAGCATAAACTCCTCTGGGTGTCTTTTGTAATCACAGATACCTCTAGGATCTTAGCTCCTACTGTGTTAGTTGACCTTACTAAAAGAGTGGTTTTCACCAGAGTCTAGACATGCTGCAAAGTCTTTTCCTACTCTGGTTCCACTCAAACCTGCTGCTTTCCATGCCACTAGGTACATGGGTCACAGTAATAGTCTCATGTGTGGAATACATTGCCTTCAAAACCCCCTAAAATATAACGAGGCTATTTCCTCTTTAATGTGTGTGTGTGTGTATGTGTGTGTGTTAGTCACTGTCATGTCTGACTCTTTGTCACCCCATGGACTATAGCTCTCCAGGCTCCTCTGTCCATGGAATCCTCTAGGCAAGAATAATGGAGTGGTTTGCCATTCCTTTTGCCAGGGGATTTTCCCAACCCGGGGATCAAACCAGGTCTCCTGTGTTGCATGCAGATTCTTTACCATTTGAGTACTGGGGAAGTACCTTCTATTTTAATAGTAGAAAGTATAAGGTGCAATGATGTTTTGTTTTTGCCACACATCAACATGAATCCACCACGGGTGTACACGTTTGTAAAGTAAAAAAAAAAAAATAAAATGCAATGATATGTCTTTTGGGGGCTTCCCCAGTGGCTCAGCAGTAAAGAATCTGCCTGTAATGTAGGAGCCGCAGGAGATGTGAGTTCAATTGCCGAGTCAAGAAGATTCCCTGGAGTAGGAAATGACAACCCACTCCAATATTATTGCCTGGAGAATCCATGGACAGGGGAGCCTGGTGGGATACAGCTCATAGGATCACAAAAAGTTGGACATGGCTGAAGCTACTTAGCACGCAAACAGGTGTGATGTGTCTTGTACTTTGTCAGGTATGTCCCAGCATGCCTCTTCCAACTGGACTGCTAAAAACTTTGATATGGTAGAACCCTAAATCTTCTTTGGCTTTATGTCTTATCCTCTGGAGAACATATGTTTTAGTATGATCTCCATATCTTGTTCATCTAGTCTGATCACAATGGATCAACATAGTGGACCAGAGTAGTAATCTTTGAAATAACCAATGGCATAAGTCTGTAGGGAGTACATTAAACAGAGGTGAAAGAGTTAAAATGGCCTGGGCCATTAACTATATGTGTTTGTCCCTTGCAAATATGAACATTTTCTTATCCAACTTCTTTAGAGTAATGGAGAACAATACTTTCACCAGTTCATTGGCCACATTCCAAACCCAATGTTTGGTTTGCTATGGTATTGAGTACAGCAGCTGTATATAGGTAGAATTTGTGATTTTCCCCTAGGATCCATATGACATTTGTGAAGGTCAGACTGGAGGATTAAACAGAGATGAAATGATATGAAAAAAATTGTCATGCTTTAGGTATTTATGGGTGGCATTATTAGTTTGCCACCTCCTCTTAGAATGCAATAATATTTTATAATTATTACCTTGGATGAAAATGGCAATTCAATGCTCATTTGGCATTCTCCTAATAATAATTTCTATACCATAGGCCAAGTAAACAATGTGGTGTTTCTCCCAACTGCCAGGTGTATTCATTTCAGAACCAGGAAATTGACCAGTAGGTGCATCTATATATCCAGTGGATCTACAATGAGCTAGACTTGGGTCATGATTCTATTTACTATTTGTATACCTATGTTCCCATTCTAAGAGGGGAGCCATGCTGTTTATTTCCTTGGGCTTAGTAAGAATTTGAACTAATTGTCCTCAAACATTTAAGTATTCCATTTTCTGCTGGGTAAGTTTACATTAGTGGGAAACTGTTGAAAATTTATCACATACAATTGGCATGATATTATTGGGTCCTTCCTTTGAGTCTCTTTCAGTCTCTTAGTCAGTGAGTTATGAGTCTATGAACTGGATGAGGTATGAAAGCGGATCAAGAGATTTTAACTTCATTGGCAAGAGAATTTAACTCCACCTGCTTATCCTTCCCCTTTATTTATTTTGATTGTGTAAACTAAGCCCTTGTTGTCCACCTATCTTTCTTGCTACCATGAACGTCATGTTCTATCAACCGCTTCCATAGTTGTCTATAAATAAGTCCCCCCGACTGCTAATCCATTCTTCATACTCATTAGAACATTTGTACCTTCTTTGTTTCTGATGATTAAGTGCACCATGTCTACTTTATTAAAGGACTCTTTTCTCTTCCTTGCTATTTGCAAACCCAGTTCCTGAACATTATCTCCTTTAGCCTGGCCTATAGCAGGCAGCTAACACTGAGATTCTTAGTGATGCTGGTGTCCTCCTCACCAAGGCATTCCTTAATGCTTTAGTAAGTGAGTGCCCTTCCATGGAATATATTAAGCTTTAAAATATATCTTGATATCCAGTAAAATTAGGCCTATCATATTTATCTTTTTTTTTTTTACTATTTTCTTTCCTGTTATTTATCTATTAATCTTCATATTAACTTTATACTATATTTTTCCATTTCCACTCAGAAACCATTGGGATTTAGATTGACATTGCATGCTATGATAGGCAGTAACAGTCTTACCTCCTGATTCTCTGATGGCTCCCAAGATAACCACTTCCTAGTGTACATGTCTTGTATAATTTCTTCCCCTTGAGTGTGGGTAGAACCTGTTAATATGATGCAACATTATTCCCTTGATGATGTTATGTTTTATGAGAACTATAATAAGATTGTTACACTTATGGTTGCATTATATAAGACTCCAAGTGGTGGAATAGAGTAAGGATCACATGCTGGACTTAAATAATAAGCCAGCATGTTGTGAGAGGACTATGTTGTAGGAACCTGGGTCTTGTCTATAGGAACTGAGAGCAGCTCTGGTTAACAGCCAGCAGAAAAACAGACTTTAGCTATTTCTGTAAAACCTCAAGGAAATGAAATCCACCAACATGAGGCTCATTTGAGCTTCAGATAAGACTGAAGACCTGACTGACAATTTAATTACAGCCTTAAGGTACCTTGAGCAGAGAACTTAGTTGAGCCCTGATCAAACTTCTGGCCTATAGAAGATGGTAGGCAATAAATAGGCGTTATTTTAATCTGTTAATTCTGTCATAACATGTTACTCAGCAATGGAAACTTAACAAATATTCTATAGCGAATTGATATCAGTATAGTATTGAGCCTGCTGATCCTTATACATTTTAATACTTTATTTATGAAGTCTTATTTATTGCAAAACTGAATTTATGGCATTCTGAGTAAATATATTAAACATGCTATTTTAATTTCAGAACAACAGTTTGTGGTAGCAAAAAAAAAGTAAATCACACAAATTCACAAATAAAATCCATCAATATTATAAAACATACATTAGTTGTACTAGACCTTATACTGGAATAAAATGGTAAAATGTAGCTGACACAAAGACAATTGCACTAATTTTATCAACATATAAATAAAGATAGCTCTCTGGAGCTAAATTTGAGTCAAAAAGCAGTTGTGCTAAGGCAGATAAAGTACAACTTCATTATTTAAATTTTGAAATGCACAGAGCTCAATAGTACAATGTTAGAGATATAAACATCAGTAAATCAAGAAAGAAAAATGAATATAGTAAATACAAAATTCAGAAGAGTAGTTACAGCTAAATACAGGAAGCTACATGGAGACCCAAAAATGCTTTTCCAACCTAGAAGTAATTTAGTTGATTTTCATGTATTTTTATTATTTTATGCCATTAGTATACCATATAAATATCTGTGTATACTCAATATTTGATAAGAATAAAATATAAGAATAAAATAAAAGAGTGCTAGAAATCCCTAGGCTAATTGTTCATGCTTTATTAACAGTGTCATAATAATATGTTATTTATGCAGGGCATAGTCAAAGATTTATCTTCTCAGTAATGTGTGAAATGAGAACTGTGACATTAGAGACATAGACTAATGTATCTCCATTTCTCCTCTCATTTAGAATTGAGACTATATCAGAAGATAAATTAGTTCTGTGGTCTCTTAGACTTGTGCTAGGTAACATGAGTTTCTTTTACCAACACACTGTCAGTCACCATCCAGAGTTTAGATTCATGATGATGCTGTTTCCTCTGTAATAATGGCCCAGAGAAAGACAACAGAAATCTTAATGCTTAGCTTTAGCTGTATCTAATGGAAGAAAATTGCTGCTTTAACTTCTTACTAACTGAGATTGACTGGCAATTACTCACCTCTTTCCTATCAGTGTGTATACAGAGATTAATGTGAAACTAAATATTCTAAAGTATCAGTTTCTCACCTTTTCTTTTTACTTCTAAGAAATCATTAAAATAAAATGTAGCTACTGCCAGAATTTTGGAAAACATATAATACAGGGAAACGGAAGAAAAAGCTAGAAAAACAATATCAGCATTTTGAGTCCAATTCCTTTAGTTTTCTCCACGTAAAAATACTGTCATAAAGAAAATTTTGTTCCACTCTCTCTTTTTTTTTCCACTTAGAATTTTCTCATGTCATTGTTATTCAAATACATGATTATAAATCACTGCATATTTCCTATATGAATGATTGGTAATTTACTTAATTTCTATCCTATTAATAGAAATAGAATTTGAGTTCGATGTTTTGCTATTATTTAAATGATGCAAGTGAATCTTTCTTTGAAAACTGTCTTTGACAGTGTATTGATTGTCTTCTACATAAGAGTAAAATATTAATTTAGATATATTTCTAAGTCTTACATCTACCTTTATCATGAAAGGAAATTCCAGTTCTATTCCTTTGATTTATTGTTGTGTTTCTCTTGACCTGCTTTACACTCTGTCAAGTTTCTGATTTGCCACATTCATTCTGTCTTATTTTTTGGTGTAGAATTGAGGAGCCATGGAGAAAATGTATAGGGATATCATAGAGTTGGACTAATATAGTGAGAAAGGTTTTTGTTTTTGTTTTTGCTGTTTTTTAATGTCATCTTGGAAGAGGGCAGCTTCACCAAGTGAGAGAATAGATAGAAAAAAGGGAATTTTTAAGAATGGTTATTCTTACCTAAGATAAATATTTCCACAGGAGTGTTATAAAAACAGAATAAATTGTTTTGCTTTAAATTTTATATTGGTTGATGATTTGGTGCCTTATTTGACTATGACATTATTTTAAACTGGAATGTGAAGGTCATTGTTTCATTAAGTATATACATCCATAAGGAAAGATCAAAGTACCAGCATACCTTGGATCATGGAGAAAGTAAACCAGCTACTTCTGCTTCATTGACTCCACAAAGCCTTTAACTGTGTGGATCACAACAAACTATGGACAATTTGTAAAGATATGGGAGGATGAGACCACCTTACACGTCAAGGGGCAACAATTAGAAATGGGAATGGAACAACTAGTTAAAAATTGGGAGTAGTATATTACCACCCTGCTTATTTAACTTCTATGCAGAGTACATCAAAGGAAACAAAAGGATGGATGAATCAGCAGCTAGAATCAAGATTGCTGGGAGAAACAACACCAACTTCAGATAGGCAGATGGTATCACTCTAACAGCAGAAAGTGAAGAACTAAAGAGCCCCTTGATGAAAGTAAGAGAGAAGAGTGAAAAAGCTGGCTTGAAACTCAACATTCAAAAAACTAAGATCATGGAATCCAGTCCTATCATTTCATGGCAAATAGAAGAGGGAAAAGTGGAAGTAGTGACAGATTTTATTTTCTTGGGCTCCAAAATCACTGCTGTGGGTGACTGCAGCCATGAAATTAAGATATTTGCTCCTTGGAAGGAAAGCTATGATCAATGTAGACAGCATATTGAAAAGCAGAGACATCACTTTGCAGACAAAGTCAAAGCTATGGTTTTTCCAGTAGTCATATACAGATCTGAAAGTTGGATGGTAAATATGGCTGAGCACCTAAGAATTGATGGGTTTGAATTGTAATACTGGAGAAGACTCTTGAAAGTCCCTTGGACTGCAGGGAGATCAAACCAGTCAATCCTAATGGATATTAACCCTGAATATTCAGGACTGGTCTTGAATCTCCAATTCTTTGGGCACCTGATGCAAAGAGCTAAATCATTGGAAAAGACCCCAAAGCTGGTAAAGATTGAGGGAAAGAGAAGAAGGAAGTGGCAGAAGATAAGATATTTTGAGAATGTCACTGACTCAATGGATATGAATTTGGGCAAACTTGGGGAGAGAGTTAAGGACAGAGGGGCCTAGCTGCAGTCTATGGGGTTGCAAAGTCAGAAATGACTTAGCAACTGAAAAAGAACAGTCTCCATATTCAGTGAATCAAAAATCCTAACGATCAAATCACTTTCAAATTAAATTTAAACTATGAAGGAAACTATGGCAAATACCTCATAGCAATACTGAAATTGTACCAAATAAAATAACCAGGTATCATTTTTCCAACTATCAACTTTACAAACAGTTTTGCATGATGAGACTATTCCACTTTTGTATGAAATAAGTACTATTGATATTCTTAAATCAAACTACTGAAAAGGATCTATTGGCCTAATCTTTAGAGAAAGCAATTTTGACAGGTCATAAGAGAACAGTGATCTTTTCTTTTTTATTGCTGTTCACTATCTAAGTCGTGTCTGGATTTTGCTCACATATATGTCCATTGAGTTGGTGATGCTATTTAACCATCTCATCCTCAGTCATCTCCTTCTTTTTCCTTCAGTCTTTCTCAGCATCAGGATCTTTTACAGTGAGTCAGCTCTTCACATCAGCTGGGCAAAATATTGGAGCTTCAGCCTTAGCAACAGTTCTTCCAATGAACATTCAGGGTTGATTTCCTTTAGGATTGACTGGTTTGATATTGCAGTACAAGGGACTCTCAAGAGTTTTCTTAAGCACCATAATTCAAAACCATCAATTCTTTGGTGCTCAGTCTTCTTTATTGTCCTACTCTCACTTCTATACATGGCTACCTAAAAAACCACAGCTCTGACTTTGTCAAAAAATTTATGTCTCTGCTTTTTAATATGCTGTGTACATTGATCATAGCTTTCTTTCCAAGAAGGAAAATTAGTCTTTTATTTTAATGGCTCCTCTCACTGTTGGCAGTGATTTTGTAGCCCAGGAAAATAAAATCTCTCACTGCTTCCACTTTTCGCCCTTCTATTAGCCATGAAGTGATGAGGCTGGATGCTATGATCTTAGTTTTTTGAATGTTGTTTCAAACCAACTTTTTCAATCTCCTTTTTCACCTCATCAAGAGGCTTTTTAGTTCATCTTCATTTCCTGCCTTTGGAGTGGATTCATTTGCATATCTGAAGTTGTTCATGTTTTGCCTGACAGTCTTGATTCTAGCTTGTGATTCATCTACCCTTTCATTTATCATGATGAACTCTGCATAAAAGTTAAATAAGCAGGGTAGTCAATCTACAGCCTTGTTGTACTCTTTCCCCAATCTTGAACCACTCAATTGTTCTATGTCCAGTTATAATTGTTGCTTCTTGACCTACACACAGGTTTCTCAAGAAACAGTTCAGGTGGTCTGATATTCCCATCTCTTTAAGAATTTTGCCATAGATTATTGTAATCCACATAGTCAAAGACTTTTGCATAGTCAATGAAGCAGAGGAGCTTTTTATGGAATTCCTTTGTTTTCTCCATGATCCAACAAATGTTAGCAATTTGAACTCTGATTTCTCTGCCTCTTTGAAACTCAGCTTGTACATCTGGAAGTTCTTCATTCATATACTGCTGAAGCCTAGGTTGAAGGATATGGAGCATAACCTTGCTAGCATGTAAAATAAGTGCATTGTCTAGTACTTGAACATTCTTTGTCATTGCCCTTCTTTGGGATTGGAATAAAAACTGGCCTTTTCCAGTCCTGTGGCCACTGCTAAGTTTTCCAAATATGCTGACATACTGAGTGCAGCATGTATGAGTGCAGCAATCATCATCTTTTAGGATTTTAAATAGCTCAACTGGAATTTCCATCACCTCTACTAGTCTTTTTCATAGTAATGCTTCCTAAGGCACTTGACTTCACACTCCAGAATGTATAGTTCTTCTGTGTATTCTTGCCACCTCTTCTTAATTTCTGCTTCTGTTATGTTCTTATAGTTTCTATCCTTTATTGTCCACATATTTGCATGAAAATTTCCCTTGATATGTCCAATTTTCTTGACGAAATCGCTAGTCTTTCCCATTCAAATCTTTTTTTTCTCTATTTCCTCTGCACTGCTCATTTTGAAAGGCCTTCTTACCTCTCCTTGATATTCTCTGGAACTGTGCGTTCAGTTTGATATATGTTTCCCTTTCCCCATTGCCATTTGCCTTTCTTCCTTTTCTTGTAAAGCTTCCTCTGCCATGCACTTTGCCCTCTTTGTTTTTCTTTGAGATGGTTTGGGCCCTGTTTCCTGCTGCTGCTAAGTCACTTCAGTCATGTCCGACTCTGTGTGACCCCATAGACAGCAGCCCACCAGGCTGCCTTGTCCCTGGGATTCTCCAGGCAAGAACACTGGAGTGGGTTGCCATTTCCTTCTCCAATGCATGAAAGTGAAAAGTGAAAGTGAGTTGCTCAGTCAGTCGTGTCCGACCCTCAGCGACCCCATGGACTGCAACCTTCCAGGCTCCTCCATCCATGGGGTTTTCCAGGCAGGAGTACTGGAGTGGGATGCCATTGCCTTCTCCAGTCCATAGTTCTTTAAACACTCTGACTACCAGATCTAATCCACTGAATCTATTCATCACCTCTACTGTATAAATATAAGGGATTTTATTTAGGTCATACTTGAATGGTCTAATGATTTTCTCTACTTTCTTAAATTTAAGTCTGAATTTTGCAATAAAGCCTGATGATCTGAGCCACAGTCAGGTCTAGGTCTTGTTTTTGCTGACTGTATAGAGTTTTTCCATCTTTGGCTGCAAAGAACATAAACAATTTGATTTTTCTATTGACCATCTGGTGATTTCCATGTGTAGAATTATCTTGCGGGTTGTTGGAAAAGGGTGTTTACTATGACCAGTGTGTTCTCTTGACAAAATTCTGTTAGATTTGTCCTGCTTCATTTTGTACATCAAGGCCAAACTTGCCTGTTATTCCAGGTATCTCCTGACTTCCTGCTTTTGCATTTCAACCCCCTCTGATGAAATGGACATTTTTTGGGGGGGGGGGAAAGGGTGATGATTCTAGAAGTTGTTGTAGGTCTTCATAGAACCTGTCAACTTCAGCTTCTTTGGAGTTAGTGGTTAGGTCATAGACTTGGATTACTGTGATATTGAATGGTTTGTCTTAGAAAGGGAACAAATAATTCTGCCATTTTTAAGGTTGTATCCAAGTATTGCATTTCAAACTCTTTTAGTGACTGTGAAGACTACTCCATTTCTTCTAAAGGATTCTTGCCCATGGTAGTAGATTTAATGATCATCTGAGTTCACTTTACCCATTCCTGTCCATTCTAGTTCACTGATTCCTAAGATGTCAGTGTACAGTCTTGTCATCTCCTGTTTGACATGTTCTATTTACCTTGATTCATAGACCTAACATTCCAGGTTCCTATGCGATATTGTTCTTTACAGCATCAGACTTTACTTTCGCCACAAGACATATCTGCAACTGAGCATTGTTTCTACATTGGCCCAACCACTTCATTCTTTCTGGAGTTATTAGTAATTGCTCTCCACTCTTCTGCAATAGCATATTGGACACCCTCTGACCTGAGGGCTCATCTTCATGTATCATATCTTTTTGCCTTTTCATACTGTCCATGGGGTTTTCCAGGCAAGAATACTGGAATGATTTCATTTCTTCTGCCAGTGTACCACATTGTGTCAGAACTCCTCACTATGACCCATCTATCTTGCATGGCCCAGCACCACATGGCTTATGGTATAGTGTTTATTTGCTCAGTCATGTCTGACTCTTTGCAACCCCATGGGCTGTAGCCCACCAGACTCCACTGTCCATGTGGATTCTTCAGGCAAAAATACTGGAGTGGGTTGAGATGCCCTTCTCCAGGGGATCTTCCCTACCCAGGAATTGAACCAGGGTCTCCTGCATGACAGGTGGATTCTTTACCTGCTGAGCTACCAGAGAAACCCTGGTAGCTCAACTTATGGTGAGTGTGTAGCTTTCACCTACAAGGTTTAAGCTTATGGTGCATGGTGTTGGATTCCTGATCTATGAAGGAGAAGATTTAGCTTCCAGGTACCAGGCTTAATTACTCAGAGCTCTGAACTGAATTGAACTGAACTTGGGTGATAGAGTTTCATTACAGTGAAAAAGGACAGCTTCTGACATCAGCATCAGAAGAGGGACAGAGTGCCCCCCACAGCTAGTCTTACCAAGGAAGCTATATACTTTTTCAATTGGTTATTACAGTAAATCAAAAGAATGTATCAAGGTTGTAAAGGTCTTATCAGGTCTACTCCCACAACTTACATTTTATGATAATGGGATTAGAACTAACAATAGAAAGATCTTACTAGACCCACTCCCATAACATACATTTCATTTGACAAGGTTAGGCAGAAAGGTCTTAAGAAGGGGAAATATGTCTTCCAGCAGGATACATTGTTGTTCTATAATCATTGGTACAGAGTTTAAACTAAGTTTTTCTGTTATATAATCATCAGCTCTGGGCTTAAAGAAAAAATGGTTTTATGTGATTAGGATGAAGGAATGTACAAAAAATTTTGTCCTTTTCTCTTTCTGGAGAGCCCCAGGCCCCTTTCTCCTTCTTGATGACCCCAGACTTCCTATCAACTTATCTAAGAATTGACTCTCTCAATAACTTCATTGCCTGATGCAAGTCTCTTCGCCACAAGAAGTCTGTGATCCATGAAGGGGGGGGAGGATATGAGATTTTATTTCTTTAACTGTATGCCTCTGTGTTTGTTAGTTATATTTATCTATTAATTTTCATATTTGTTGCAATTGTCTCCCTCATCTTTATCATTTGATTTTCATTGTATTTTAGTTTTAAATATAGATATTAGTCCATGGCCCTGGCAGAGTGCTGAGAAGATGGTTAAATTGTAGAGAAAATTGATGTGTTAACATTTTATGTAGTCAAATCAATTAACATTTTCCTTTATGATTTAATCTACTATTACATTCTCAGAAAGTCCTTGCCCATTCTGTATGTTCAGAATATGCTCACCTACACTTTTTAATGCTTATATTTATTACATTTGTCTTGTCCAGTTGGACAAGAATAACCTAAGAAGAACTAAAGAGCTTTTTGATGAAAGTGAAAGAGTACAGTAATAAAGTTGGCTTAAAACTCAGCATTCAGAAAATGAGGATCATGGCATCCAGTCCCATCACTTCATGGGAAATAGGTAAGGAAACAATGGAAAGAGTGAGAGACTTTATTTTGGGGGAACTCCAAAATCACTGCAGATAGTGATTGCAGTCATGAAATTAAAGGATGCTTGCTCCTTGGAAGAAAAACTATCACCAACCTAGACAGCATATTAAAAAGCAGAGACATTACTTTGCCAACCAAGGTCCTTTTAGTCAAAGCTATGGTTTTCCCAGTAGTCATGTATGTATGTGAGAGTTGGACTATAAAGAAAGCTGAGTACCAAAGAATTGATGCTTTTGAATTGTGTGGTGTTGGAAAAGACTCTTGAGAGTCCCTTGGACTGCAAGAAGATACAATCAGTCCATCCTGAATGAAATCAATCCTGAATATTCATTGGAAGGACTGATGCCGAAGCTGAAACTCCAATACTTTGGCCACCTGATGCAAAGAACTGACTCACTGGAAAAGACCCTGATGCTGGGAAAGACTGAAGGCAGGAGGAGAAGGGAATGACACAGGATGAGACAGTTTGGTGGTGTCACCGACCCAATGTACAAGAGTTTGAGTAAGCTCTTAAGTTGATGATGGACAAGGAAGCCTGGTGAGTTGCAGTTCATGGGGTCAAAAAGAGTTGGACGCGACTGAGTGACTGAACTGAACTGACCTGTCCAGTTGGAATTTGTTTTGGAATACAGTAAGAAAAAAAAATTTACTTTTCCCTTACATGATTATCCAATTAGTCCAATGTAATATGTTAAAAATATCAACTTTTTACTCTTATTAGTAAAATGATTATTATATATAAAATTCTAATATATTATCAATCTATGATATCTAATATCCAGAGTAACTTCTATGATAATTCCAAATTTATCTTGTACTTTAATATACAAGAATGCATCTCAGTAATCACCATTTAAAAAAATGTCTCTGCTGTTCTTATTGTCTTCTTTTACTGTAACATTCATAATTATTTTGCCATGTTATTTAAAAATCCCTATTGTAAAGTTGATTAGGATTAGATTAAACATCTATGTTGATTTGAAAAATATTCTCTTTCCATTTATCAAGTATTTTAAAGACTTCATTAAAATATAGGAATTACTTCATTCATTTATTTTGTATATCTTTTTGTATCTTTTTTCTACCTGGCACCGTGAAGGGCACCTTGGATTTAACAATATACTAACAAGCCTCTGCATTCCAAACCCCTTGTATCAGACTGATTGTATTCATGTGGTGATAGAAAAATAATATATATTCTTTACTGATGGTAATAGAAAATAAATCATGAATAATAAACTTGGTGGCAGTGAAACTCACATGTGAAATTTTGCAATCCCATTGACTATACAGTCCATGGAATTCTCTAGGCCAGAATACTGGAATGAGAAGCCTTTCCTTTCTCCAGGGGATCTTCCCAACCCAGATCTCCCACATTGCAAGTGGATTCTTTACCAGCTGAGCCACAAGGGAAGCCCATGAATACTGGAGAGGGTAACCATATAGTCATGTTTAAATTTAAGATGGAAAAACTCATAGAAACAATTTTGGAACAGCTCATAGTTAATTGTTGACAATACATGTATATTATATATGATATAATTGCATATTGACAATATAGGTTCTAATTAGTTACAAAGTACATGGAAATTTAAGAAAAGTTGGCATTTTCTTCTTTATGTGTCTTGTACATGGGGAGCTTAGTATGTATATTTTTAGATTTGAAATGATTATAAGAAAATAATACATAAACTAATTTTTTCATGCATATGAAATCACTTCTCTGCTAGTACACTAAATATTTCATATAACTGCTTTATTCTATGAAAACTGTTTTTATTGTTTTCCTGGAAAGAAGATAAATTAATAGAAAAGAAAAGGGAATTACTCACAAAGTAGTTTCCACTGTATCTTTTAGATTGAATGATATTATTACCATGTCTAGAGATAATTTTAGCTTTTCTTCATAGAATATAATCTGTTGACAATGTAGCCACCAATTGAAATGTTTCTGATTACAATGTACATGTTTCTACGTAATTTTGTTATCTACTATTATTTCTGTGAGTATACTCAAAGAACAATTTCTCTAAAGTTTTGATTTCTTTTGAGTTGTTCAATTGATTTTTATAGATTTTTCAGTATTAGAAAGAAAATCACAAACAATTGCTTACCTTTGCTTGCTGAAATTATTTGTATTAGTAATGTCATGGTATCCAGTTGCAGCTCTGTGTTTGTTATTTGTTCCCAAAATAATGTTCTCATCAGTACAAACTTCTGGTACTCTATTTTTGTTATGGGAAACAATCATTTACATTATCCTCTCTGAGTCACATGAAGCATATTTTCTATACATTACTGGCCAAAAGAAGTTTTTATCATTGTTCTGAAACAGAACTTTCAGCTGAGAATTCCCTGTTACTTTTCTCATTAATTATATGGTAAAAGGAAAAAAATCTCCTTTGTCACCAGTAGTTTTCCCTTTCATTTTTTCCACATCTTTTCCCTTACAAAAATTATCACCAAGTTTTGGGGAATTGTTTCTTGCTGCTGCTGCTGCTGCTGCTGTTAAGTTGCTTCAGTCATGTCCTACTCTCTGCAACACCATAGACAGCAGCCCACCAGGTTCCACCATCCCTGGGATTCTCTAGGCAAGAACACTAGAGTGGGTTGCCATTTCCTTCTCCAGTGCATGAAAGTAAAAATGAAAGTGAAGTCACTCAGTTGTGTCTGATTCTTTGTGACCCCATTGACTGCAACATACCAGGCTCCTCCATCCATAGGATTTTCCAGGCAAGAGTACTGGAGTAGGTTGTCATCGCCTTCTCTGGTTTCTTTCAGAGAATGACAATAAGTCTCAATGATCATAAAAGTATTTAGAGTTCATAAAATGCTTTTTGCAAACAAGATTTCAGTTGTTCCTGTGAGGTGGGGAAAGGAGCATTATGTTACTTCTTGAATGAGCAAAAGATTAGGAAGTTATGTGGTCTCAGTAAATATTATTTTCCTTTTATGTTCAGGAAAACTAAAGAAGGAGTTTATTGGGTAAGCAAGAGGATACACAGGGCAAAACTGAAGAGCTAGTGATACACTATGCCAAGAAGAAAACTCTATGACATAACATAGTTCAGATTGTTAAAGTAGTTTGAAATAAATGATACTTCTTCAGTTATATTATAGAGTGAATAATACCCTAAAACATCACTTGTTTGCTTGCAATTTATGATTTTAGCTTCGGTATTTTCCACTGAACACAATACCCAAAATGGTATATGACTTCAATAAATGTGTTCTGCAAATCGATTTGCATTTTATGGAAGGATTTATAAATGATTAAGTAATGAATGAAAAATTCATTTCCTTTGCTAATTCATTTTCCAATGAAAGATAATTGATGTGTATCATATTTTAAAGGAATAACTGCAAAAAAGTAATATATTTAATACATCAAGACAAAATACAAAAAATAATATAAAATATCAGTATTTTCACCATTATGAATTTAACACCATTCATTTTTACATGTTTACCTCGTGTTTTGTTAGTAAGTATATAAAGTATTTCAGCTAAATGTTGAAATGACCAATAACCCAGTCATATTTTTTCATTTTCTTCTTCCTCCTTCAAAGTAACGAAATTTTGGTAACCAAAGTTTTGGTGTATATAGAGTGGTATAGTATATAGCATTATTTCTTTATGTGCATTAACATTTTGCATTTTTACTTCTTTAATATTGTGCATAATATCATCATTATGCATAATATTCTGTAAAACAGCTATTGTTCATTAAACAAATATTTGTTGAATCTGAATTATGTGATAGGAATTATTGGATGTGAAGGAACAAGTGCAAATTCCCATTCTTCAAGCACTTCTATTCTAGAAGGATGGAGGAAGAGAAAACAAATGAACATATTATATGTCAAAAGGTGATAAAAGTCATGACAAAAAATAAAGTAGAGTTAGGGAGTGGAATATATCAAGTGAAGTGTGAAAGTAGTATTACTATTACAAATAAAATGGTCCTTTACTGATAACTTGACATTTTATCAAAAACCTGGGGAGAAATGTAGACAAAGGATGCTTGGGTTCCAGGCAGAGGAAATTTAACATGCAAGCAAAAATCTTTGAAATAAGAACAGGTAGAGAATGATGCTAATCCTGAATAATGAGGGAGAATGGAACAAGATGAGAAAAGAGATGCTGCAGGGATTGGATCTTGACAAACAACTATATATTTATCACTCAATAGGACACTTTTAAGAGTGAGAGGGAGCACTGTTAATAACTAAGTTGGAACAGCAAATATAAAACAAGACTCTGTTGGACAAACTGAGATTTATAATCAGGCTACACTATAAGCCTTTAACTCAAGTTGTGATGAAAAAAGTGCTGGTGTTGTTCAGAACTGTTTGATATAACACCTGATTTAATGAGGTCTCTGTAACAGTTGTATTGAGAGTAGAATGAAGAGGACATGAGTAAAACTGGTAGATGAGTTGAGAGGCTACTGCTATAATTCTGGATAAGAAAAACTAGCATATTCTAGAGAGATAGTAATGGGGACTGAGAAGAAATTATTGAGTTCTAGATGCTAGATTTATTGACAGATATTTTTCTGTTTTTTTTATTGCTTTGTGCATGTGTGCATGAATTGATTGGTCTTAACTACAGGCAATAATTTCTATGAAGTTCTGTAAATTTTTGTTTCTACGCATTTAAAAAACAATTCTGGATACTAATAACTAATTTGTTACTTATAGGTTAATTTTCCCTAAAATTAAAATCAAGTATTCTAATGTCATTTATAGTTCCTTCATTTGTTCAATATGTTTATGTAAATTTAATTAAATTTAATCAAATTAACAATTTACTCTAAAGGTATGGGTTTTTGTTTTTGATATTTTTTCTAAAAAATGCCTTCTGATCTCAAGATCATAGATATCTACCTTTCATTTTAATACTTTTGCTTTTAAACCTTTACTCACTCAGGAGTTTATTTTTCTCTATGGCATATTCGAGAATCATTTACCTGTTTTTGATCTACTTTTTTCCCTTTGATCTATTTGTCTCTTTCTATGTCAATATGGTACTATCTTAATTTCACAATTTCATAGTCAACCTTGAAATCTGGTAGGGCGATTTTCCTTACTTTATTCTTTGTTTTGAGAATTGTGTTGGTGATTCCTTGTGTGCATTTTGTGATTCAACTGTCTGCATTTTAATATCAATCTTTCATGTTTTGTAAAAAATTTTCAAAGATTTATATTGATAGTAAGTGAAACCTATAGATTTACTGTGGGAAAATGACATTTTTATTTTGTTTATTTTTTGTTTATTTTATTATTTGATTTATAATGAAGTATAGTTGATTTGCAATATCATGTTAGTTTCAGAGGTACAGCACAACTCAGTGATTTTACATATATATTCTTCTTCAGATTCTCTTCCCTTGTAGGTTATTAGAAAGTATTGATTATAGTTCCTTGGGCTATACAATAAGCCCTTGTTGGTTATCTATTTTATATAGAGTAGTGTGTATATTAATCGCAATCTCCTAATTGATCCCTCCCCCACAACCTTTCCCCTTTCATAACCATAAGTTTGTTTTCTATGTCTATGAATCTCTTTCCGTTTGGAAAATAAGTTCATTTGTAACTTTTTTCTTTTTTTTTTTTTAGATTCCACATATAAGTCATATTGTACAATATTTGTCTTTTTCTGTCCAGATTACTTCACTTGTATGGTGATCTCTAGGCCCATTCATGTTGCTGCAGATGGCATTATTTCATTCTCTTTTATGGCTACTATACCATTGTGTGTGTGTATCACACCTTCTTTATCCATTCATCTGTCAATGGACATTTAGGTGTGTCCATGTAGTGACTACTTTAAAATAGTGCTGCAATGAATATTGAGATGTGTATATCTCTTCAATTTATAGCTTTCTGCCGATACGCCTAGGAGTGTGTTTGCAGGATCATGTAGTAGTTATATTATTAGATATTAAGAAACATCCATACTGTTCTCTGTAGTGGCTGTATCTATTTACATCCCTACAAACAGTTTAAAAAGATTCCCTTAAAAAAAAATAATAAAAAGATTCCCTTTTCTCCACACCCTTTCTAGCATTTATTGTTTGTAAAGTTTTTGATGATTGCCATTCTGACAAGTTGTTGTGATATCTCATTACTGTTTTGATTTGGATTTCTCTAATGATTAGAGGTATTGAGCATCTTTTCATGTGCCTTTTAGCTATCTGTATGTCTTCTTTGGAGAAATGTGTATTTAGATCTTCTGCACATTTTTTGCATGGATTGTTTTTTATTTTGGGCTGCATGAGCTATTTGGATATTTTGGAGATTAACATCTTGTCAGTCACATTGTTTGCAAATATTTTATCTTTGATTTGTTTATGGTTTCTTTTGTTGTGTAATAGCTTTTAAGTTTAATTAGGTTCCATCTCTTTATTTTGTTTTTATTTCCATTACTCTAGGATGTGGATCCAAAAATTCATTGCTGTGATTTATGTCAAAGAGTTATTCTATGTTTTCCAATAAGAGATTTTTTTGTTTTGTTTTAAAGCTTGATTTTATTTTTTTTATTATTTATTTTAATTAGAGGCTGATTACAATATTGTAGTGGTTTTATTTTATGGTATCCAGCTTACATTCATGTCTTTAATCCATTTTAAGATTATTTTTCTATGATGTTAGATGATGTTTTGATTTCATTCTTTTACATATAGCTTTTCAGTTTTTCCAGCAATAGTTATTGAAGTCTGTCTTTTCTCCATTGTATATTCTTGCCTCCTTTGTCATAGATTAATTGTCCATAGTAACTCAGTCAGTAAAGAATCTGCCTCCAATGCAGGAGACCCGGGTTTGATTCCTGGGTCGGGAAGATGCCCTGGAGAAGGAAATGGCAACCCACTCTGGTATTCTTGCCTGAGAATTCCATGGACAGAGGAGCTCGGCAGGCTGCAGTCCACAGGGTCACAAGAGTTGGGCACAACTTACTGACTAAACCATCAGTCAATCATAGGTGCATGGGCTCATTTCTGGCATTTCTATCCTGTCCCATGGGTTTATATTTCTCTTTTTGTGCCAATACCATACTGTCTTGGTTGCTGTAGCTTTGTAGTATATGCAATCAAGACTATGGTCACTGTTTCTCATAATTCCCATTATAAACTTATTGTTTTGTACCTACTTTAAGAATTTATTTCTGCCACTGCCCTCATGAGAAAATTTTGATGAGCTTTCATTTCTTCCAGGCCAAAATCTAAACCTCTTGTTTGGTGTCGGCCTGTTTACCCTGTTTCTACAATCTCATGTCATGACCTCCCTGTCTCCTTACTCTTCAACTCTTTTTTCTACTTTCCTAAGAGTCACTGAAATGTCATATGTCTTTGACCATCACATTTCTGAGATGACACATCTTTCACTTTTTCATCACCATTCAAGGACAATTTACCACCTAAACTACTCAACTAAGATAAATTATCTTTTAAGACTTAGTTTATATGTGATATCTTATCAGCTTTTCCCTTCTCTGGTCATAATTATTCAGTTCTTCCTCTGTATTCAATAAAATACCTCACATTAAATATATTGAATAAATATGTGTATATATAGCTTTCCAACAGAAATTCAGAATCATCAATTACTATGTAGGCCATTTATTTTAGGTTCAGTTCGGTTCAGTCCCTCAGTTCAGTTCAGTTCAGTTCAGTTCGTGTCTGACTCTTTGCGACCCCATGAATCGCAGCACGCCAGGCCTCCCTGTCCATCACCAACTCCGGGAGTTCATTCAGACTCATGTCCATCCAGTCAGTGATGCCATCCAGCCATCTCATCCTCTGTCGTCCCCTTCTCCTCCTGCCCCCAATCCCTCCCACCATCAGAGTCTTTTCCAATGAGTCAACTCTTCACGTGAGGTGGCCAAAGTACTGGAGCTTCAGCTTTAGCATCATTCCTTCCAAAGAAATCCCAAGGCCAATCTTCTTCAGAATGGACTGGTTGGATCTCCTTGCAGTCCAAGGGACTCTCAAGAGTCTTCTCCAACACCACAGTTCAAAAGCATCAGTTCTTTGGCACTCAGCCTTCTTCACAGTCCAACTCTCACATTCATACATGACTACTGAAAAAACCATAGCCCTGACTAGACGGACCTTAGTCAGCAAAGTAATGTCTCTGCTTTTGAATATGCTATCTAGGTTGGTCATAACTTTTCTTCTAAGGTGTAAGCGTCTTTTAATTTCATGGCTGGAATCACCATCTGCAAATATTTTATAAACACTTAGTAGAATATGTTATTCATATTTTAAATCATTTACATGACGTATATGTCTAACATAATTTATATGAGATCTTCTCAAACTGATTGGTTATTTATGTATTGCTGATCTAGACGCTAAGCCAGATTTTTATCTAATGAGTTGCTGGAAAATGGTGGAGTAGAAAGTTGTGTACACATCTTCTCCTCTGAGAACTCCAAAACTATAACTCGCCACTGAACAACCACCAACTGGAGAATGTTCAGTTCAGTTCAGTTCAGTCACTCAGATGTGTTCGACTTTTTGCGACCCCATGAATCGCAGCACACCAGGCCTCCATGTCCATCACCAACTCCCGGAGTTCACTCAGACTCGCATCCATTGAGTCGGTGATACCATGTATTTATTTTATTTATTTATTTATTTTTTACTTTAATTTACTTTACAATACTGTATTGGTTTTGCCATACATCAACATGAATCCGCCACGGGTGTGCATGAGTTGCCAGCCATCTCATCCTCTATCGTCCCCTTTTCCTCCTGCCCCCAATCCCTCCCACCATCAAAGTCTTTTCCAATGAATCAACTCTTCACATGAGGTGGCCAGAGTTTCAGCTTTACCATCATTCCTTTCAAAGAACACCCAAGGCCGATCTCCTTTAGAATGGACTGGTTGGATCTCCTTGCAGTCTGAGGGACTCTCAAGAGTTTTCTTCAACACCACAGTTCAAAAGCATCAATTCTTTGACACTTAACTTTCTTCACAGTCCAATTCTCACATCCATACATGACCACTGGAAAAACTATAGCCTTGACTAGATGGACCTTAGTTGGTAAAGTAATGTCTCTGCTTTTGAATATGCTATCTAGGTTGGTCATAGCTTTGCTTCCAAGGAGTAAGGGTCTTTTAATTTCATGACTGCAGTCACCATCTGCAGTGATTTTGGAGCCCCCCAAAATAAAGTCTGACACTGTTTCCCTATCTATTTCCCATGAAGTGATGGCACCAGATGCCATGATCTTCATTTTCTTAATGTTGAGCTTTAGGCCAACTTTTTCACTCTCCTCTTTGACTTTCATCAAGAGGCTTTTTAGTTCCTCTTCACTTTCTGCCATAAGGGTTGTGTCATCTGCATATCTGAGGCTATTAATATTTTTTCCTGCAATCTTGATCCCAGCTTGTGCTTCTTTCATCTCAGCATTTCTCATGATGTACTCTGCATAGTTGGAACCTACCAAAAAGATACCGCATGTCCAAATGCAAAGGAGAAGCCCCAACCAGATGGTAGGAGGGGCAAAATCACGTTTAGAATCAAACCGCCTACCTGACAGAGACACTCAGAGGGCTCAAACAAATCTTGTGTGCACCAGGACCCAGTGATCCCACAGACTGAGCCACAACTGTGCTTGAGGGTTTTCTGCAAAGGTATGGCTCATCAATGGACTACCACAGGGACAAGGACTCTAGGTGCAGCAGACCTGAATATAGCATAAGCCCTCTTGGAAGAGGTCACCATTAATGCCACCATAGAGCCTCCATAGAATTTTCACAAGAATGGGGAAACAGACTCTTAGAGGGCAAAAACAGAACTGTGTGCACCAAGACCCAGGAGAAAGGAGCAGTGATCCCACAAGAGACTGGCCCAGACTTGCCCATGAGTGTCCAGGAGTCTCTAGGGGAGGCATGGGTTGATGATGGCTGCAAGGTTGGGGGTACTGAGCTCAGCAATGCAAGGCTGGGACCTTTTGAAGGAGGTTGCATTATCTTCATTACTTCCACCATAGTTTGGCTTCAAGAAAAACAAAACGGAGGCAACACAACCCCACCTATCAACAGAAAATTGGATTAAAGATTTACTGAGCATGGCTCTGCCCATCAGAACAAGACCCAGTTTCACCCTCAGACTCTCCCATCATAAAGCTTCAATAAGCTGCTTATCCTTTCCCATCAGAGGGCATACAGAATGAAAACCACAATCACAGAAAACCAACCAAACTGATCACATGGACCACAGCCTTGTCTAACTCAATGCAACTATGAGCCATGCCATGTAGGGAAACCCAAGATGGATGGGTCATGGTGGAGAGTTCTGACAAAATGTGGTCCACTGGAAAAAGGAATGGAAAACCAATGTTCATGCTTTGAGAATCCCATGAACAGCATGAAAAAGCAAAAAGATAGAACACTGAAAGATGAACTCCCCAGGTCAGGAAGTGCCCAATATGTTTCAGGAGATCAGTGGAGAAATAACTCCAGAAAGAATGAAGAGATGGAGCCAAAGCAAAAACAACACCCAGTTGTGGGTGTGACTGGTGATAGAGATAAAGTCTGATGCTGTGAAGAGCAATATTGCATAGGAACCTGGAATGTTAGTTCTATGGTGCTGCTGCTAAGTTGCTTCAGTAGTGTCTGACCCTGTGCGACCCCATAGACGGCAGCCCACCAGGCTCCCCCTCCCTGGGATTCTCCAGGCAAGAACACTGGAGTGGGTTGCCATTTTCTTCTCCAATGCATGAAAGTGAAAAGTGAAAGTGAAGTCTCTCAGTTGTGTTTGACTCTTTGCGACCCCATGGACTGCAGCCCACCAGGCTCCTCCGTTCATGGGATTTTCCAGGCAAGAATACTGGAGTGGGCTGCCGTTGCCTTCTTCCTTAGTTCGATGAATCAAGGCAAATTTGAAGAGGTCAAACAGGAGATGACAAGAGTGAACATTAACATTTTAGAAATCAGTGAGCTAAAATGGACTGATATATGTGAATTTAACTCAGATGACCATTATATCTACTACTGTGGGCAAGAATCCCTTAGAAGAAAAGAAGCAGCCATTATAGTAAACAAAAGAGTCCAAAATGCAGTACTTGGATGTAATCTCAAAAGTGACAGAATGATCTCTCTTCATTTCCAAGGCAAACCATTCAATATCACAGTAATCCAAGTTTATGCCCCAACCATTAATGCTGAAGAAGATTAAATTGAATGGTTCTATGAAGATCTACAAGACCTTCTAGGACTAATGCCCAAAAAAGATGTCCTTTTCATTAAAGGGGTCTGGAAAGCAAAAGAAGGAAGTCAAGAGATACATGGAGTAACAGACAACTTTGGCCTTGGAGTACAAAATGAAACACATCAAAGGATAACAGAGTTTTGCCCAGAGAACACACTGATTATAGCAAACACCCTCTTCCCACAACACAACAGAAGACTCTACACATGGACATCACCAGATGGTCAACACTGAAATCAGGTTGATTATATGCTTTGCAGCCACAGATGGAGAAACTCTATACAGTCAGCAAAAAACAAGACTGTGAGCTGACTGTGGCTCTGATCAGGAATGCCTTATTGCCAAATTCAGACTTAAATTGAAGAAAGTAGGGAAAACCACTAGACCATTCAGGTATGACCTAAATCAAATCATTTACGATTATACAGTGAAAGTGACAAATAGGTTCAAGGGATTAGATCTGATAGACAGAGTGCCTGAAGAACAATGGACGGAGGTTCGTGACATTGTGCAGGAGACAGTGATCAAGACCATTCCTAAGAAAAAGAAATGCTAACAAGCAAAATGGTTCTCTGAGAAGGCCTTACAAATAGTTGTTAAAAGAAAAGATGCAAAGGGCAATGGAGAAAAAGAAAGATATACCCATTTGAATGCAAAATTCCAAAGAATAGCAAGGAGAGATAAGAAAGCCTTCCTCAGTGATCAATGCAAAGAAACAGGAAAACAATAGAATAGGAAAGACTAAAGATCTCTTCAAGAAAATTAGAGATACCAAGGGAACATTTCATGCAAAGATGGGCTCGATAAAGGACAGAAATAGTAGGGACCTTACAGAATCATATTAGAAGATATTAAGAAGAGATTGCAAGAATACATAGAAAACTATACAAAAAATATCTTCATTACTCACATAACCATGATGGTATGATCATTCACCTAGAGCCAGACATCCAGGAATGGGATGGGCCATTCCATCAAGTGGGTCTTAGGAAGCATCACTATGAACAAAGCTAGTGGAGGTGATGGAGTTCCAGCTGAGTTATTTCAAATCCTAAAAGATGATGCTGTGAAAGTGTTGCACTCAATATACCACTCAAGTATGGAAAACTCAGCTGTGGCCACAGAAATGGAAAAGGTCACTTTTCATTCCAATCCTACAGAAATTCAATATTAAAGAATGCTCAGACTACCACATAATTGCACTCATCTCACAAGCTAGCAAAGTAATGCTCAAAATCCTCCAAGCCAGGCTTTAATAGTATGTGAACCATGGACTTCTAGATGTTCAAGCTGGATTTAGAAAAAGCATAGGAACCAGAGATCAAATTGCCAACATCCACTGGATCATAGAAAAAGCAAGAGAGTTCAAGAAAAACATCTACTTCTGCTTTATTGAATACACCAAAGCCTTTGACTGTGTGGATCACAACAAACTGTGGAAAATTCATCAAGTGATGGGAACACCAGACACATGAACTGATACAGATCAAGAAGCAACAGCTAGAACTAGACATGGAACAACAGACTGGTTCCAAATAGGGAAAGGAGTACATCAAGGCTGTATATTGTCACCCTGCTTATTTAACTTATATGAAGAGTACATCATGCAAAATGCCAGGCTGAATGAAGCACAAGCTGGAATCAAGATTGCAGGGAGAAATATCAATAACCTCAGATATGCAGATGATACCACCCTTTTGGAAGAAAGCAAAGAGGAACTAAAGAACCTCTTGATGAAAGTGAAAGAGAACAGTGAAAAAGTTGACTTAAGTCTCAACATTCAGAAAACTAAGAAAATAGCATAGTCCCATCATTTCATGGTAAATAGATGGAGAAACAATGGAAACAGAGAGAGAATTTATTTTTTTGGCTCTAAAATCACTGAAGATTGTGACTGCAGCCATGAAATTAAAGGATGCTTGCTCTTTGGAAGAAAAGCTATGACCACCCTAGACAGTGTATTAAAAAGCAGAGACATTACTTTGCCAACAAAGGTCCATCTAGTCAAAGCTATGTTTTTTCTAGTAGTCATGAATAGATTGTGAGAGTTGGACTACAGAGAAAGCTGAGTACCGAAGAACTGATGCTCTTGAGTTGTGGTTCTGGAGAAGACTCTTGAGAGTCCCTTGGACTGCAAGGAGATCCAATCAGTCCATCCTAAAGGAAATCAGTTCTGAATAATCATTGGAAGGACTGATCCTATAGCTGAAACTCCAATCCTTTGGCCACTTGATGTGAAGAACTGGCTCATTGGAAAATACCCTTGTGCTGGGTAAGAATGAAGGCTGGAGGAGAAGGGGATGATAGAGGATGAGCTGATTGGATGGCATCTCCAACTCTATGGACATGAGTTTAAGTCAGCTTTGGGAACAGGTGGTGGATAGGGGGGCCTGGCATGCTGCAGTCCATGTGGTCACAAATAGTCGGACACAACTGAGCAACAGACTTAGAGACTGAACTTAACTGTCTGATGTTTTAAACAGACCATAATCTTATCAAAATGCAAAATTTATCTGGTAATTTTGAATTTCTTGGATCCTCAAACTCTTGCCCCATTATTAATTTTACTATAATTGTTCATGTCTGTGTCAAAACTTTCCTTTATGATGAAGGTGCTTTGAACATATTGAAAATTAAAACAATGTATTTATGAATTGCAAGAAAATTTTAAGGCAGGTTTTTTACAACTAATGACTCTTTTCACATTTTTTGTTTCAGTTTCATCAGTAGTGCTAAAATGTTGGGTCATGTCTGTTAGACAACTCCTGAATTTGCTCTAGATTCAACTTGAATCTAATCCTGGAAATAGGGTCAGTGGGTGTCCATGAGAACTTAACATTAGAAATAAGACTACAATAAATCAGGTTTCCTAGTTAAAGTTTCTGTGTCATCTGCTCTCATTGTTTTCAAGTCCATTCAGTATCTAAACACATTCCTTATGTGAAGGCATTTTTATGAGAAGGGGGAATTTTCTTTTTGAACAAAATCTAAAAGTTATTATAGTGAGCGTGTAGGCAGAATTACAGATATCACTATCTTATAGATTCTTTCACCTTTAATTATTAATTTCCCTTCATAAATAGTTCTTTTTTTGTTGGGTTTTTTGTTGTTGTTGTTTTTAATTTCTAGTTGATACTACCACAGAAAACATCACAGTTTTGTTTTGTTTTTTAAATTTTATCTGCTAAGCTACTATACAATACAATCCCAGGAAATGGACCTAAGAGAATTACCTTCTCTTTTGGTACTAAAAACAATTCCTAAATTTCTATATTTTTATTTTTTTATTATTATTTTGTTTTGTTTTGTTTTTTTAGTTTAAATTTTTATTTTTTAGTTTGTTTTGCTTTACAATACTGTACTCATTTTGCCATACATTGACATGAATCAGCCACAAGTGTACCTGAGTTCCCAATCCAGACCGCCCCCTTCCCCCTCCCTCCCCACACCATCCCTCCGGATCATCCCCGCCCATCAGTCCCAAGCCTTCTGCATCGAACCTAGACTGGAAATCC
>SJYA01001037.1:531785-557462 GCA_006410615.1 Neotragus moschatus | reverse complement strand
TTTAGTTCTTTGGCCCATTTTTTGATTGGGTCATTTATTTTTCTGGAATTGAGCTGCATAAGTTGCTTGTATATTTTTGAGATTAGTTGTTTGTCAGTTGCTTCATTTGCTATTATTTTCTCCCATTCCGAAGGCTGTCTTTTCACTTTGTTTATAGTTTCCTTTGTTGTGCAGAAGCTTTTAATTTTAATTTGATCCCATTTGTTTATTTTTGCTTTTATTTCCAGTATTCTGGGAGGTGGATCATAGAGGATCCTGCTGTGATTTATGTCAGAGAGTGTTTTGCCTATGTTCTCCTCTAGGAGTTTTATTGTTTCTTGTCTTACGTTTAGATCTTTAATCCATTTTGAGTTTATTTTTGTGTATGGTGTTAGAAAGTGGTCTAGTTTCATTCTTTTACAAGTGGCTGACCAGTTTTCCCAGCACCACTTGTTAAAGAGATTGTCTTTAATCCATTGTATATTCTTGCCTCCTTTATCGAAGATAAGGTGTCCATAGGTGTGTGGATTTATCTCTGGGCTTTCTTATTAAAAAAAAAACAAACCTTGATTTCTTGTAAAAAAAAAATGTGTCTTTTTAAATGTCACCTTGAATAGGATTTTACAAGTGTAACATTTCTTCTTTCTTGGACCATAACTATTTCACTGTTTAAACTAGTTTTAAAGTAGCATACTTATTGGAGCTTGAGAAGGTAAATACAAAAATATTTATTTTTCACATAAGTTCTTAACAAATTGGCAGATGAAGCAAAGACGGATAGGTGGGGGTCAGGGAGGGAAAGCAGTTTTATTGCTTTATAAATGTTGAAGAATTGGTTTATGTATATGACCAAAATGTATCTCCAAGTGCCAAACCACATAGACTAATCCAAGGCAGAGCCTGACATCTCTCCTGCCTCCCAAACAAGAGCAAAACCTTTCCACTGAACATTTGCTATTGATTGGAGCACCCAGAGAAAATGCTCTTCATGGACAGGAAGATACTCAGAAGACAAAAGAAGAGAGGTTCAGCTTGGCACACCTACAGTGCATTCCCAAACTTACCCAAGTGGAAATGTACTTCTTTCAGAAGGACTGAATTTTGAGATGGAAAAAAGAACAGTTACCCTAACTGATGTTCCTTCAAGTCAAGACATAAAGTCAGGAGAAGGAAGTTCACTCCAACATTTATTTCATTCCGTTTGTAACATGAATCAGAAGCAGTAAAATCTGTTGAATTAGTTAGGTTAAATTTTACTGTTTAGACAGATTTAGATGGCCTTTGTCTCCGGGTACTTGCCTTCAAAATATGGCATCCTTCAAGGTGGCCATGAAAACAAAAACAGATTCACTAATCTGACTGTTCCTCATGACTAGCAGATATCAATAGAAAATTTATCTTAAATTCTACTTTTGTCATAATTTGGTCAAATATCATTTTTTTGAAGCATCAGAGAACAAGATCATTACTTTTACACATTTAAATGGCCAGCAAAGTATGACATTTAAAACATCGTCGTACTGAATTCTTGTTTCCAAGAGTTTCAGCGTCTGAGGAGTTCAACTGGAGAGCTTACAATACATGAACATTAGGGAGATCATCCACTACATGTGTTCAGCTGTTATTAAACTGATTTCACTCAGATCCCATGCTTTCCTCAGAAGCTATGCTCTCTGAACCTCCACTCATGTCTCTCAATACATAGACAGACAGACAAGTAGATAGATCATGAATATTCTAGCCATGTGTCGATGTTTTATTTGGGGAATTTTTAGGAAGACCTAAAAGAATAGCAATGTTACTAAGCAGCCTATAATTGTATCTTCCTTTTCCTTTTTAAAAGGAAAACAAAAGTTAAAATAAACATTGCCCTTCAAGCCCCCCTTAACTTTTCAGACAAGTGTGAATTAGGTGGGGAAAAAAATGCAGCATGAGTTGAGTAGCTGCATGAAGTCTCTAAGTGTCGTTTCTTTCAATGGCATGTTGTGCTGTGGTATTTTATATCTTTTAAGCACACTTTTCTTGTTTTTTTTTTTTTTTTTTGTGAGCAACACACTGGTGAAGATGTCATAGTGAAAATAATCACTGATAAACATTGTTTGAATGAGAGACATTTTAAGAACATTAGTGTAGGGGAATAAAGGAGCCATAAAACACAAGAAGTTGCATGGTCTCTTCAAAGGATAGGTATGTAATGTGATTCGCTTTTACTCCTTGCTGGGCTCAGCATTGGGAAATATGCTGAAAATTCCACATCTCCAGATTTTGACAAATGAGAGCTGTTTGGCTTTTTTTTTTTTTTTTTAATAGTATAGATGTCAAACTTTTGTTTCACATTTGTTGCTTTTTTGTTTGTTTACTACTTCTTCAAAATGATGCACATAATTTTAAAAGCAGGGGAGATTAAATTTTCTGTGGAGAGTAAAATTCAGCATGTTTTTAGGACCAAAGGAGTTTTTTAAAGTATTTGCTTTTTCTTAGAAAGTAATTGCTCCATTAGTACACAGATTATTATTCTAAATCCAATTTATGAGAGTGTTACCACGTACCACTTATAGCATTCTGCAATACATTAAGTAATACTTAATATCACTGATTAATTGCTTAAATATTTTTGCACATTATGCAGTTTTACTATGGAACCACCCATTAACAAATAGCAGTTAAAATATATACATGGTTGCATAGAAAGTGAAAAATGCAGCATCTCAATTTATGGCTTTAACTAGGATCTGATTTTCTCTCCTAAAGATTCATTATTCAAATTCATTGCTTGGTAGTTTTTTTTGTTGTTGTTTTGTTTTGCCTTCTTTGTCATGTTTTTCCCCCTTAAATAGATCATTTACAGTGACACATGAAGACTTATCACTGGCTTTTAATCTTTTGGAATGTATGGCTTTCAGGTTCTGGTGAAACTTAAAGCTTCATATAAAAATAAATGAAGTGGATTCTTTTTGAATTAATCTCAAAAATATACAAGCAACTCCTGCAGCTCAATTACAGAAAAATAAGTGACCCAATCAAAAAATGAGCCAAAAAACTAAACAGACGTTTCTCCAAAGAAGACATACAATTGGCCAAAAAACACATGAAAAGATGCTCAACATCACTCATGATCAGAGACATGCAAATCAAAACCACAATGAGGTACCATCTCACACCAGTCAGAATGGCTGCTATCAAAAAGTCTACAAACAATAAATGCTGGGGAGGTTGCAGAGAAAAAGGAACTCTCTTACACTGTTGGTGGGAATGCAAATTAGTACAGCCACTATGGAGAACAGTGTGGAGATTCCTTAAAAAACTGTAAATAGAACTTCCATACGAACCAGAAATCCCACTGCTGGGCATACACACCAATGAACCAGAATTTAAAGAGACATGTGCACCCCAGTGTTCATTGCAGCACTATTTTAATAGCCAGGACATGGAAGCAACCTAGATGTCCATCAGCAGACGAATGGAATATGTACCACAGAAAACTGTGGAACATAAACACAATGGAATATTACTCAGCCATTAAAAAGAATGCATTTGAATCAGTTCTAATGAGGTGGATGAAACTGGAGCCTATTTTACAGAATGAAGTAAGTCAGAAAGAAAACCAGTACAGTATATTAATGCATGTATATGGATTTAGAAAGATGGTAACAATGACCCTACATGTGAGACAACAAAAGAGAAACAGATGTAAAGAACAGACTTTTGGACTCTATGGGAGAAGACGAGGGTGGGAAGATTTGTGAACATAGCATGGAAATATGTATATTATCATATGTGAAATAGATCGCCAGTCCTGGTTTGATGCATGAGACAGAGTGCTCATGGCTGGTGCCCTGGGATGACCCTGAGAGATAGGATGGGGAAGGATGTGGGAGGGAGGGTCAGAATGGGGAACACATGTACACCCACAGCTGGTTCATGTGAATATATGGCAAAAACACCACAATATTGTAAAGTGATTTCAGTTCAGCTCAGTCACTCAGTCGTGTCTGACTCTTTGTGACCCCATGAACTGCAGCATGCCAGGCCTCCCTGTCCATTACCAACTCCCAGAGTCCATCCAAACCCATGTCCCTTGAGTTGGTGATGCCATCCAACCATCTCATCCTCTGTCATCCCCTTCTCCTCCTGCCCTCAATCTTTCCCAGCACCAGGGTCTTCTCCATTGAGTCATGTCTTTGCATAAGATGTCCAAAGGATTGGAATTTCAGCTACAGCATCAGTCCTTCCAATGAACACCCAGAACTGATCTCCTTTAGGATGGACTGGTTGGATCTCCTTGCAGTCTGAGGGACTCTCAAGAGTCTTCTCCAATACCACAGTTTAAAAGCATCAATCCTTCAGTGCTCAGCTTTCTTTATAGTCCAACTCTCACATCCATACATGACTACTGGAAAAACCATAGCCTTGACTAGATGGACCTTTGTTGACAAAGTAATGTCTCTGCTTTTTAATATGCTGTCTAGGTTGGTCATAACTTTCCTTCCAAGGAGTAAGCGTCTTTTAATTAGCCTCCAATTAAAAAAAAAATGTAGCCTCACTTTCAATAATCACCCTTTTCAGTGGGTTGCAGTAATTAAAAACAAATTGTTTAGTATTCTCCAATCTTAAATCTTTTCTCCCACTTTCTAACACATATTAATTTATATGGACAAAGTATGAATATAAGAGAAAATTTGGATAGCCATCACAGAAGCATTCTTTAAAAAACTTTTAAAGATAAACAGGAAACATTAAAATATTAGGGACAAACTTTGATCTACTTGAGTCAGATCCAATGAACTACTCGTATCTTGTAAGGAAAGAACTTTCTCTAGAAAATGTTCATATCTAATTCCATTAATTTGTTTAGATTTACTAGTCTGATTGTTAGTAAATTTTTAGTTAAGCAATCTTAGTTATGTCTTGTTATAGGAAATATTAGATAACATTTTAAAGAATTATGATTGCATTTTCGCCCATTCCTCTTTTTCTACTCAGTTTTTGTTGTTTTTAGGTGACAGGGCAGCTGGTGGAGTTGGGTACACACGAAGTTCTGTGTATCTGCTCTTTATTAACCAGTCTTGGGTGATCAGTCTGCTTGAACAGAGAGTATGGCTTTATCAGCAACACTTGTTGCATTTCAGTCCTGGTCCCAGCTCTCCAGTGCAATTCTTTCATTATTTATAAGGTTGAATGAAATTTATTAACCTTTGAATGATTTTGTGTGTGTGTGTGTGAGTTGCATGTTAATTTTCTTTGCTCCTTTCTATTTTTTTTTCTTATTCATTATGTCAGGTTGGATTATTTCTCTCCCATGGTTTTTGTCGCCTTGCAACAAAAATTTGGAACTACAGAATAAAGGGTTTAAAATAATAGACAAATTTTAGCTCAGTTGCAACTCAACTAGACAGATATTTTATTAAACAGACACTACCAAAGCATGGGAGCAAGCTGAACCCAAAGTAATTATCAAAATGATCCCTCTTGGCTTCCCCATTTTTGTACTTCCCATCTCTGTCTCCTCCTTTTGGTTGTGCCCTGTGCAAATACAGCTTGCACATGCCACCAATCAAGAAAGGAAATGCAAATGGGCATATGAGCACATTCATATGCTCAGTTGTTCCAATTTACATCACAATAGGCTCTATTGCACAAGTCTTCCCATAATACATATAATCAGATGTACATATGTGTACAAAGTTTATGAACCCTTTATGGACTCCTAGCTGCCTAAAGTTACTTGAGGAAACCCCTGTGGGTAGTTTGTATCCATTGTGCTTTGGATGCATGTGCAGGAGCTGGAAAAGTCTCTGTGGTTATTTTGCAGCCTATCTGTGACCTCCTCTGGGTGTGTCTGGGATGGAGTTTAGAGGTCAGCTTGCATCCTTTTCTGTTAGAATTTTAATATTTTAAATGTTAGTGTACTTAAATTTTGGAGAAGGCAATGGCACCCCACTCCAGTACTCTTACCTCGAAAATCCCATGGGCAGAGGAGCCTGGTAGGCTGCAGTCCATGGGGTCGCCAAGAGTCGGATACAACTGAGCGACTTCACTTTCACTTTTCACTTTCATACATTGGAGAAGGAAATGGCAGCCCACTCCAGTGTTCTTGCCTGGAGAATCCCAGGGACAGGGGAGCCTGGTGGGCTGCTGTCTATGGGGTCATACAGAGTTGGACATGACTGAAGTGACTTAGCAGCAGTAGCAGTACTTAAATTTATCAATCTTTTGCCCTTTATGGTTTCTGTCTTTGGTACCATGTTAATAAAGTTTTCCCCTTCACCAGAAAACAAAAAGACTTCCATGAGATGATATTTTAAAGAGAGGTTCTATTAATTCTGTATTTACTATAGTAAGACAGTAGAAAACAACAGAAATCAGTTTAGATGAGGGAGTAGGGTTTTTTCCCTCAATTCTTTAATAGCACTCCTTATAAAACCCTCTTGAGAAATCAATATACAAGTCAGGAAGCAACAGTTAGAATTGGACATGGGACAACAGACTGGTTCCAAATAGTAAAAGGAGTATGTCAAGGCTGTATATTATCACCCTGCTTATTTAACTTATATGCAGAGTACATCATGAGAAACGCTGGACTGGGGGAAGCACAAGCTGGAATCAAGATTGCTGGGAGAAATATCAATAACCTCAGATATGCAGATGACACCACCCTTACAGCAGAAAGTGAAGAACTAAAGAGCCTCTTGATAAAAGTGAAAGAGGAGAGTGAAAAAGTTGGCTTAAAGCTCAACATTCAGAAAACTAAGATCATGGCATCCGATCTCATCACTTCATGGCAAATAGATGGAGAAACAGCAGCAGACTTTATTTTGGGGGGCTCCACTGCAGATGGTGAGTGCAGCCATGAAATTAAAAGATGCTTACTTTTTGGAAGGAAAGTTATGACCAACCTAGACAGCATATTGAAAAGCAGAGACATTACTTTGTCAACAAAGGCCCATCTAGTCAAAACTATGATTTTTCCAGTAATCATGTATGGATGTGAGAGTTGGACTATAAAGAAAGCTGAGCACTGAAGAATTGATGCTTTTGAACTGTAGTGTTGGAGAAGACTCTTGAGAGTCCCTTGTACTGCAAGGAGATCCAACCAGTCCATCCTAAAGGAGATCATCCTGGGTGTTATTGGAAGGACTGATGCTGAAGCTGAAACTCCAATACTTTGTCCACCTTATGTGAAGAGCTGACTCATTTGAAGAGACCCTGAAGGTGGGAAAGATTGAAGGCAGGAGGAGAAGGGGATGACAGAGGATGAGATGGTTGGATGGCATCACGGACTCAATGGACCTGAGCTTGGGTAAACTCTGGAAGTTGGTGATGGACAGGGAGGCCTGGCATGCTGTGGCCCATGGGGTCACAAAGAGTCAGACACGACTGAGTGACTGAACTGAACTGATGAGCGAGGTGCTCATACTCCATGCACTTGGAAAACAATTATCTGGTTCAAAGTAGAATACTCTTCTTCCCAGGTAAAATGCTCTGCTTCCAGGTGGTGCTAGTGGTAAATAACCCAGCTGCCAGTGCCGGAGACATAAGAGATGCGAGTTCAAACCCTAGATTGAGAAGATCCCCTGGAGAAGGGCAAGGCCACTCACCCCAGTATTCTTACCTGGAGAATCCAAGTGGACAGAGCAGCCTGGCAGGCTATAATCCATAAGGTTCCAAAGAGCTGGACGTTACTGAAATGACTCAGCGCACACACACACATGCACACACACCCTCACACATACAGTGCCCTTGGTTTTTCTAACTCTATGGAACAGAAATGAAGATTTCAAAAATTTCAGAACTCTTTCTTAGGTCAAATATCTCTGAAAGACAAGTAGTCAGCTGCTTAAAACTGGATCCTTAGTTTCATGCATCTCTGAGGCACCTGGAAGATGTGGAATTTTAATGACAGTATCTTTTCATCCAAATTTCACAATATATTAGATCAGAATTTCTAAATTGTTGCTAAATGAGCATTTCTGAAATAGTCCATTCTGTAGACAGTGCCTTACGTTTATATTATACTTGGTTGAAAAAATTCCAATAGCTTCACATCAATTCTGTGTAAATAAAGAAAAAGTAGCTTGACAATTTAATAGCTCTGGGTAGATTCAGTTAAAGATTTTGTGAAGTGCCTTAGAGAAGCACTTAAATTATTAATAAAAAATCTAGACTAGAGGTGATACATACAAACTGAACTCTGGAATCCAGAAAAAATCAGAGGAAAGTCAGAAGGCAGTTTGCTAGGTGAAAGCTAACTATAGGTAATTATTTGCTTCTCAATTCATTATATAAATTACATAATTACAATCATTTGATGACTGCATGGTTCTGACAAACCTATGTGGAGATTAGGTTTCTAATTTATGCCAAGTAGATCAGAATAGTCATTTAGTATAGGAATTGTTATATGCTTTATCAATTTTGCCTTTTGGAACTCTTTATTGGAAAGGCAATTTTGAAATATTATTTTTAATTCCATTTAAGATACTTTGTCCCTGAATCACTTCTAAAAGTAAGGACACTTTGGCTTTAGTTTCCTAGTTTATATTATCAGGTTTTTTTTTTTTTTTAATTACTAGTGACATGATGAAGCACATAAATGCACTAATATCTTTTGATTTTTTTTTCTTTTTGTTCTATAGTTTGGATTCTGCAGATATTTGAGTGGACATCAATGGTTAGTATTCATTGTTAAGTAATAGGACACTTTTGCTGAGTGGAAATTAAAGATCATGAATAACAGGATTCTAGCAACAAACAGCAATATCAATAAAAATTCTACATCATTAAAATTTTGTAAAAAAGCAGTATGTAAATTTACAAGTTCTTCTAAATCTCAAATCTTGATATATTTCATTCTATGATGATTTTTTATGCTATGATTCTGAATCTATATGTCATTTATCATTTAGAAAACAAATCATATTGCATATATTTGTGTGTGTTTAGCTAATCATTTAGTTGTATACGTATTTTATGTTCCTAAATATATTGTAAAGTCATTGTCCACAACTGTATATTTGGCAACAAAGTACAAAGATCCCTGAGATAAAGGACACAAAGTGAGCCCTAAAATTGCTCTCCTTTCATTTTTGAAGAGTTTTCAAGTTGCAGCAGAGGGAAGTGATAATAAAGAAACAAGATTCTTACTGTTGTCTAGGTCATTTCTTCACTATTTAGGAGAGTCTGAACAGGGACTTGATTTGAAATCTGATTGACTTGAAAATTAAATTTTTAATGATATAGAAAATTTACAGTTGTCATTAACAATGTTTTATTGTTTTATTCTTCTAATAGTCTTTAAAAAACAGTTTTTAAAATTTTGTAGCATTAAATCTTTTAATTGGTGACCTACTGACTGATGCTTGGGGAAAACTGATATAAATATTAAACAGATGGCAGAACTAAAATGAATCTCAAACCCAAGGCTCCATCCTTTTGATGACTGTTATAAATTCTCAGATAATATTGAGATGTTGTTATTGAATGACATGTTTTTGGATATTGAATTATTCACTGACTACCTACTATATCAATAAGCATTACATGAGGTATGTTTTAGTACTTTTGTAAGGTTTTTCTATTCATTGTTTCTTTCTCCATCCTTAACCTAATGGTGGTTTGAGTCTATCCAAACTTTACCAATCTTCCAGGTCCAATTTAATCTGTATCTTCACAATCAGGTCATCATTAATCATGAGGGCATTCTATGAAGTTCCAACTCTTAATGCCCCAACCTGTCTTTTGCAAAATAATTATTATACAGTGATCTGATGCCTTTTCTTATAGTTAAATTTTGTTATACATATTTTAACTGTGTATGAATTCAGTTCTGTAAGGCAAGTTCTTTTGATTAGCATAGTACTCACTGCTCAAAGTGTTGAGTTAATAATTAATATCTTTTCCAGTGATGGTCTCTTGGACACATTCTACTCGGAAAACATTTTACAAAATGCATTGAAATGCATACTTGCTCTTATAGAATCTCTTGAACATCCTAAAAACTATAATAAATTATTGAGTTTTTTTAATTAAATATTCTAAAATATATACATTCTCTCTCCATTGTTCTCCTGGGTGGCTAAAATTGCAATATATTTTATTTCACCATGACCAATAAAACCTGCAAGTGATAACATGCCAGTCTTTTCCAATTTTGAATGCTATTTGCAATCTGGATAATTGCATGCCCTTTGGAAAGTACTTGATCAGACTTCTAACTAAATTTCTCATAAAAGTTAAACTTTATCACCAAAAGAGAGATAATATACCTCCAACTCTTTGAGGATTTGTGGTTAGCATGCCCTTTGTTAAGTCCCACACTCAGAAGGAATATATATGAGGTGGATTGCTGCCTTTACCAGACTCCCAACACTTTTAATCCATAAAATACAAATAAAGTTTGTCTATATGAGAGAGATCCTAAAATTTCTGAGGTAGATGAGGTGCGTTCTCAGTTATAAACATTTCAGTGCACCAATTTTCACTCTATCCTTCACTGTGTCACCTAAGAAGCTTACCAATCCAGGGAGTTAATTGGATGCATCAAAGAGGATAACCTAGGATTTATTTAAATTCATTTAAAAAGTTAATTTTTTTCAAAATTTAAATGAATTCTTATTGGTAATACATTAGTTTTGTACATCTCATAACAGACCATGACATGTGGTGCTAACAAAATTCCAGCCTTAGGCTGCTGCTGCTGCTGCTGCTAAGTCGCTTCAGTTGTGTCTGACTCTGTGCGACCCCACAGATGGCAGCCCACCAGGCTCCCCCATCCCTAGGATTCTCCAGCCAAGAACACTGGAGTGGGTTGCCATTTCCTTCTCCAATGCATGAAAGTGAAAAGTGAAAGTGAAAAGTGAAAGCGAAGTCTCTCAGTCGTGTCCGAGTCTTAGCGACACCATGGACTGCAGCCCACCAGGCTCCTCCATCCATGGGATTTTCCAGGCAAGAGTACTGGAGTGGGGTGCCATTGCCTTCTCTGAGGCTTAGGCTACCACTCAGTAAATATTAGAGGGACTGCACCAACAAATCCAGGAGATAAAGTGTTAGAGATTGATGGCCACCCTATAATTATGAATCCAGTCTGCATCTGGGGCTAAGAATTGGTAACATGCGCTGGACTTCCAAACTATATCCCTTTGGCACTCACTGCCTTGTTAATGCAAGTACCTAAAGGCTCCTTCTGACTGCAGAGGCCTGAAGTAGAACAGGCTGCAGTGCTAAGGAGTTAACCACAAATGACCTCTAGTCAACAGCAGCCTGCAAACAACAAATGGGAACTGGCGAATAAATGCTCTGATTCTCCCTCTCCTCCCACCATAAAACTTGTGTATTTCTCACTGTCTACCAAATGTCCTGATCCAGATGGAATCCTAGCTGTCCACAGTGTTAACCTGTGTTTGCAAAAGCCTGGACCAGCTTCCTTCCCTTCCTTGACTCACTTCCCTACTTTTCTAGGATTATCACCCCAATAAGCTACTTGCACATAAAACCTAATTTCACAGTCAAGCTTTTGGGAGAACCCAAGATAAGCCATATAACAGAAATGATTATCTTGTCTTTACATTAACTGCTCTTAAAGTTGGCTCACTTGAGATCTGGCATGGAAAAGATAAAAGAATAGCAAGAGTTATTAGCCTCTCAATGAATAGGTAAATTCTAAATCAAAATTGCTATCCTTCTCATGAGTCTGTTTTCAGTATGTTTCACTACAAAAATGTGTTTTAAAAAATAGCAGAAAGAATTAGTATTCTGAATCATTGTGTTACATGTTCTAAACATATGGCCTAGTTGTTATTAATATTTGTTTAACTGTATAATAATACATATTGTCACCCATAAGCATTTATGTCTTTCTACTTTGATTTTCATAGGGTTACTGCTCAAACTGACTTTGATATTTTTCACTGAGACTGTCAATATAAACAAACTTCTTTTAAATTTAATATTTTATTTGATTCCCCTGAAGAAAATTATATTGATATTTTAATCTAAGGTATTGTTTTTCATTTTGGAATAGTGAATTTATACTATTCAAGGTTTGTAAAAGAAATTTAAGTTGATTTATTGTTCTTTCTGATGTAAGTGATGCCATTTGATTCTCTGAATAGACCGAAAAAAAAAATCACTTGAAATCCATTCTGTTTTTTGCTGATTTATATATCTCAGTACAAACTATGCTGCTGCTAAGTTCCTTCAGTCGTGTCCGACTCTGTGCTACCCCAGAGATGGCAGCCCACCAGGTTCCCCCATCCCTGGGATTCTCCAGGTAGGAACACTGGAGTGGGTTGCCATTTCCTTCTCCAATGCATGAAAGTGAAAAGTGAAAGCGAAGTCGCTCAGTCATGTCTGACTCTTTGCGACCTCGTGGACTGCAGCCCACCAGGCTCCTCTGTCCATGGGATTTTTCAGGCAAGAGTACTGGAGTAGGGTGCCATTGCCTTCTCCGGTACCAACTATAATTAAGTTCTATATATATCTCAGTTTCTGTATATGACAAGTGGAGACTTAAAATTTCAGTTCAGTTGCTAAGTTGTGTCTAACTCTTTGCTACACCATGGATTATAGCATGCCAGGCTTACCCATCCATCACCAAGCCCCAGAGCATGTTTAAACTCATGTCCATTGAGACGGAGATCAATCCAACCATCTCACCCTCTGTTGTCTCCTTCTCCTCCTACGTTCAGTCTTTTCCAGCATCAGGGTCTCTTCCAGTGAATTGGCTCTTCACATCAGGTGGCCAAAGCATTGGAGCTTCAGCTTCAGCAACAGTCCTTCCAGTGAAGATTCAGGGTTGATTTCCTTTAGGATTGACTGACTTGATCTCCTTGAAGTCCAAGAGACTCTCAAGAGGCTTTAGCAACACCACAGTTCAAAAACATCAGTTCTTTGGTGCTCAGCCTTCTTTATGGTTCAACTCTCACATTTATACATGACTACTGGAAAAATCATAACTGTAACTAGATGGACCTCCTTCAGTAAAGTAATGCCTCTGCTTTTTAATATACTGTCTAGGTTTGTCATAGGTTTTCTTCTAAAGACAGCTATCTTAAATTTCATGGCTGCAGTCACCATCTGAGTGATTTTGGAGCCCAAGAAAATAAAGTCTGTCACTGTTTCCACTGTTTCCCTATCTATTTGCCATGAAGTGATGGGAACCAGTTGCCATGATCTTAGTTTTTTGAATGTTGAATTTTTAGCCAGTCTTTTCACTCTCCTCTTTCACTTTCATCAGGAGGTTCTTTAGTGCCTCTTTGCTTTCTGCCACAGGGTGGTGTCATTTGTATACCTGAGGTTACTGATATTTTTCCTGGCAACACTGATTCCAGCTTGAGCTTCTTCCAGGCTGCATTTCACGTGATGTACTCTGTATATAAATTAAATAAGCAGGGTGACAATATATAGTCTTGACTTAACTCCTTTCCCAATTTGGAATCAGTCCCTTGTTCCACATCCAGTTATAACTGTTGCTTCTTGACCTGCACACAGATTTCTCAGGAGGCAGGTAAGGTGGTCTGATATTCCCATCTCTTGAAGAATTTTACAGTTTGTTGGGATCCACACAGTCAAAGGCTCTGGTGTAGTCAACAAAGCACAAGGAGATGTTTTTTCTGGAACTCTCTTGCTTTTTTGATGATCCAGTGGATGTTGATTTCTGGTTCCTGTGCCTTTTCTAAATCCAGGTTGAACATCTGGAAGTTCTCAGTTCACATACTTTTGAAGCCTGGCTTGAAGAAATTTGTGTACTACTTTGCTACCATGTGAGATGAGTGCAATTGTGTGGTGGTTTGAACATTCTTTGGAGAAGGAAATGGCAACCCACTCCAGTATTCTTGCCTGGAGAATCCCATGGATGGAGGAGCTTGGTGGGCTACAGTCCACGGGCCACAAATAGTCTGACACGACTGAGCGATTTCACTTTCACTTTGAGCATTCTTTGGCATTGCCTTTCTTTGGAACTGGAATGAAAACTGACCTTTTCCATTCCTGTGGCCACTGCTGAGTTTTCCAAATTTCCTGGCATATTGCTGGCTTTCTTCATAATGATGCTGCCTAAGGCCCACTTGACATTGCATTCCAGGATGTCTGGCTGTAGGTGAATGATCACACCACCTTGGTTATCTGGGTCTTTAAGATCTTTTTTGTATAGTTCTTTTGTGTATTCTTGCCACCACTTCTTAATCTCTTCTGCTTTTGTTAGATCCGTACTGTTTCTGTACTTTATTGTGCCTTTTATCTTTATCCTGTACTTTATCTTTGCATGAAATGTTCCCTTGGTATCTCTAATTTTCTTGAAATGATCTCTAATCTTTCTTATTCTATTGTTTTCCTCTATTTCTTTGCATTGCTCACTTAGGAAGGCTTTCTTATCTCTCCTTGCTATTCTTTGGAACTCTGCATTCAGATGGGTATGCCTTTCCTTTGCCTTTCACTTCTATTCTTTTCTCAAGTATTTGTAAGGCCTCCTCAGACAACCATTTGTCTTTTTGCATTCCTTTTCCTCAGGGATGATTTTAATCATCCTCTTGTATAATAAACATCCCTCTTGTATAATAGCATGAATGTCCATCCTTAGTTCTTCATGCACACTGTCTATCAGATCTAATGTCTTGAATCTATTTGTCAATTCCACTGTATTATTGTAAGGGATTTGATTTAGGACATAGCTTTTATTCTCCATTTTTAATATCAATATATGATTGAAAAATCATGAGATGATTTGTCAGAAAATAATGTTGCAAATGATTTGTCTCCTCAACCAGCATGTTTAAGTAGTTAAAATTTTAATTTTGCTTATAAATTTTCATCCCTAAATTCAAGTAAGAGAAATAGAAATGAATTATATGGAAGACATTATACCACTAGGGTGTGATGGAGTAGGGAGTTTTATGAAGTTTGACTTTATACCACTCTCTTTGCTTTTTTTTTCAAATTGGGTCATAGTTGCTTTATAATACTGTGTTAGTTTCTGCTGTAAAATGAAGTGAATCAGCTATATTTTTACATATATCCCATCCCTCTTGGACCTCTCATGCTCTGCCCTCTTTCCACCATCTAGATTACTGCAGAGCACTGAACTGAATTCCTTGTTACATGCTACATGCTAGATTCCCACTAGCTGTCTCTTTTACATGTGACAGTGTGTATGTGTCAGTCCCAGTCTTCCAGTTCATCTGCCCCACCCTGCCATGTCCACTTGTCTGTCCTCTAGATCTGCCTCTCTGCTCCTGCCCTGCAAATAGGTTCTTCTAGATTCCACATACATCCATTAACATACAATACTTATTTTTCTCTTTCTGACTTCAGAGTCTATATGACAGACACTAGGTCCATCCATGTCTCTGCAAATGACCCAGTTTTGTTCCTTTTTATGATTGAGTAATATTCCATTGTGTATGTGTACCATATCTGCTTTATCCATTCATCTGTTGATATGAACAGCTCATACATCTCAATATCAAAAACAAACATCCCAATCAAAAAATGGGCGAAGATGTATATAGACATTTTCCCAAAGAAGACACACAGATGGCTAAGAGTCACGTGAAGAGATTCTCCTTCCTATTTGACATAAGATACCTAAAGGATTGGGATATGGTGTGTGCTGCTCTGATTGGCTACGTCCTCACCAGGTCCTTTTTTGTTAGCTCTCCTGTTTTCACCTTTGTTAACATTCTGGTCACCAACAATAAAGTGACAGCTGCTTCTGTAGTCCCTTGATAAGCAGAGACATTGCTCAACTCCAAGGAGACATACTTTTCTCATGGACAACACTGTAGTCTACATGGCTGGGAACGTCTCTGCTGAGGAACATTGTAGTGCAGAACACACAGCCTCTTTTCTAGGTGTTAGAGTTGCAGGCTCACCCAGCTCTCCCTCCACAGTCTGGTTAGCCATTGTTTTGGCAGTTGATGATTAATAGTTCTAAAGGCTGTCAAAGATTCAGTATTTCCCATATGCCAAGTGCTACCCACTCCTCCTGCATTATCTTATATATAATTTTCAAAACAATTCTGGGCAGTGTCATATGATTCCCATTTGAGAAATGAGGACATTGAAGCATATATCTGAAGCTTAATATACATCTGCTCAGCCCTTAAGTTCCTTAGATTAAGAATGAGTTGGATATACTATAAATTCTGTTTTTCCACATACCAGCCAGGAAGCCAAAAGCAAATTTCATAGTCACTGTGAACCTCATCTGCCAATTCTGAAGCATAGTCTAACAGTAGCTAAGCTGCATGGGTTAGGAAAGTTTGGTGCAGCCAAATGAACAAATCATAATGAGATGACACAGTTTGTAAAAAAGAAAGCACCACCCATAATAAATTGTAATTATATATATATATGTAATTGTGAAGTCATATTTTTAAAAATTGTTTATTGATTGGTTTTTGGTTGTGCTGCATCTCCATTGCTGCCCCAGAGCCTTCTCTAGCTGCAGTGAGTGGGGGCTACTCTTTGTTGTGGTGCACAGATTTCTTTTCACTGCGGTACATTCTCTTGTTGGGGAGCATGGACTCTGGAGCACATGGCTTCCAGTACTTGTGGTACAAGGAGTTAATGGCCCTGAGGCATGCGGAATCTTCCTGGACCAGGGATCAAACCTGTGTCCTGTGAATTGGCAGGAGGTTTCTTATCCACTGTACCACCAGGGAAGTCCTAATTCTTATTTATTATTCACACTTGTTTAGTTAAAGGGACATAGTATATTTCTTTCTTACTCAGAATCTCCATAGGTAGAAAATTTCAGTGTATTATATCCAATGGCAATTTCAGTTTCAAGGATTGAAATAATCAAGAAATTCTCCTGCCTCATAGTCTTTTTCTCCTACTTCTTCTACACACACTATTCCAGTTATGTTGCCTTTTTAAATAACCAAGGCTAAAATATTAAATCTTACATTAACAAGGTCTTTGAAAATCCCTAATGTTATGAAAGCAAAATCATTTGCTTTCATTTAAGTTCATTCCCTATAACTAAGAAGTTTGATGAGAAAGGTAATTTTGAATGTTAAAAGAAAACACTGGTGAGTGTTTTTGCTAGCTCAGAAGTTTTATTTTTTTTTAGCAAAACAATATTTAAAGAATATCCCTGGGAAACACAGTTCATAAAGTTTAGTTTTTTGAACAGATCTTCACAGAAGGGAGGCTTTTTCATGTAAATGAATATATGTGCTTTGGTGGTTCATTTTATTTTTGAAAAGTTAAAGGAGGGTGATTGTGTGTGATGATTAAATTATGTGTCTAATTGAGGCCATGTAACCCATATATTTAGTCAAACACCAATTATATATTACTGTAAATGTATATAACAGAGAAGGCAGTGGCATCCCACTCCAGTACTCTTGCCTGGAAAATCCTATGGACAGAGGAGCCTGGTAGGCTGCAGTCTATGCGGTCGCTAAGAGTCGGATATCACTGAGTGACTTCACTTTCACTTTTCACTTTCATACATTGGAAAAGGAAATGGCAACCCACTCCCGTGTTCTTTCCTGGAGAATCCCAGGGATGGGAGAGCCTGGTGGGCTGCCGTCTGTGGGGTTGCACAGAGTCGGACACAACTGAAGTGACTTAGCAGCATAAAGGTATATAAAGGTTTTTTTTTTTTGAAGTGTTAGTTGATCAGTCATATCTGACTCTGTGACCCCATGGACTGTAGCCCAACAGACTCCTCTGTCCATGGAATTCTCCAAGAAGAATACTGAAGTGGGTAGTCACTTCCTTCTCTAGGGTGTCTTCCCAATCCGAGGATTGAACCTGGGTCTCCTGCATTGCAGACAGATTGTTTACTATCTGAGCCAAGAGATTAACATTTGAATCAGTAGACTGAGGAAAAAGATTACCCTTTAAAGTATGAGTGGCCTCATTCAGTCAGTTGAAATCTTTGAGAGAGAAAAGAATGAGGTCCCCTATGGAAGAGGGAGTTCTGCCTCTAGCCCATCTTCACACTGGAGCTCTAATATCAACTGTTCTCTGGATCTCCAGCCTGTTGGGCCTATTCTGCAAATTTTGGATTTATCTATCTCCCAGATCACATGATCCAATTCCTTAAAATAAATCTCTATTTTTCTACATTTATATTGGTTCTGTTTCTCTGGACAAACTTGACCAATACACTGTCTTGTCCATCCTTTATAGCTCTCAGTGGCATATAGTGGATGCTCAGCAAGGAAAAATGATGAGCAACAAGTGCTTTGAAGATGATAATTTCTCATAGAAGACGTGCAGGAAGCACGTGTCATCAGGAGTTCATACACAGTTTCAGCAGAAACTCCCCAACCTTTCCTAACTTTTCTCTGAATACCCTCTGATGCTTTCTTATCTAGATAATTCCAATACTGAGCTTGATTTCGTGGCTTCTCAGTGAAGATAAGCATAACCTTTTTCAACCCTTTCCCTCCCTTCTTTCTTTTTCTCTTCACTTTCTAACTCCAAAGGGCATCTGATTTATTCCTGGCTGCACCTTCTAAAACCTCTGAACTATGAAATTACATAATTAATAGACAGTTGAATAAGGAAGTAGTAGAGTGCCAGAAAGTCCACACTCTACGCTTTTCTGTCCCCTCACCCCCAGCTTCCCCTTGGACAAACACATTTATGGCAGCAGATACAAAGGCAATTAGCTTTGAAAGCTCTGGCATACAAGAAGTCCCCATACAATAGCTTGGAATAAGGAGTGGTGTGTATTAAAAAGCTCTGTGAGTATTCACTACCATCTGCTCCTATCAGGACTGTCAGTTCTGCATCAGTCCCTCTCTCTCCCCCATACTCTTCTCCTACATACCATAGGGGTGTCCTGTGTTATCCTTGGAACAGCCATCATCTGGCAGCTTTTTTAACATATGTGCAGCAAGTTTCACTGTTTTAAGCAGCTCATCTACTTAGAAGCCCACTAAAATGAGGAAAAAATACGTTACTTTTACATATGGAATGTTTGTAATAGAATAAACCTTGCTATATTTCTTAAATAAGAATATTCATTCTGTTAAGTTAAAGACTACACCTTATTTTCTGCATGTGCTTGGGGCATTGGTGCCTGGGGCATTGGTGCCTAGTGCATGAAAAATGATTTCAGTGGGGTTTACTCTTCATAGGCATACTCATTCAAAACTAACATTTTTCTTTTTAAAGATAAAAGATTTACACAATTGCCTCAAAGATTACCAGGAGCTGAAAATATTTTAGAGTACCTATACAGTTAAATGGAAGCAGAGGGGAGAGATAGTGTTCAGCAGTTTCCTGAAGGATGGCAGAGGGATGAGAAAAGACACTGTGAAAAGAAATATAGGTCCCTACTTCATTTTCATGACAGTTTCATATTTGAAGACTGTGTAAGAGCCAATTCTGTGGTCATTCTGGAACAAAAAATAAATGCTTAAACGCAGATATATGACTGTATCTTTCAGAACAGTAAATAATTACCAGAGGTATATGCCTGAAATGAGAATTACTGTTAAAGCGTCTGCCTGTAATGTGGGAGACCTGGGTTCAATCCCTGGGTCGGGAAGATCCCCTGGAGAAGGAAATGGCAACCCACTTCAGTATTCTTGCCTGAAGAATCCCATGGACGGAGGAGCTTGGTGGGCTACAGTCCATGGTTCACAAAGAGTCCGACTCCACTGAGCGACCTCAGTTTCACTTTTCACTTATATTTAGTATAATTACATATCAAGTTTCTATTCAGCTTGAAATTCACTTTTCACAGGTTCACTAATATGGATAGTTCTAAATGATATGAGAGGCTTCCCTGGTGGCTCAGATGGTAAAGCGTCTGCTTGCAATGCAGGAGACCCGAGTTCAATCCCTGGGTTGGGAAGATCCCTTGGAGAAGGGAATGGCAACCCACTCTAGTACTATTGCCTGGAAAATTCCATGGATGGAGAAGCCTGGTAGGCTACAGTCCATGGGGAAATGATATGAAAAAAAAAAAAATGTGTGAGGATGTTCTCCATATCACTCCAAGAACAGAAGTCTGATGGATATTCTATCCATTTTTTGCAGAAACCAAATATGAGAGATTTGGTTGTTTGGTAAGGTGTCAGAGTAAACTGTTACCATACAATGTGGAAGCCTCTTAACATATGCTATCATTAGTCAGAAACAGAAAATCTAAACAAGGGCCTTTTCACAGATGGTTTATTATTTTATGTGTAAATTTCTGGTTTTGATTTCTAGTATTTAATGAACAAGATGAGCTAGAAGAAATTTTGGTTCTGGAATGAAAACGCCCAATTTTATTTCAATCAACATTGATTTAGTTACTTTGCTTTGTTAAAAGACAATATGCAAATGGGAAGGTAAAGAGAACATTTTACCCTATTGGTTCCATGTATCCATGTTTACTATGGTTGATAATGAGTCAATGGCTAACTAAATATATCTATCTTCAGGAATCAATGTAAAGACTTATAGAATTGTATATATTTAGTATAATTACATATCAAGTTTCCATTTGGCTTGAAATTCCCTGGTCAAAAGTATAAAGAAGAAATTCCATAGGAGGAGACTTCATAAAATTTGTATGTATATATGATCTTACTTTTCAGTTAATCTCTTACAAATTAGGCATTAAGAAATTGGTGAATAGCACTCACAAGCTTAATTGACCTCAGTTCGTCAATTTTTCTGTATCCTCTTGGTCCAGACTCTTTGTAGCTTCACTTTCTTCTGAGAGCAGCTAGACACTGTTAGACTTTGCTAGTGAGGAACCTGAATTACTTCAGAAATCTGTGCAGATTATGGTGAGTTCCATCACTTCCTTGTTGTTGTTCAGTCTCTGTCATGTAAAAGTCTTTGCAACCTGATGGACTGCAGCATGCCAGGCTTCCCTGTCCTTCACCATCTCCTGAAGCTTGCTCAAACTCATGTCCACTGAATTGGTGATGCCATCCAACCATCTCATCCTCTGTATCCCCTTCTCCTCTTGCTTCAATCTTTCCCAGCATCAGGGTCTTTTCAAATGAGTCAGCTCTTCCCATCAGGTGGACAAAGTATGGGAGCTTCAGCTTCAACATCAGTCCTACCAGTGAATATTCAGTGTTGATTTCTTTTAGGATTGCCTGGCTCGATCTGCTTGCACTCCAAGGGACTCTCAAGAGTCTTCTCCAGCACCACAGTTCAAAAGCATCAGTTCTTCAGTGCTCAGCCTTCTTTATGATCCAACTCTCACATCTGTACATGACTACTGGAAAAACTATAGGTTTGACTATAGAGACTTGTTGACAAATAAACATCTATGCTTTTTAATATGCTATCTAGGTTTGTCATAGCTTTTCTGCCAAGGAGCAAACGTTTTTTAATTTCATGGCTGCAGTCACCATCTGCATGATTTTGGAGCCCAAGGAAGTAAAGTCTATCACTTCTTCCATTGTTTCCCTATCTATTTACCATGAAGTGATGGAACTGAATGCCATTATCTTAGTTTTTTAAGTGTTGAGTTTTAAGCCTTTTTTTTTTTTTCACTCTCTCTCACCCTCATCAAGAAGCTCTTTACTTCCTCTTCACTTTCTACAATAAGGGTGGTGTCATCTGCATATCTGAGTTTACTAATATGTCTCACAGCAATCTTGATTCCAGCTTTGCTTCATCCAGTCTGGCATTTCTCATAATGTACTCTGCATATAAGTTAAATAAGCATGATGACAATATACAACCTTGACGTACTCCTTTCCTAATTTGGAACCATTCCGTTGTTCTCTGTCTGGTTCTAACTGTAGCTTCTTGACCTGTATACAGATTTCTCAGGGGTCAAGTAAGGTGCTCTGTTATTCTCATCTCTTTAAGAAATTTCCACAGTTTGTTGTGATCCACAGAGTCAAAAGCTGTTGTGTAGTTAATAAAGCAGAAGTAAATTTTTTTTTCTGGAATTCTCTAACTTTTTCTGTTATCCAAAGGATGTTGGCAATTTGATCTCTGGTTCTTCTACCTTTTCTAAATCCAGTTGTACATCTGAAAGTTTGGTTCATGTACTATTGAAGCCTTCCTTGTAGTGGTGGTTACTTACTAAGTCATGTCCGACTCTCGCAACACCATGGACTCCCCTGTCCTTAAGATTCTCCAGGCAAGAACTGAAGAAGCCATTTCCTTCTCCAGGGGATCCTTCCAACCGAGGAATTGAACCCAGGTCTCCTACATTACCAGCAGATTCTTTACCAACTGAGCTACAAGTGAAGCCCTTCCTTAATTTGTGCTTAATGAAATCTAGATTCAAGGAATTCATATGTTCAACATAAATTTAAAATCCCCTAAATTCCCTTGTTGGACTTCCCAGGTGGTGCTAGTGTTAAAGACCCTGCCTACCAATGCAGGATACATAGGAAACGTGGGTTTGATCCCTGGGTTGGGAAGATCACCTGGAGAAGGGCATGGCAACCTACTCCAGTCTTCTTGCTTAGAAGATCCTCATGAGCAGAGGAGCCTGGTGGGCTACAGACCATAGGGTCACAAAAGAATCAGACACAACTGAGTGACTTAGCATGACTGGGCATAGCATGAAATTTCTTTGATACAATGGCATAACTGAAAAATACATACGATCAGGCAAAAGTATGTGATTCTTCTGCAAGAAACAAGTTAGAGGTACAGATTCAAAATGAATTTGTGCTGTTTAAAGGTAACCAGAGAATAACTGCATAATTATTTTATGGCAGGAGAGAGTAAAGACCAATTCAAAGGAACAGTTGATTCATGTCAATGTATAGCAAAACGAATACAGTATTGTAAAGCAAAACAAACTAAAAAATAAAAATTAAAAAAAAAATGAATGAGAATAATGGGAGGAATCAGGCCCTTGAGAATCTCGAAAGAGGAATTAGCTTTGCTGATGAGGGAAATGGAAGTTTACTGTAAACAGGAGTATTTAGAGGAAGGATGTGGAGAAAGTCAAAGAAATTCTTGTGAAATAGATGCTTTTTTTTTCCCCCAGAAAGGAAGAGGATAAACTGTGAAAAACAAAGCAAAAAGAATGTAAACAGCTTAAAGAATGAACAAATAGCCTCTGTCAGATATGGGAAAGACATGAGGAAAATGAGGAAGTCATGAGGAAAGTGTAGCAATTTGTAAGAATTCTGAGGATGTGGCCAAGAAGAGACAAATATGGATTGCAGTGATTCCATCTAGACCAACTTAATCTTGTGAGTCTCTTCATTACTTTGTTCAGTCTGGATAGGGAGTAAATGAGTAGATAAGGGAGGTAAAGAAAAAATAAGACAGCAGTCAGTGATATCTCACCAAGATCTAGCACTGATGGGTGACCTCACTGCTTCAGTCAGCTGTGAAAGTACTGGACTTATTTATGGTTGAGGATTGGAACAATGATGATTCTCTGAAAGAATTCAGGGATGAGTGGATGATTAATGGGCTCTAGGATGCACTGGGGAACCAGTGGAACTCCTCACTAGGGGTAAACAGAGAGTCATGGAGCAAGAAGTCCTGATGAAGCTGGAAGAAGTGGTTGAAATGAGGCTATGTAAGAAAGAAAGAAAAAAAAAAAGGACGTTATGATCAAGAGGGAGATTTAATCTTAGAACTGCAATATTTTATATTGATGAAGTAGCCTAGGACATTGTCCTGCTTGTGGAAAGTTAAAGTAGAGGGAAATATTAGACTTGAGAAAGCCAAGAAACTCTCACTTGACATCAACTATTTTTTAAATCTAAGAGGTTTTTTTTTTTTTTTTTGGTCAAATGAGTTTAATAAGTTTTTGAAATTAGCTAAAATCCAAAGAAATTGCTAATTTGGTATGATTAGGAGTTTCCTGTGGTCTGTTTCCAAATCTCTCGTAAAGGACAGTGTTCTAAATTAATCTTGTGCTTAAAACTTAGTGTTATCACTCCAAATATAGATCCCAGTGTACACAGCCAAATTTATGATGAAATTGTTTAACTGGAAATTGTAGCAATTCCTCTGCAATTTCTAAAGCCTGTGAAGAATAGGACATTAGATGCATTTGCTCCCTTCAAATTTTTTTATTCAAGTATAGTTTATTTACAATGTTGTTTTAATTTCTGCTGTACAGCAAAGTGATTCACATACACATATATATATATTTTCATATTCTTTTCTATTATGGTTATCACAGGGTATTGAATATAGTTATCTGTGCTATACAGTCAGCCCTTGTTTATTCATTCTACATATACTAGTTTGCATCTGCTAACCCCAAACTTCCACCATCCCTACCCCAACCCACCACCGCCTTGGCAACCATGTCTGTTCTCTATGTCTGTGAGTCTATTTCTATTTTGTAGATAACTCACTACAAGTCTTTATTTGTATGTTCTGCAATATACCAAGTTTCAGTAATATGGACAAATGCATATTAAAATTATAAATAAAACAGAGGCAAAAAAAATCCATGAATTTCTGATTTCTTGTGAATTTTTCCATAGTTTTGTTTTCATCTGGGACCACTAAAGTGGTTTCACAAGAAAAGCTCTCATCTTTTTTATTACATCCCTATTATTCTGCCTCTTTTCCTATCTTGTTGCCATATCCTTTTGTTTCACTTACATTTTTAGAATTGAGACCATCTTTTTGTTGTTGTTGTTGTTGTTGTTGTTTTTCAGTCACTCAGTCATGTCTGACTCTTTCTGACTGCAACACGCCAGGCCACCCTGTCCCTCACCATCTCCTGGAGTTGGCCCAAATTCACATTCATTGCATTGTTGATGCCACCCAGCCATCTCATGCTCTGACGTCTTCTCCTCTTTCCCTCAATCTTTCCCAGCATCAGGGATTTTCCAGTGAGTCAGCTGTTCCCATCAGATGACCGAAATAGTGGAGTTTCATCTTCAGCATCAGTCCTTCCAGTGAATGTTGAGGGTTGGTCTCCCTTAAGATTGACTGGTTTGATCTCCTTGCTGTTCAAGGGACTTTTAGGAGTCTTCTCCAGCACCACAGTTTGAAGGCATTCATTTTTTGGCACTCTGCATTCTGTATGGTCCAACTCACAACCACACATGACCACTGTGAAGACCATAGCCTTGACTATACGGACCTTTGTCGGCAGAGTAATGTCTCTGCTTTTCAACATACTGTCCTGGTCCATCACTTTCCTGACAAGAAGCCATCATCTTCTGATTTCATGGCTGCAGTCACCATCCACAGTGATTTTGGAGCCCAAGAAGAGGAAATCTGTCACTACTTCCATGTTTTCCTATTCTATTTGCCATGGAATAATGGGGCCACATTCCATGAGCCTAGTTTTTTTTTTTTTTTTTTTTCCTGTTTAGTCTTCCTAAATATTAAGAGAATATCTTATTAAGAGACCATCTTACTTTACACAAAGAGCCCACTGAAATATGAATTTGTGGGACTTGGCATATAATTATGATTTTCCTGGATTATTAACTTTTATATTATTATTTTCTTTGGAAATTCATGAGAAAACAAATCCCATAAAGGGAAGTGTAAGAATTCTTCAATATTTTAGCTGTGGGGTTTTATCTGATATTTTTAAGAATGTCTGTGCATAAAGATGTTAATGCAAATTAGTTGAAAATAGCCTTTGAGATTTCTTGTTTCCAATCTTTTTTTTTTCTGAGTAAGGTATATTGGAGCTGGAGGTAATACATTTAGAAAGTTTATGGCCTCAGTAACATAAACGCTTTCAGAGGTCCATATTAAGAGCACATTTTGTTTAGCTTCTTCTGTCTTTAATCAGTCCAGCATGATTATCTGACTCACCCTGATGTA
>SJYA01001037.1:519243-531622 GCA_006410615.1 Neotragus moschatus | reverse complement strand
CCTTATCATGAACGATCCTTTTTCTCCATCAGCAGACCTAATAAAACAAAAGGGAAGGAAGTATCAGTAAGAAAGGTGGCTTGAAATAATGTCAAATGAAGGGAGATTTTGCTAAGTGAGGCCTGGATGAGAAGCAGTTTGTGGTAAAGTGGAACCTCATCAATGGAATCTTACAGCAGTAGAATCTTAGTACTGGAATCTTAGTAGCATTAGCACCTGAAGTGGGTGTCATGTCCTGTCCATTCAAGAAGAGGCAAGTAGGGATGATGCTGCCTGCAGCAGAGGTGCAGGGCACAAAGACGAAAAATGAAAAGGAACCTGGGATAATCTATATATATATATACACACATATATATATATATACATAGAAAACTTGTGGGTAAGCCCATAAAAATGCATAAAAGGATTTTCTAATGTCTTCCTATAATATATCAGACCTCAGTAATTCTTTATTTAATTAAAAATTGTATGAAATATTAAAAGATTATTTTACATTTACAGTTATTATAGAATATTGGTTATATTCCCAGTGTTGTACAATATATCCTTGAGAATATGTTACATTCAACAGTATGTACCTTCCACTCCCCCAAACTGAAATTGCCCCTCATATTCCTCTTTCCTGTGGTAATCACTAGTTCATTCTTTGTATCTGAATCTGTTTCTTATTTTATTATATTCACTAGTTTGTTGTGTTTTCCAGATTCAATGCATAAGTGATATGATATATTATTTGTCTTTCTCTGACTTATTTCACTCAGCATGATGTCCAAAGAATGCTCAAACTACCACACAATTGTACTCATCTCACACGCTAGCAAAGTAATGCTCAAAATTCTCCAAGCCAGGCTTCAACAGTATGTTAACCATGAACTCCCAGATGTCCAAGTTGGATTTAGAAAAAGTAGAGGAACCAGAGATCTAATTGCCAACATCTGCTGAATCACTGAAAAAGTGAGAAAGTTCCAGAAAAACATCTACTTCTGTTTTATTGACTACGCCAAAGCCCTTGACTCTGTGGATCATAACAAATCGTGGAAAAGTCTTCAAGAGATGGGAATATTATACCACATGACCTGCCTCCTGAGAAATTTGTATGCAGGTCAAGAAGCAACAGTTAGAACCAGACATGGAACAACTGACTGGTTTCACATTAGGAAAGGAGTACGTCAAGGCTGTATATTGTCATCATGCTTATATAACTTCTATGCAGAGTACATCATGAGAAATGCTCGACTGGATGAAGCACAAGCTGGAATCAAGATTGCAGGGAGAAACATCAATAAAAGCAGAGACTTTATTTTGCCAACAAAGGTCTGTCTAGTCAAGGCTATGGTTTCTCCAGTAGTCATGTATGGATGTGAGAGTTGNGGCAGGAGGAGACTGAGGATGAGATGGCTGGATGGCATCACTGACTCGATGGACATGAATCTGAGTGAACTGTGGGAGTTGGTGATGGACAGGGAGGCCTGGCATGCTGTGATTCATGGGGTCGCAAAGAGTCAGACACGACTGAGCGACTGAACTGAACTGAACTGGCCTAGCAGATTTTAACACAGATTTTAAATGTATAATACCATTGCTTAATGAATGAGGGAAACTACAAACGAGTAATGCATGAGTGAAATAGAGCATTGAAAGGAAAGTCAGAGATTCTAATTCTGCCTTTCATTTTAGCTGTGTGACCTTGAGAATGCAATTCTGTGCTAGGCCCCAGTGTCTGTCATTAGAAAGTAGGAACTGAGTTGAATGGACTACATAATAGAGTGTGTTTTTTCCTAGGTTTAATCTATATGATACAAAAATCTGAGATTTTATTTTTATCTGTAGCTTTTGATTTATAAGAAAACATCTTTCAGAAACACAGAAATGCCATAGTAAATGATAGAACACATTTTTCTCTAACATGATAAGTATGGTAGCAGTGAATGCAAAAGAGTAAGAGGTCCTTGGAGATCCACAACAGTGGCTTCATTCTCTTGTTTAATGACAGTGATTCGTTTTGGATAATGGAGAATAAGACACCTCAGTATCAGTCTAACATTTCAAACTTACTAAAGGTCATATCTTACTATGAAGAATCTCTTCACAGTGGAGAAATACTGAGGCCTTAGAAGGAAAGATATGCCTTGGCTACTTCTACAAAATGACACATAGTTGCTGTGGTACATAGTGATTTTAAAACTGGTTCTGAGTGTGGTCCCTGAAGTAGCAGCTTTAGCAACAACTGGAAATGTATTAGAAAAAAAAAATCTCATGTCCCACCCCAAACCTTCTGAATCAGAAACTGTATGGGCGGGTCCAGAGATCCATGGTCCCTGTGATTCCTGCTTCATGCTGGTTTGAGACTCAACTACTTTCAGGAAAATAAAGTCTTTAATGCTGACCAGTATTCTGAAGCTAGGCTTCTTGGCTGTTCAAAATTTATCATAATGAAGTGCTTTCTCATACAGCAGAAAATGTTTCAGCATTTCAATATATAATATATACTAATGCTCACATTAGTTAATGCCATCACTTCATGGCAATTACTTAATTCCATCATGGCAATAATTAATGCCTTCACTTCATGGCAAATAGATGGGGAAACAATGGAAACAGTGACAGAATTTATTTTTTTGGGCTCCAAAAGTACTGCAGATGGTGAATCCAGCCATGAAATTAAAAGATTCTTGCTCCTTGGAAGAAAAATTATGAAAAACCAAGACAGAATATTAAAAATCAGAGACACTACTTTGCCAACAAAGGTCCATCTAGTCAAAGCTATGGTTTTTCCAGTAGTTAGGTATGGATGTGAGAGTTGGACTATAAACAAATCTGAGTACCAAAGAATTGATGCTTTTGAACTGTGGTCTTGGAGAAGACTCTTGTGAGTCTCTTGGACTGCAAGGAGATCCAACAAGTCTATCCTAAAGAAAATTAGTCCTGAAAGTTCATTGGAAGGACTGATGCTGAAGCTGAAATGCCAATACTTTGGCTACCTGATGTGAGNGAGTACCAAAGAATTGATGCTTTTGAACTGTGGTCTTGGAGAAGACTCTTGTGAGTCTCTTGGACTGCAAGGAGATCCAACAAGTCTATCCTAAAGAAAATTAGTCCTGAAAGTTCATTGGAAGGACTGATGCTGAAGCTGAAATGCCAATACTTTGGCTACCTGATGTGAGGAACTGACTCATTGGAAAAGACCCTGATGCTGGGAAAGATTGAAGGTGGGAGGAGAAGGGGACGACAGAGAATGAGATGGTTGGATGGCATCACTGACTCGATGGACATGAGTTTGCACAAGTTCTGGGAGTTGGTGATGGACAGGGAAGCCTGGCGTGTTGCAATCCACGGAGTCACAGAGTCAGACATGACTGAGTGACTGAACTGAACTGAGTGCTCACATAGTCAAAGACTGCCCTATGTTCTTCCACTTTCTAATCATAACAATTACTCATTTGTTAGAGAACAGTGAAGCTCTGATTTGAAGAACAATAAGTCATTTATTTTTACCTATTGTTAGTATAGATACAAGTATTCTTTTCTTTCCTCTCTTTTAGAAAATATGTCCTCAAATCCTCAGGATAGAAAGGACTTCTGAAGAGTTTGGGATGAAATCACTTTGCTTCACACACCAAGGCCCCAGCAGGCATGTTGCCTCTGAGCTTAGAGTGTCCACAATGTCACCTACTCATCACGCTTCCTTTTGTTGAAGCAAAGGGAGAAATCAGCAGCCATGGGTGCACCTGACTCTCTTTTGCAAGTTTTCTTTGTATTCTTATTCCACTTCTTTCAATCTCCTTTAGTTTCAGAAATAATGAGAAGAATTTCCCTCCTGTGTACTTTTTATCATAGTTAGAGGAAAGAGAAAAACCTCATTAAAATAATGAAGTGATTTCAGCATGATTAATTATGTCCCAAAGCCATTGATGTCCATTGGTAATGAAAGCACTCAACTATCCTCAGCTCTGGTTGCAAGATAAAGTTATTTGCTCCTTTTCAGAAATGGTGGATGTGTAGAAGGGAGCAGGCTCTGGCAAAGCCGAACTTAGATGAATGATCTCTTTCATCTTGTGCTGCAGCTGGATCAATTTGGTCACCAGGAGTAGACAGATTTTATCCGAGCCTTCTGACAGAAATTCATTTGGCACCGAGAAATCATTGAGGAGTTTGCAATGTCTGTTGTCAATGAAATGAATTTAAGCATGGAAAAAGGAAAAATCCTTCAGTTAGACATAATGGAGAGGAAGAAAATGAAAGCTCACCAAACATTACAAGCTATTCTGTCAAAGAAATGTGTTTTATGGCTAATTGAGCAGTATAGTTGGATGATATGTGTGGTCACCTGCTTAGCTTGGCCAGTTGTTTGTTTCTAAAGCATTGATTTTAAAGACATTAACACAAATTAGTGATAAATCATTGTTTTTTATTATAAAGGGAAAAATATATGAAATTCTTTGGTTCTTGATGTCTGCTTAACTGATTTAGGGGAACTTATCCTGATCAGCATTCTTCATCCGAGGAAACAGTTGCATGTATTATTACTGCTGTTTTGAACAGAAAGTAGATCTGAAATCACATCAATCATCATGATAAGATTTTATGAAGTTCTAAGTAAAACTAAAGGTAAAACAGCAGGTGTTTGGATTTTAGTTAATAGGGATAAGAGGCTTTCTTGTACCGCAAAAGGAAGCTCCATAGTCCCTGGAAACAGATGAAGATATTTTGAAGCACATAACTTCTTCCAAAGTGAAACCCACAAATAAATAAGTTATTAGAGAAGACTTAGAAATGTGGATTGACTGTAAATGGAGTTTACAGCTTGATATATGTGAATTGAGCTCAATACCAATAACACAAATGCTCAACCATAATAGAATTCCTAAGAAAGAGGGTGGTTATAGGCCTCAAAAACCGTTATAGCAATCCCCTCTCTATATAATGGCTAATCTTTCTCCAGTCATGTTCTGTAGGTAATGCTGTAGATGGGATTTAGTCATTTAATTATGAGGCTAGGGGAAAAAGGGTCATAAACCAAAGCTCATGTTACCCATGTAGAAATAAAAACGGACTGTTTTAAATCCATCTCATTGTGGTAAAAGCAGAGGGTTGCTGGCAGATATGGAAGTATTTTTATTCTAAGATAAAAAGTAAGATTTTGTTATACACATTTTGAAATTAGACATTTTCTGTTTCTTAGTATTTTACTGATAGTCTTCAATACTACTATATAAGTTACAAGGATCATTATTATCTTGGGATATTTGCAAACCTCAGCTATTTCAGTGAAGATCTCTTTATTCAGCACTATGTGAGAGGTATTGTGCTTCCAAATACTTGTTTTCCTGTAACCCATATTAAATCTTTTGCATGAAGTTCATGGAGTCAGTTGATATTTAAATCTGTTTTCTTATAAGCCAGCTTCTACATTCACAGAACAACCATTTCTGTTATACACTGCCTCCTACGCAGATATTTATTGGCTTTTCAGGTTTGAGAGCAATGGGTCTCAACACTGACCATAATGTTAGAATCACCTGGGTACCTTTACAAACTACCAATACTTGTTTCCTCCTGCAGATAAGTTAAATTAGACTTTCTCACAGTTGAGTCTCAGGCAGTCATGTTATTTTAAGCTCTCTAGATGATTTTAATGTGATCCCTATAACCATGATGGAGAGCCACTATTTTTCAATTTTGACTAAGAAGTCAATATGTATTTCTTTTTTTTCATTTATCCAAGTTTTTCTCAGGCTTAAAATAATTAAGTGATAGCCAACTCTGCATCTTGTTTTATAGATTTAAATATTCTATTTATTGTAGTTCTCACTTTTGGCCAAATATATTTTCATTGATTGAAATATAACTGAAACTAGTACATAGTCTTGGAAAATACCAAAATCGAAGTTTTCTTTTCTAGGTTGAATTCTGTAATTAATTAGTTATTTCCTCTTAGGTGAGAGTGATATGGGAAAAAAGCCAAAACTATTGACAAAAGTAGAGCGTGGTATCATTTTATTTGCATTTGTTTTCATAATTAAAATTCTGCATGCTTTAGTTACTTGTTTACCTTCTATCATCCTTCCCCATTCTCTGTTGTTGACGTTGGTCCTTAGTTTTATCTTTTAACTAGGGATATTCTTCTGGCGAATGGTTCATTTTTGCCTATTAATATTTTAACATACTATGAAATATTTAAGACTTTGAAAATGGCATAAAGAAGAATGCAACAAATACCCATTTACCCAGCTTAAGAACTAAGATATCAATCCAACTGAAGCCCCCATGCAGCTCTTCCTTCCTCATTAGGATGCCAGATTTAGCAAAGATACAAGCCACCAGTAAAATGTGAATTTCAGATAAACCACCCCAAACTTTTTAGTTGTCCCAACTATTGCATGAGATATGTGTACTAAAAAAATTATTCCTTTTTATCTGAAATTCAGCTATCACTGGGCATTCTCTGTTTTATTCAACAACCCTACTACCAACTCAACATGTATTTCTTTCTACTTTCACTATGTATGTAATGATTTAGCAGTTTATAAAAATGGCACCATATCTTAATATATACTCATTGTATGTATATCTTTGAAACCTTTTTAATTAGCCTAGTTTAATGTTTGTGGGTCCCCTATTTCGTTCACACAACTTTACTTCATTTTCAACACTGAATAGTATTCCACTGACGGAGAAGGCAACGGCAATCCACTCCAGTCCTCTCTTGCCTGGAAAATCCTATGGATGGAGGAGCCTGGTAGGCTGCAGTCCATGGGGTCACTAAGAGTCGGACACGACTGAGTGACTTGACTTTCACTTTTCACTTTCACGCATTGGAGAAGGAAATGGCAATCCACTGCAGTGTTCTTGCCTGAAGAATCCCAGGGACGGGGGAGCCTGGTGGGCTGCTGTCTATGGGGTCGCACAGAGTCGGACACGACTGAAACAACTTAGCAGCAGCAGTATTCCACTGAAAAACAATTCCACAAATTAGCTACGCATTCTTCTGGTGGACATGCATTTCTAAATTATTGCAATTACAAACAGTGCTTCTATGAACATTTTCTAGTCTCCTCATGTAAGTATTTATTTTGGATTTATGTCTAAGAATAAAATTGCTATGTTGTACATTGTATATAACATATCTATTAATCATTAATTAGCCAATGCTTGAAATGGGACAAAATTTGAAGCTTTTTAGATAGGTTCATTATGATAATGATACATTTATTGAAAATTTTACATTTTCATATTCTGGTTCTGAATGACATATATAACATTTTATGATCCCCAAGTGCTTTGGCATATATGCTGTAAAAATATGCTGATAACAATGATGACTCTAGTTTTGACAATTAATGTGTTTTTAATTACTTGCTTATTTGATACACATTACACTCCTGGCACAGAGAAGGCAATGGCACCCCACTCCAGTACTCTTGCCTGGAAAATCCCATGGACGGAGGAGCCTAGTAGGCTGCAGTCCATGGGGTCGCTAGGAGTCAGACACGACTGAGTGACTTCACTTTCACTTTTCACTTTCATGCATTGGAGAAGGAAATGGCAACCCACTCCAGTGTTCTTGCCTGGAGAATCCCAGGGACAGAGGCACCTGGTGGGCTGCTGTCTCTGGGGTCACACACAGTCAGACAGGACTGAGGTGACTTAGCAGCAGTAGCAGTAGCACACTCCTGGCGGAGGTATTGTTAATTCCGTTTCACAGGTGAGGAAACAAGGTTAGGGAAGTTATATATTTATCTCAAATCCTTCAGAACATCAGTACATGGTAGACCCAGGACTGAAACTTTCAGTTTCTAAATTCAAAATTCAGGTTTTCTTTTCTTTATTTTAACTCCTAAATGCATTTAAATATTGATAAGATAATTATGGTACTTCAGAAGTATCTTCTTAATATTTTCTCATATCAACAGATGATTTAGGGAGCATATATTAATAGTCTAATTGCTTTGAGAAATGTGGCAAAACGTATACTGTATTTCTTAACTTGGAATATATTTTGTCTTAAAATAAGTGCCAAATTGCATTTAACTGATAGCACCAGATGTAGGTATGCTATTTCTTTACTGCTTATCTCCAAACCTGCTCAGTAAACTGTGTTCTCTCATAACTGACAGTAGTTTAAAAGAGAAAAAACTAATGGCAATAATCATGCAAACACTGTTATTCCTAATATTTGCAAACACTCACTCAACAAACCAGAATGTTATAAACAAAATTCCTGGGATTATATTATACTTTAAACTAATTTTTATATTATAAAAACCTATTTTATGCTTCTAATTATAGAAAAATAGAAATTCCAAGAGATTAGGTAATTTACTCCAAATTTTATTAAGTCAATGAAGTAGAACCAAAGTCTAGACTTTTAATAAGAAAGAAAAACTGTCAGTGTTTTCTAATAATTTCATGAAAATCTTAGATTCTGTAGTAGGGAGAATAATGGCCCTCAAAGATATCCTTGATGATCTTTGAAAGCTATGAATATGTTATTTTCAAAGCAAAGGGGATTTTGCAGTTGGATTCAATTAAGGAGCTTGAGTGGTAAAGAGTAGCCTGGATTGGCCAGGTGGGCCCTGTCTAATCACACGAGTTCTTAAAAGTGAAGAACCTTTCCCATCTGAAGCCAAAAGAGAGCACAAACAGAGAGAAATGATTAGAGGCAAGCTTGCCAACTCTGAGGTTGGGGATTAAAGCTGTGATCCTAGGAATATGGGCAACCTTTAGAAGCTGGAAAAGATAAGGAAATACTCTCTCCTAGGTCATTTTGTAACCCTACCAAATCCTTGAGTTCATCCCAGTAAGACCTATTTTGAATTTCTATGAAATGCGTCTGGAAGATTTTGTGTTAAAATATTAACTTTGTGGTAATGTTTTACAGTGGCAATAGAAAACTAAGGCATGGTACAGTTTGACTATACAGCTATAATGTTTGTGTAGGTGATAGGTAATCTCAGTAATTCAACATATATATATATTTTATTTTTATACCTTTTCTTTATTTTCCTCAACTCATGTTATTTTAACAATTGCAATTTCTTGATAATTATGATGATAGGAGGAATAGTAACCTTTGAGATAGGAATCCTGGTACCTCATAATTTATGTGTGCAATAATCAACTTGGCTTTTTTATATATTTTTTTTACTTTACAATATTGTATTGGTTTTGCCATACAACAACATGAATCCGCCACAGGTATACACGTNATAAGCAATAACATAAACAATATGTTAACATGAAATCAGTATTTTTCTATTATTAAACTTACAGACACTTCTGTATATTCTTTCTACTCTTCTATCTTTACATTGGGAATAACAATTTCTGTTAATGTTTATCTCCTCATTTCATCTATACCTAAACATTCATTAAAAATCTGACTTGAAAACAATTATAATCATAGAAAATTAAACATTTCATGCCATGAAACCTTCTCACTTTTATATGTGAAGGCACTCAAAGCCTTGGAGGCTAGTGGTGATATTGAGGGATAAGAAATCATTTCTCTTGACTCCTATTCCTGTGCTCATTAACTTTATTTAGAGTTTCAGTAATCATAGTTAGCTCCATATCCTGCCAGCAGGAGAGTAAGTTTTTACGGCACTAAAATATCATCTCAAGGAGTTGAGACAATTGATTTTAAAATATCATAGCTAATGTCAAATGTCGCTATGGATATAATTATTTTATTCTTGAATCTAGAATCCAAAACTAGATCTGTAGAAATCCACATGTAAAATATAAATAATAGAAATTGTTTTATTTATATTACAAAGTACATTGTAAGCATTTTCGTCAATGGGCATCATAATTTTCCTAAAATATTTGACTTTTTTACTTAGTTGGTATTCAATAGTAAATGAAACACAGATTCATCAGGTAATGTGTCATACAATTTTTGACTTGATCTATGAAAAAATGTGAAAATTTCTTATCTTTGAAGGTGAATTCTTGAACTGAATTAGTTACTAAAATCACTAATTCAAAAATTCTTTAAATTGAATTAACTCTACAGATTAATGTTAAAAATTGGCCTATGATAAAACACAAGTTATTTAATAAGTTGTGCTAGGGAGAATAATGTCCCCAAAGATGTCCACATCTTAACCTTAATATTATGAGTATATTATCTCCTATGACAAAAGAGATTTTGGAGATGGAATTAAAGGATTTCATGATAGCTATCTTATCCATGTGGAGCTAATGTAATCTACATGGTCCTTTAAAAGTGGAAGAGGAAGGCAGAAAAGTTGTTCAGAAATATGCAAGGATAGGAGAAAAAATAAAAAATGAGAGATCCAATTTCATTGCTGATTTTGAAAATTGTGGGCGGGGGATGGGCAAAGGAACACAGGTGACTCCTAGAATCTACAAACAGCTCTCTGCTGATAGGTAGCAAGGTAAAAGGGACCTCTGTCCTACCACAGCAAGGAACTGAATTTTGTCAGCAACCTAAGTGAGTAAGCAAGTGGATTCTCTCTTGGAGCCTCCAGAAAGAAACAGCCCTCGTGTCAACCTGATCTTTAACTGGTAAGTCTCATCTCAGACTTCTGTAGAGTATAATAAGAAAGGTGTTTTAGCTACTACATTCGTGGTAATTTTGTATTGCACCAATATAAAATAATACACAAGCCAACAATTATCGTGAAAAGAACCAGCTGTGTTAGTAACTTGTGAGCTAGTGAGTACTAATCATTACAATATGCCAAGCCAAATTCTAAGCCATACTCTTGGGACCATATACAAAATTTGCATGTATTCCTGTGAGTAAGGTATGCTGTTGATTTAGTCTTGTTTGTTTGCTTGGTTACATTTTTAATTAATATAGGAGATGGCTCTTGTGGAGCCAATCAACTTTACAATTATCAACAGGGAAACTTTCTTCCATTGATTGAACACTTGTGAGGAAAATAACCGGAGAAGGCAATGGCACCCCACTCGAGTACTCTTGCTTGGAAAATCTCATGGGCGGAGGAGCCTGCTAGGCTGCAGTCCATGGGGTTGCTAGGAGTCAGACACGACTAGGCGACTTCACTTTCACTTCTCACTTTCATGCATTGGAGAAGGAAATGGCAGCCCACTCCAGTGTTCTTGCCTGGAGAATCCCAGGGATGGGGGAGCCTGGTGGGCTGCCATCTATGGGGTCACACAGAGTTGGACACGACTGAAGTGACTTAGCAGCTTAGCAGCAGAGGAAAATAACTGAAGATCTTGCCTGCTCTGAGGCAAAATTATTAAGAAAAAAAATTTGCCATACTTTAACCTCAGCAGTAGCTACTTCAGTCAAGAAATAATCAATATAAATATTCTAATTGATAATTCAGTCACTAAATCAATATGGACTGAGAACTTTCTGTCAATTACTCTCTTAGACAATAATGATGTAACAAGAAAACAAATGTGTATCTTCATAAAGCCTGCAATCTATAAATAGGCAGGTAAATAGGTATAATAATTTGGGAAAATCATATTTAACATTCACCTTGGGAGTGAGGTGCAAGGAACATAACTACTCAGTGAGTAGCTAAGAAGAAAAGTTGTTTCTGAAAAATCATTTCAAAGATGTTGGATCTGTTTAAGCACATTCGTTTAGTTGAGTGGACTACGCAATAATATACCATTTGTGCTAAATGCTCTATATGGAGAAAGCGGTCGTTACTAGAATTTGAGCTTAAAAAAAAGAAATGTAGGTTGAAAATACCAAAGTAACTTATCCTGGGATATCAATATGTACTCTTTTACCATCTCTCTTATGATTGTCAATATGTACTCTTTTACCATCTCTTTTATGATTGTAAATGCTACCAAGAAAGACGCACACTGGGTTTATTATGGATTCAAGCTGGTTTTAGAAAAGGCAGAGGAACCAGAGATTAAATTGCCAACATCCACTGGATCATGGAAAACGAAAGAGAGTTCCAGAAGAACATCTATGTCTGCTTTATTGACTATGCCAAAGCCTTTGACTGTGGATCACAATAAACTGTGGAAAATTCTGAGAGAGATTGGAATACCAGACCACCTGACCTGCCTCTTGAGAAATCTGTATGTTAGAACTGGACATGGAACCACAGACTGGTTCCAAATAGGAAAAGGAGTACGTCAAGGCTGTATATTGTCACCCTGCTTATTTAACTTATATGCAGAGTACCTCATTGAGAAATGCTGGACTGGAAGAAACACAAGCTGGAATTAAGCTTGAAGATATTTCCCAAGCTTGTGCTGGGAGAAATATCAATCACCTCAGATATGCAGATGACACCACCTTTATGGCAGAAAGTGAAGAGGATCTAAAGAATCTCTTGATGAAAGTGAAAGAGGAGAGTGAAAAAGTTGGCTTAAAACTCAACATTCAGAAAACAAAGATCATGGCATC
>SJYA01001037.1:462927-516811 GCA_006410615.1 Neotragus moschatus | reverse complement strand
TTCAAGCTCGATTTAGAAGACAGAAGAGTGAAAGATCAAATTGCCAACATTTGTTGGATAATAGAAAAATAAATAAAACTCTAGAAAAAAAATCTATTCAACATACGAGTATGTTGAGTTTGTATATTGTTACCCTGCTTATTTAATGTATATGCAGAATACATTATGTGACGTGCCAGTCTGAATGAAGCATAAGCTGGAATCAAGATATCTGGGAGAAATATCAATAACCTCATATATTCAGATCACACCACTCTTATGGCAGAAAGTGAAGAGGATCTAAAGAATCTCTTGATGAAAGTGAAAGAGGAGAGTGAAAAAGTTGGCTTAAAACTCAACATTCAGAAAACAAAGATCATGGCATCCAGTCCCATCACTTCATAGGAAATAGATGTGGAAACAGTGTCAGACTTATTATTTTGGGCTCCAAAATCACTGTAGATGGTGACTGCAGCCATGACATTAAAAGACGCTTACTCCTTGGAAGAAAAGTTATGACCAACCTAGATAGCATATTCAAAAGCAGAGATATTAGTTTGCCGACTAAGGTCTGTCTAGTCAAGGCTATGGTTTTTCCAGTAGTCATGTATGGATGTGAGAGTTGGACTGTGAGGAAGGCTGAGCGCTGAAGAATTGATGCTTTTGAACTGTGGTGTTGGAGAAGACTCTTGAGAGTCCCTTGGACTGCAAGGAGATCCAACCAGTCCATTCTGAAGGAGATCAGCCCTGTGATTTCTTTGGAAGGAATGATGCTAAAGCTAAAACTCCAGTACTTTGGCCACCTCATGCAAAGAGTTGACTCATTGGAAAAGACTCTGATGCTGTGAGGGATTGGGGCAGGAGGAAAAGGGGATGACTGAGGATGAGATGGCTGGATGGCATCACCAACTCGATGGACAAGAGTTTTAGTGAACTCCGGGAGTTGGTGATAGACAGGGAGGCCTGGCGTGCTGAGATTCATGGGGTTGCAAAGAGTTGGACACGACTGAGCGACTGAACTGAACTGATGATGAAAGAGGAAGGAATTGGTCTTTCTATCAGCTGATTTGAGACAGTCAGACAGTGTCATAACTGAATTGATAAGGAATAGTCAGAATCCAACTGAAATTCAAGGGATGTCTTCCCTTGAAGTTAACAATTATATGAGTGCGTGTCCTTGTGGGAGAGATCACGTAGTGGGTATTTGACAAAAGGATGTATACATGCAAAAAGTAGGAAGAACAAGGTTTATCAAGAGAATTACATTAGATCAAAATGATAGGAACATATTATATAAGTTACATAATGTACATTTTAACATAATTTCTCAATACAATTACTTAAACTTATATAGGATTATTAATTACTGAGATATTATGCCAAAATATTTTGGTCCAGGGAGCACTGATAGATGTTTAGCAGAAAAAACTTTTCCAAATGATAAATTCTTTATGCGATGAGAGCTGTGGTTTATCCTTCCTTTCCTCCTTTCCTTATGCCCTCCTTCTATGAGAACTTATTAAACACTTGTTAGATGTAAGTAACTATGCTGGGTATCAAGGATACAGAATAGAAAACATGAAATGATTAGTTTGTGATAAGTACTGTGATAGGGTCTTTTCTGTTTGGGCCGTAATGAGGGTTTATATGGTAGGCTGGCTAAACACGATGCTTGATTTGAATCAAAGATGATTAGGAAAGGAGGATAGCAGGATCCTGTGACAAACTAGGCATAGGGAATCATGTGTAAAGACAGAGGTGTGAACAAGCATGATGTATTTGAAGACCTGTCAGCAGTTTACATTGCTTTAGTACAGAGTGGGAATGGAGTGTGATAAGATAGATTCAGCATCATGAAGTATGCTACATTTGAGCTTAACACATGAATCAAAGCAGCTGGAATGTTTTAAGTGAGACTGATGTTTTAAGTACAATGATAATTATATATATACATATATATCCTTATTTAATCACTTATTAAGGTATTGTTTTCTGTTTTTACATATATAGAGAGGGGGAGAAGGAGCAGGGAGAAGCAGTGAGAAAAAGTTGACCTCGTTCTTAAAGTCAAACCATCTGAGTCAATAGCCTGCTTAAACCTAGTTCTGTCCAAGTGAAATAGAACATTTATTATTTTTGAAGAATCATTTGGTGGCACTGTAAATGATGCAGGAAACATTTTAAAAAGAAACAGTCCATTGCAATAATGAGTGTGAAAAATATTCATGATATTATTGAAAGGAACTTGTGGGTATAGAAGAGAATGAGCAGGTTTTAAATGCTTTGAAGAAGCAAAATTAATAGTACTTGACAACAGGCGGTGAGGCTCTGCTGCTGCTAATTTGCTTCAGCCATGTCCGACTCTGTGAGACGCTATAGATGGCAGCCTACCAGGTTCCTTTGTCCCTGGGATTCTCCAAGCAAGAATACTGGAGTTGGTTGCCATTTCTGAAGTGAGGCTCAGAGAAAAGCAAATATGGTTGAAAATCCTCCCTTTCTAAATTTGGTAAAGGATTCAGTTCAGTTCAGTCGCTCAGTCATGTCCTACTCTTTGTGACCCAATGAATTGAAGCACAACAGGCTTCCCTGTCTATCATGAACTCCCGGAGTTCACTAAAACTCAAATCCATCGAGTTGGTGATGCCATCCAGCCATCTCATCCTCTGTCATCCCCTTCTCCTCCTGCCCTCAATCCCTCCCAGCATCTGAGTCTTTTCCAATGAGTCAACTCTTTGCATGAGGTGGCCAAAGTATTGGAGTTTCAGGTTCAGCATCATTCCTTCCAAAGTACACTCAGGACTCCTCTATAATGGACTGGTTGGATCTCCTTGCAGTCCAAGGGACTCTCAAGAGTCTTCTCCAACACCACAGTTCAAAAGCATCGATTCTTCAGCGCTCAGCTTTCTTCTCAGTCCAACTTTCACATCCATACATGACCACTGGAAAAACCAGAGCCTTGACCAGATGGACCTTTATTGGCAAAGTAATGTCTCTGCTTTTGAATATGCTATCTAGGTTGGTCATGACTTTCCTTCCAAGAAGCAAGCGTCTTTTAATTTCATGGCTGCAGTCACCATCTGCAGTGATTTTGGAGCCCCAAAAATTAGTCTGACACTGTTTCTACTTTTCCCCCATCTATTTCCAATGAAGTGATGGGACCAGATGCCATGATCTTAGGTAAAGTGTTAGAGGCATGAAATTTTGAAAACAAAACAGAGAGGGTTTGTTAGTGTGAGAAAGATGAGGAAGTCACATTCGGACATTTAATGTAGAGAGACTTTTGAGAAACTCCAAGTGTGAGTTTCTTAGGACCATGGATATGAGGCTCTAGAATTGAAGTGAATTTGCAGAAGGAGATAAAAGTTAGAGTAATTATTATCAGGAGTGATGCCCATGAATTTCATCATTTTCCGGCTCTTCAATTTAAGAGTAAAATGGATGCTTAGTTTCTTCTGGATAAAAGCCATGTACCTCAATAGTTCTTACACGATCCTGCTTATGTTTCCTGTTTCTATTTTACCCTAAATCTTTCCAAGCAGCAACTCCAAACTCAGCCCCACTTTAAAAAAAAAAAAAAAAAAGTATTTTTGGCTGTGCTGGGTCTTTGTTGCTGCATAGACTTTTCTCTAGTTGTGGTACATAGGCTTCTCATTGTGTGGCTTCTTTTGTGGCAGAACATGAGCTCTAGAGAGTGACGACTTCAATCGTTGCAGCACATGGGTTTAGCTCTTCCAGCTTCCTGGTTCTAGAGCACGAGCTCAGTAGTTGTGGTGCATGGGCTTTTAGTTGTGCTGAGCCATGTGGCGTCTTCTCTGACCAGAGACCTAACCCATGTCTCCTGCATTAGCAGGTAGATTCTTTACCACTGAGCCCAGGAAAGTCCTCAGTCCCACTTTTCATTCATAATCATATGAGGCTCTTTAGCCCTCTGAATGCTCTTGTCTTTGATTGTTTTAGTCCAATATACTATGTTCTCTCTCTCCTTTGAGGAGTCACACACAGTATTTTATCAGGATACTGTCCTTTCCTTTCTTTAATTGACTAACAGTCACTCATCCTTTCAAGCTCCATTTAGATGTTACTTCACATGGCTAAATTACTTGATGACTTTCATCCCCCTACATTTATTTGTCTTAAGGAACCCTCTCATGTGCTCCCAAAAGGCATAATATTTTTTCTAATATCTTAGTTTAACAATATGTTTACTTGTCTGTATCCACAAAAGGCTCTAAGTTATATAACTCCTAAGATTTTCTTTTATTCATCATCATGCTGAGAAACTAGCACTTTTTAGAGTGCTAGAATACCTTTTAAGAAAGGTATGAGATTTCTTAATGAATAAGTAAGAAGGAAGAACAAGAAGGGAAGCTTGGGTAAAAACAAACTTTTAAGTTGCAGAGAAAATAATCTTTAAATCATATAGGAAATATCAGAGTGAAAGATTAATCCAGAGAATTTCACAGTATCCAAAAAGAGCTCCCCACAGAGGAAGAGATCAACAGGTTGAGCATTGCAGATTTCAAAAAGCAGTAATGTACTAGATTTTGCAGTTTGGAAGTTGACTTTGGAACCTATACTGATAGATGTGCCTTTGATTTCAGCATCGGATTATAATGGGTTTTCTTTTGAATGAATGAAAATAATAGGTCTTCTCATTAACACACACACACACACACACACACACACACACACACACACACACACACACAACATTTTCCCCTTAACACCAAGGAGAAATGAGTACCCATAAATAATTTAGTCAGTGCTGGCTTAGAATTCTAAATTTTTAATACATACTAAAATGCCTAATTGTTGCACTAACATAGCCAAACATTAAAAGATCTTTTACAGATAAGCTGGATATAAATATAATGTCAATTTTATACCAAACTTCTATGCACATTATAGGATATAAACAATAAATAATTCCTCTCAAAAGTTACAAAAAGCTTTCTGCTGGCCGTAATATGATGGTAAATTTAATGTGTTGAACTTTTTATTTTTTCATTTTAATACTGACATGTAGTCAGTCTGTACATAACCAAAGAAATGTTCTTATGGATCATTTCTGAAGGTGGAATTTTCTGTTTTACTTAGGATACCAGTTTTGAAAGGTGAAGGGTCATTAGTATCAATAACCTTTGTGAGATGTTATTGTCTTCTAAACTGTCTTTTTATTTTCATGAACTTCAATTTTTAATTGGAGGATAATTGCTGTACAATGTTGTGTTGGTTTCTGGCATCAGCTATAAGTATACATTTATTTATCCCTTTCCTCTTGAACACCTTCCCACCACCCCCATCCCACTCCTCTCAATCATCAGGAGCTGAGCTCCCTGTGTTTCACGCATAGTAATATATATGTTTCAGTGCTACTCCCCCAATTTGTCCCTTCCCTTCCCCGTCTGTGTACACAAGTCCATTCTCTAAGTCTGCATCTCTATTCCTGCCCTGAAAATATGTTCATCAGTATCATTTTTCTAGATTTCCATATATATATATATGCATTGATATATGATAATTGTTTTCTTTCTGACTTACTTCACTCTGTATAATTCTGAGTTCATCCACTTCAGGTCAACTGACTCAAATTCATTCCTTCAATGAATTAATATTCCACTGTGTAAATGTACCACGACTTTTTATCCATTCATCTGTCGATGTGAACTTCAATTTTGATTAGATAAAAAACTTAGCTCAATTTAAAAGTTCAGGAATAAATATCCCTAGGCAGCTCTTCCTTAAAAGAAAGGAAGAACTCTTTGACTTCTATGAAATATAAAATAAATATGACATATGTTTGAAAATATATTTACTGTTAATACAGTCACAATATTCAATGCTAGTTAAATAACTTGCACTTTATGTGGCATCCTTCTATGCAAAAATTTAGAGTTATTGGCCTTTGATTAAAAAAAATGACAACAAATCAATTACACCCTTCTCAGTATTGTAGCATTCTGGATATTTTGTTTGCACTGCTCTTCAGCTATGTGATGAGTCCTTGTGGCTCAGCTGGTAAAGAATCCGCTTGCATTGTGGGAGACCTGGGTTTGATCCCCTGGAGAAGGGAAAGGCTGTGCACTCCAGTATTCTGGCCTGGAGAATTCCATGGACTATATAGTCCATGAAGTGGCAAAGAATCAGATACAACTGAGCAACTTTCACTTTGACTTTTCAACTATGTGATACTAGCTGCTGAATCACGAATTTGAGTAAAACACTACCCTGTTTCCTTCTGACGGCAGACATGCAATGCAATAGAATTTCAATAAAGCTTAGGAAATTATATATATAAACAAAGGATATATAATTAAGGGGAAAGTTTGTGAAATTCTGCATGTTTTATAAGGAAAATCTAAAGAGTAAGAAGGAAATAGCATTATTATGAAACTAGAGGTCCACGATTTGGTCCAAGATCTGTATTTACATAAACTTTTCAGGTCCTCATTTGTGGACTGTGGAGAACTTTTTATTTATTAAATGATATTTGAAGATCCCTTCCAGCTCTATAAATTTTTAATTTGCCATTGCCATTCAGCAAGGCAGTAGGCTATGGAATCCTTATCTCTGGGCACTTGGATGAACATTTATCTAAAGATCTGACTTTTCTGTGGTATAATACTTCTCTGCAGTAACATCTGAGACAATTCCAACAAACTCCATAAAGTTTGAGTTTTTTGGTAAATTAATCATAAACTGTAAGATTATCATCATAATAATGGTATGACATGAAACTAATGCTATTTTATGTATCTGATATCTCAGGTCATTAAACAACCATTCTGCACATATCATAGATTGTCTGATTTTTTTCATTTGCAAGATTTTACAACTCCCATTTTATCTTCAAGGAGAGAGATTAAGGAGTAGGTAACTGCTCAGAGCTGCACAGAAAATAATTATGACATCAGAGTAGCATCCCCAGTCTCTCTAGCTCCTAAGCACATGCTTCTTATTATTACATTATGTCCAAGGTAAAATAAGACTCAGTGTGGGTCCTAATTGGGCTGGGTATTGTTTTCAAAGTTTGTGTGTATGGCTTCTCCTATTATTGTTGTTAAGAATGAGCATTTCCACACTCTTAGGGATTTTTTACTTTCTGAGATATTATAATAAAACTTTTATTTACAGTTTTACTGAAACTGCAAACAAAGTTAAAAAAGAAGGTGGATTTACTTCCCTCTGAAACACTACATAGCTTATTGTTGAATTTTGATGTCAGTGAATTTTAAAGAAATTCCAATATTTAAAATGGACATAAAGCTGAAGATGATATACGTATAAGATGCCATTGCTTAGAACATCTTAATTATACTCATTTCTTATTAACTACATTAGCAGTTACACATATACATTATCTGTGTAAGCAAAAAGTAAAAAGAGGGAAGGAAAAAAGAAAGAAAGCAGAAGTAAGAGAATAATAGCAAATATTTACTTAGTACTTACCTTCCAGGAATGCTTCTAAATGCTTTACATGAAAGAATTATTGTAACCCTCGCTAAGGAGTTCATATATATGTATGAACACAGTGGACATCTGTCAAACTGGTCAATTTGACTACCTTTTTTTTTTTAAACACTGCCTTTCTGTAATTGGGGGAATTCACCATATTATGATTAACACCTTTAATATAGAATTAAAAATTTAAATGTATGGCCTGTTTTTTAGTAAAGATGCAAATATAATTTAGATGAGGCTTTCTTCTCTGTGCTGATGATGAGTATATGGGGCTTAGTTGTTTTTGCAGGTGAGCTCCCTTTGCTGGCAGCAGTAGCTGTAACAATAGTTGAATTTTTGGTGGTTGAAACTTGGTGATCTTAGCTACATTGGTGACAGTTTCTTTACTGTCATCATTTCAACTAAGATGTGGAATGTTATATTTCTAGAAGCCTGCCTCAATATTTCTCTAGGCTTCAGTGATTCTGTGAAGCTAGGTAAATCAGTTAATTTTGGTCTTGCTTAAATTAGCCATAGTGATGATTTGCTATCATGACCACTAACCAATATTTCCTTTCCTTTCCTTCATACATATGTATGAACACATAGTCACATAGATGTATATGCATTCATATGTATATTATATATGTGTGTATACACACACACACACACACATATATATATATATATATAAGTGACAAGTAAACTCCTTCAGTACAGTCAAAAGGTAACACTTAACTATGTGATGCTCGGTAGTCTGCTAGACCCATTGAGCGGGGATTGTAATAATACATTCTCGTAGCCCTGTAGGATAAGACAGTTGGCTGTCTTTCATTCCCACGCTTTTCAAAATTACAAATGATTAAGTATTTATTTGAATTTCTTCATCGCTCTTGAAAATCCCAAGGAAGGAACCATGCTATATGCCTCTCAGAATGAAGAAAATAGCATTTTAGGGCATCCTAGTTTGTAACTGAGATAGAAAAGTTATCTATTAGACCTGCTGAATAAATATCAGCTGCTGTAACTATTATTCTGATGGTACAGGATAAGGGAAGTTAAGACCTGCGTTCAGGTGCACACACTAGGTCGATCCCAGGCATCTTATTGTAATACTGTGCTCCACATTTCCTTCCTTCCATGTTCATGATATCACTCTACTTTCAGTTACTCAATCAGAAATGAGGGCCATCTAGGACTTGTTTCTCTTTATCCACTGTAGTTAATTAGCAATTGATTCTACTAATTATTTCTCCTAAATATCGCTCAAATCCATCAAAGGCTCTTCATTTACCTTGCCAGTTTCCTAAGTAGATTTAGCCTTCTGCATTTTCCTTCTTCCTTTGGTTAACATCAATCTATTCTCTACAGAGAAGCCATGATGATATGTTAAACATGTGTGTAAAGGATGCATATAGGATGAGGAAACCATCAATCATTTCACTGCGCCTTTCAACTACAATTCCATACCTTTTCTGTAGACACATACCTTGCATGATATGTTACCTACCTCTTTCAGCCACCTGAAGAAGGTGCATAAACTTACCTCACTTTATATCCCACCATGCTAATCTCTTCCCCTCCCCCCCATGATGTATTATGAATTTGATTTTCTAGATCCTAAGGATGATTTTTTTCTTTCCTATGGGTTGTCTTATAACATAGATCATTCTGGTTAACTCCTCTATCACACTTAAATAAATACCATATCCTTAGAGAGTATTCCCCTGAACTCCTAGACCACATAAAGTCTCATATAACCCTGGATATCCCCCTTTGTAGCCATCATCAAACTTTATTTTCATTGTCAAAGCTTGGTTTCCTATGCTCTGACCTCTGCAGAGGCCGGAATGTATTTACTTCAATAATAGTAGTAATAATGGTCATGTTCTTATCAGTTTATACAGTACATTGTTTTCCAAGTGCCTGTTGCATGTAGTTTTGAATGAGTTGTAGCATGAAGCCAGACTAACGAGTAATCTGAAACTGAATCACCTGAGTGTTAACAACTATACATTCCTCCTCCTGGAGGCTAACCATATTCTGTAACTGTGGATGATCCTGAGTCTTGAGGGATACATGGACCTACTAATGAAATATTGTGGGGCCAGAGATCTACTCTGGGGGTCTGCAATATTTATGTTATATGTGTGTGTGCTCAGTTATGTCCAACCCTTTGTCACCCCTTGGGCTGTGGCCTACCAGGCTCCTCTGTCCGTGGGACTTCTCTGGCAAGAGTACTGAAGTGGGTTGCCATCTCCTTCTCCAGGGGATCTTCCCAAATGAGGGACTGATCCCTCATCTCTTGCATCTCTTGCACTGTGCTGTGCTTCACTCTTTGTGACCTGATAGACTATAGACCTCTAGGCTCCTCTGTCCATGGGGATTCTCCAGGCAAGAATACTGGAGTGGATTGCCATGACCTCCACCAGGGGATCTTGGCATCCCAGGGATTGAACCCAGCTCTCTGGAATTGTAGGCAGATTCTTTATCACTACATCTCCTGGGAAGACCCTTCAACATTTAGGAGGTCTGTGCAACGGAGAGAGGTCTCCTCAATTGAAGTTGAGAGTTGAACGTAAGTCGTCTTTAGTGGAAGAACAACTATTCTGTGTTAAGAAACTTTCCTGTGTTACTAAGCAAGTGGGGCCATTCTAGTGTGGCAGTCAGTCTAAACCTCACTGATCACCTTAGAGGTTCAAGTCAAATTTGGTAAACTCATGGGGTCATTTATCAGAATCTTGTTTGCAGGANATATATATATATATATAAGTGACAAGTAAACTCCTTCAGTACAGTCAAAAGGTAACACTTAACTATGTGATGCTCGGTAGTCTGCTAGACCCATTGAGCGGGGATTGTAATAATACATTCTCGTAGCCCTGTAGGATAAGACAGTTGGCTGTCTTTCATTCCCACGCTTTTCAAAATTACAAATGATTAAGTATTTATTTGAATTTCTTCATCGCTCTTGAAAATCCCAAGGAAGGAACCATGCTATATGCCTCTCAGAATGAAGAAAATAGCATTTTAGGGCATCCTAGTTTGTAACTGAGATAGAAAAGTTATCTATTAGACCTGCTGAATAAATATCAGCTGCTGTAACTATTATTCTGATGGTACAGGATAAGGGAAGTTAAGACCTGCGTTCAGGTGCACACACTAGGTCGATCCCAGGCATCTTATTGTAATACTGTGCTCCACATTTCCTTCCTTCCATGTTCATGATATCACTCTACTTTCAGTTACTCAATCAGAAATGAGGGCCATCTAGGACTTGTTTCTCTTTATCCACTGTAGTTAATTAGCAATTGATTCTACTAATTATTTCTCCTAAATATCGCTCAAATCCATCAAAGGCTCTTCATTTACCTTGCCAGTTTCCTAAGTAGATTTAGCCTTCTGCATTTTCCTTCTTCCTTTGGTTAACATCAATCTATTCTCTACAGAGAAGCCATGATGATATGTTAAACATGTGTGTAAAGGATGCATATAGGATGAGGAAACCATCAATCATTTCACTGCGCCTTTCAACTACAATTCCATACCTTTTCTGTAGACACATACCTTGCATGATATGTTACCTACCTCTTTCAGCCACCTGAAGAAGGTGCATAAACTTACCTCACTTTATATCCCACCATGCTAATCTCTTCCCCTCCCCCCCATGATGTATTATGAATTTGATTTTCTAGATCCTAAGGATGATTTTTTTCTTTCCTATGGGTTGTCTTATAACATAGATCATTCTGGTTAACTCCTCTATCACACTTAAATAAATACCATATCCTTAGAGAGTATTCCCCTGAACTCCTAGACCACATAAAGTCTCATATAACCCTGGATATCCCCCTTTGTAGCCATCATCAAACTTTATTTTCATTGTCAAAGCTTGGTTTCCTATGCTCTGACCTCTGCAGAGGCCGGAATGTATTTACTTTAATAATAGTAGTAATAATGGTCATGTTCTTATCAGTTTATACAGTACATTGTTTTCCAAGTGCCTGTTGCATGTAGTTTTGAATGAGTTGTAGCATGAAGCCAGACTAACGAGTAATCTGAAACTGAATCACCTGAGTGTTAACAACTATACATTCCTCCTCCTGGAGGCTAACCATATTCTGTAACTGTGGATGATCCTGAGTCTTGAGGGATACATGGACCTACTAATGAAATATTGTGGGGCCAGAGATCTACTCTGGGGGTCTGCAATATTTATGTTATATGTGTGTGTGCTCAGTTATGTCCAACCCTTTGTCACCCCTTGGGCTGTGGCCTACCAGGCTCCTCTGTCCGTGGGACTTCTCTGGCAAGAGTACTGAAGTGGGTTGCCATCTCCTTCTCCAGGGGATCTTCCCAAATGAGGGACTGATCCCTCATCTCTTGCATCTCTTGCACTGTGCTGTGCTTCACTCTTTGTGACCTGATAGACTATAGACCTCTAGGCTCCTCTGTCCATGGGGATTCTCCAGGCAAGAATACTGGAGTGGATTGCCATGACCTCCACCAGGGGATCTTGGCATCCCAGGGATTGAACCCAGCTCTCTGGAATTGTAGGCAGATTCTTTATCACTACATCTCCTGGGAAGACCCTTCAACATTTAGGAGGTCTGTGCAACGGAGAGAGGTCTCCTCAATTGAAGTTGAGAGTTGAACGTAAGTCGTCTTTAGTGGAAGAACAACTATTCTGTGTTAAGAAACTTTCCTGTGTTACTAAGCAAGTGGGGCCATTCTAGTGTGGCAGTCAGTCTAAACCTCACTGATCACCTTAGAGGTTCAAGTCAAATTTGGTAAACTCATGGGGTCATTTATCAGAATCTTGTTTGCAGGAGGAATAAGGACACTGCTCTGAGCATTCTGGAATACAGCTCCCAAGTACTAGGCATTTCTAAAGTGAAATTACCATGTAGTAGTCTGAGTGCTTTCTGCTTCAGCACATGATAGCATATTATTTCCACAGTGTTGACAATAATGGGGCTCCCACAAAGTGTTACTGCTCCATCTGTTTCCCAAAGCCTGATATTTTTGGATATTTAAAATGTGATACTTTGGTACAGGTGATGTGATTTATCATTTAATTGGCATTTATTTGACCTCTAAAAATATTGAGTAGTTTTTTATACACTTATTGGCCATTTGGTTTCTTTTCTTTGGTGAAGTTTCTTCATGGTTCTCCCTCACCCTCAGTTTTTCTAGAGTTTTTAAACTGATTTGTAGAGATTCTTCTTCCAATTATGTTTAAATTACTTCAATTTGTGACTTGCAGCTCCTTTTTCACAGTATCTTTTGATAAGCATAAATTATTTTTATTATACTTTGGGTAATCTTATACTTTGTACTTTTCTTGTGTCTTGGAAGAAAGCTACCACCATCTCAAGGTTATATTTTTTATATTTTGTTGCACAATGTTAGCCTTTTATGTGTGTTTATATTTCATCTGGAATTTGTTTTTATATATTGTATGAGAAAGTGAAGTCGTTCAGTTGGGTCTGACTCTTTGTGAACCCATGGGCACCAGGCTCCTTCGTCCTAGAAACTCCCATTGTATAAGGTATGGATCTAATTTCCTTTATTGACCATGGACTGCAGCCCATGGACTGCAGGCTCCTCTGTCCATGGGATTTTCCAGGTAAGAGTACTGGAGTGGGGTGCCATTGCCTTCTCCATTTATTTACCACAGGAATATTTAATTATGCTGACCATCATTAACTAAATGGCCATCCTTTCCCCAGTTTCTGCAGCATCATCTCAATCATATATGATTTCCTCATATGCATGCCTACTTCATTTGTTAATTCTGTCTGCTTGTTTTACTTCTATTAGAAGAATGAGGATTTAGAATCCAAAGTATGGAGCGTGGGTTAGAAAACCAAATCTGCTACCTTGCACAAATCGCTAAACATCCTTGTGTCTCCAACTCCTTATTTGTAAAAATAACTATAATAGTATTCTCATCATAAAGTTATTATGTATCTTGCACAAAGAACCATATATATAGGTTACATCATTTTTTTTATTAGTCGGTCAGTTGTGTCCAACTCTGCAACCCCACAGACTGCAGCACGCCAGGCTTCTTTATCCTTCACCATCTCCCCAAATTTGCTCAAACTCATGTCGGTTGAGTCAGTGGTACCATCCAAGCATCTCACCCTCTGTTATCCCCTTCTCCTCCTGCCTTTGATCTTTTCTAGCATCAGGCCTTTTCTAATGAGTTGGCTCTTGACTATTAGTATTCCTGTGATAATACCATGCTGTTCTTACTAAAATATCTTCATAATAAGTTTAGGCATTTTCTGATGTCAGTGTACATCATTTTTAGTCTTCATTACTGGTTTGGCTACTTAGAAGGTTTTGCTCTTCCACACATATCTGAGAATAATGTCAATGGATCCATTGAATAGAAGCATTTTTAATTTGGAGTGCGTATGATAAAATTAGAAGAGTTACTGCTTTGTCATTGAACCTTTGATTCATGATCTCAGTAATATCTCCATTTATTTATGTTTTTCAAACAATTTTTTATTTTCCATAGAAAGGTCATAACATCTTCTGCTAGCTATATTCTTAGCTTAAATTTTTGTTCCTATTAGAAAATACATTTTAAATGTCATTTTCTTTGCTATTTGTTTCTGTGTTTGATTCTACCTGATCTATTGTTTTAGGTCTATCTTCTCTTCTTTCTGCTGCATCTAATCTGGTTTTCATTTCTATAGGTACATTCATCTTTTTTTTTTCTTTCCTCCAGCCCACATTCTAATTCCTTTTTCTTTCTTTTTTTTTTTTTTTTAAACCAGACTTTCTCTGAATTATTCTTTCCCTTTTGAGCTCCTATTCTACAGAATTGGTTGTTTCCTTAAATTTACTGAAACCATCAGTGTCTTCAGGTATATATTTTTGCCTAAATCCTCTCCATATGCCTTTTGTGTTTCCCTGTTCCTTGTAGTTGTTTTTTTTTTTTGCATTGTTTCTGGATAGCTCCTTGCCACTTCATTTTCAATCACTGCTCGTATGCCATTTCCTCTCAGGTTATTGGATGTAGAAGGTGTTTGTCAGTGGATGTATAGGAGATGTCAATGGACAGGGAAAGAACCAGGACTCTACTACTAACTTGGAGGAATTATCCCTATTGCAAAAGGTTGTCTGTGAGAGTGCATTCCTATAGCATTTTCCCTCTCAGCCCCTGAGTTCAGCTTTGCACAGTTGCTGATAATGCAGTCTCTCCCTCTCCTGCCTCCTGAGTCAACAGACTGCTTTCTGTAAATAGAGCTTGTCTGTGGCATTCCTCACTTCTTCACACAATCTGGTTTCAGGGGAAATTCTCACCCTCCATTCATGCACATTGTTTCTGTTGTTCTAAAGAAGAAATTGCTAGGTTTTGCCCCTCAGAGATTTTGCCTTCCTACTGAGAGCTGCAAGCTTTGTCTAGAGGTGCAATCTTATCTTTTATTTCTACTCTATGTGTATTCACTCATTCATATGGCAAATATTTCCAAGTGCAATCTTCGTTCATTTCTAGGCAACATTTGATTACATGAAAAATTATGGACTATGGCCTCAAAGCACTTTAATTCTTATGAAGAGAGTTCTGCTCATGAAAAAATGACAATACAATAAGTTAATTGCAATGATAGTTATGTCTGTGCTATAAGACAAGGAGGATGCCTAAAGCTGTCTAACTGAAGAAAAGGATTGGTTAGTTCATACAACAGGAGATAGACCTGCTAGATGTAGTGTATCATGCTCTGTGAAGAAGTAACAGTGACTAAAGTAGGCATAATTCTTGTCCTGATAAAGTTTATTCCTTGATTAAGAACAGTGACTTTTAAGATGATGGATTAAGAATGGGCAGTTTTCCACAAGAATGAAGCATAATGTTCTAGTCAATAGGAAGTGTGTGCAAAAGAAGAGAAACTTTAGAAAGTAAAACAAATTTAGGAAATTATGCATAAGCTAGAACTAGATTGCAAAAATCAAGCAATGTTTGTGAAGAACTTGGAGCTGCCAGGTAAGATGGGGCCATAGAGGAAAGTACCGTTGTGCTCTATCACTGCAGCTCACATTTTGTCCTATAGATATTAAGGTGGGATCACTGGAAAAGTAACTAACAAAGAATGCCCTCTTCAGATTCGTATGTTAGTGATAATGCATAATAAATATGAAAGATAGGTGAAAGAAGATCCAAACTTGAATCTGGACTTTGTGCAATATATCCACATTGATAGACAAGGAAGAGGAAGTTCTGAGTGTGAGTAGTTGCAACAAGATTGGAACGAGAGAGATAACAAAAATGGAAGAAATTTTCAGATAATTAGCTCTGGAGGATAAGGGGAGCACTTCAGTTCCTCTCAGATTTCTACCTAAAAGAATAAATCTTGCTGTGTTTATCAAACCAGGAAATGTCACATTTGTGATACATATCATACTTATAAAAGATTGGCCTGAAAATTTATAATAAGACCAAGTTTTGAAAAGTAGTCTGAATACAAGGGAACTGGAAAGTAATCAGTCATGTCACCTTTTCATCTCTATCCTTTTCTTGGGCTAAATGAGTTTTCAATTACGTTTCTTTCTACAAATTTGTTATTATTCCCTTTGTGATGTGGCTTCTTCAAGGTTCATAGTTTTGTTTTATTTTGTTTTCCTTTCTGTGACATCAGATTCTGCTTGATCTTAGTTTGGCATGAAATAAAATCTGGCCTCAATTTTACACTCTGGGACCAAAGGACTCAGTGTCTGTCCTGTGTCCTTTTCCAAATTCCTGATTATCAATCACTGTCAATCACTAATAATACTATCAGTGTTACTGAATTAGGTCCTGTGGACCCCACTTAGGCTCAGTCTCACCAAGGTCTCCTGCCTGTGCAAGGAAAACTCTTTTTTATTTTCTGGGTTCATGGAGCCAAAAACAAAACCAAACTTGAGACTGAAGTAGCACAGCTTTACTCAATGGCCAGAGAATGGAGAAGTGAAAATTTAGTTCACAGATCAACTCACCTTAATGTCAAGAGAGATTTGCTTCTAAGGAGTAAGGACAGTTGGAGAAGGAGTGAGACTAATGGTGAGAAAAAGGCAGGATTTTCCTGGAAATACAGTGCCATTCTTTTTCTGTCCATTTTTGGGGGTGTCTGTGACAACTTGTCACACAGTAGGTATGCTATATAATATGCTAATATAGTAAAATTACTGTAAAATGAAACTCAGGATCTGTTGGTGGTCCCACTCATTGCAGTCTTGGTTTTAGCTGTCTTTTTTTGTTTCTTCCTACAGCTTCCTACTTTGTCTAGACTCTGACTTAAAGATATGTTAGGACTTTCCTGATAGTTCAGTTATGACCTAAATCAAATCCCTTATGATTATACTGTGGAAGTGAGAAATAGATTTAAGTGCCTATATCTGATAGATAGAGTGCCTGATGAACTATGGACTGAGGTTTGTGGCATTGTACAGGAGAAAGGGATCAAGACCATCCCCATGGAAAAGAAATGCAAAAAAGCAAAATGGCTGTCTGGGGAGGCCTTACAAATAGCTGTGAAAAGAAGAGAAGCAAAAACAAAGGAGAAAAGGAAAGATATAAGCATCTGAATGCAGAGTTCCAGAGAATAGCAAGAAGAGATAAGAAAGTCTTCCTCAGTGATCAATGCAAAGAAATAGAGGAAAACAACAGAAGTGGAAAGACTAGGGATCTCCTCAAGAAAATTAGAGATACTAAGGGAACATTTCATGCAAAGTTGGGCTTGATAAAGGACAAAAATTGTATGGATCTAACAGAAGCAGAAGATATTAAGAAGAGGTGGCAAGAATACACAGAGGAACTGTACAAAAAAAAANGAGTTAATTCATTGGAAAAGACTTTGATGCTGGGAGGGATTGTGGGCAGGAGGAGAAGGGGATGATAGAGGATGAGATCCTGGATGGCATCACTGACTCGATGGACATGAATCTGAGTGAACTCTGGGAGTTGGTGATGGACAGGGAGGCCTGGCATGCTGCGATTCATAGGGTCAGAAAGAGTCAGACACAACTGAGTGACTGAAGTGAACTGAACTTGTTTTAAAAACTATGAAAAAAGCTACCAACAGAGAAAGAGCTGGCAATTGACTACCTTTTCAACCAAAATCAAGGAAAAAGAAAATAACATCATACGAATAATAGTTCTGATCTTCATAGTTCTCATATTTTTATGTCTAGAAAACAATGTTTTTGTTGTATCCTGTTTTAATGATATGACATAAGTCCACTTTGAAGTCAAGTTGCTTATAAGAATGAATGAATTTTGAAAAATGAATTTAATGAATTTCTGGCTTCCAAAGACTAAAAAAAAAAAAAAAAAAAAACAGAAATTGGGAAAAGTACAGATTACTGTGGTAGAAAAACTGAACATGGCTCTGAAAACAGAACTACATGGTTTAAACGTTACTTTCTTTAAGAAATGAAGTTTATATTTTAGTAAATGATAGTCTAAATTTGATGTTTCAAATGCAGCAAATTGATAGTTCCCAGTTATTTTTAAAAACACCTTGTGTGTGCTGGGAAAAAAATATATTGTCTCAATTAATTGGAGATATCACCATATACACTTTTTTACATGGATAATTCATTTTTAGCGTTGAGTTTACCTATGAAGCTGAAGCAAAATTTGAGGCAAAGAATTCAGACCCTATTTTCTTAACTATTGTGCTTTTCTACTTTCCATCATTAGATGCTATCTCAGGAGAAGAATAATAAGGTCTTAGGCATGTTTGCCAGAAAGTGGGTATATAAATTTCATATTCTTTCCAAGCTGCTAAGTCACCTCTATTTTACTAGTCAAAAGTCAATATGAAAACTATTCTGGTTCACATGCTTGGAAAATGTATGAAATAGTTGAAACATTTATATATATAATGAATTTAGCTTAATTAAAAACAGTAAATCTTGGTTCAACCTCAATCTAAAAAGTATACTGGCCATTGGGAGTTGGAGAATATATGTTAAAGTGAATCTATTTCAAGATTTTAGGGAATTTCTAGGGGCCTTTAAGAAAAACTATGCATTTATTCAATAGTATTTTTAAGCATCTTTTTTGAAGAAATTAGAGGAAAGTGAGGCATTATTTCAGCCTTAAAGAAATTGAATGGCTTCTATTTCTGATTTGGTATCCTAAATTTCACTTGTCTAGTTGAGAGTTAAACCACTGTTCAGTGAAACGTTATTGAGGAGGAAAAAATCACAAACACCGAAAAGCTCTGAGATGCCTGTGACCTTTGGAGGTGTGTCTAATTTTGTGCTTCATTCCTTAATAGAACTTTATAGAAATTCAGAACTTATTAAACTCAAATATTCAATTCACCATGCAAAAAGTCTAAATTACTCTTATTAACTTTTTATTTTTTTATTTTTTGAAGCTTTCTTTTTTAGTTTTGTTTATTTATTTATTTTTACTTCACAATATTGTATTGGTTTTGCCATACATTGACATGAATCTGCCATGGGTGTACTGTGTTCCCCTAATTGACTTTTTAAAAAAAGCAATCTTAAAAATAAAACCTCCTAGAGATTTAAAAGTTAGAGTTACAAAATGTTAGTTGTACCTTTCAAAGTACTTTGCAAAAATGTTAATCTCCTATATCCATCCAGAGAGCTTAGGCAGTCACCAGAGTATAGGCTATGCTGTAATAATAAATAGTCCCCAAATCTGAGTAGCTTAAAACCTAAAGTTTTACTTCTTGCTCCTGCTACCATTCCTTGATACATCAACTGAGAGTTCAGCTCCCATATAGCCATCATTCTGACTCTGGAACCAGCCTGCCTGAGGACCCACTATCTTGACCTTTGGTTCTGAACATGGCAAAGAGAAAAAGGAACTCCTGTCTTACCTCAGGATTATGTACTTTGTTTTACATTTTGGGCTGGAAGTAGTTTATAACTCATGGCCCATACTTACTCACATAGCCCTGCTCAAACACATGGAAACTCACTATTTTTTTAAAAAAAGTCAATCCACTATAGTTCCAAAATGGAGGAAACCAGAAGTTGAGTGAATAGCAATAATGGCTATCACAATTCTCAAACAGCAACAACAAAATCCCTTTCCTTTTTACCCAAGTAGGATACCTACATTTTACACATTGTTTACACAAACTGAGTTAGAAACGAAATTGTTGACAATATTAAAAAATGTTGTAAGATTAAAGGTTTTTTTTAAAAAATTGTTTTGGTATATAAGGGATTAACAATGTTGCATTAGTTTCAAGTATACAGCAAAGTAAATTAATTTATGTGCTCAGCCACTTCAGTTGTGTCTGACTCTTTGCGACCCTATGAACTATAGGCTGTCAGACTCGTCAGTACATGGGATTCTCCAGGAAACAATATTGGAGTGGGTTGTCATTTCCTTCTCCAGGGGGCTCTTCCTAACCTGGTATTAAATTAGTTGTTCACATCCATATATTCACTCTTTTTTCCTTTTATTTTCCCATATAGTCTACCACAGAGTATTGAGTAGAATTCCCTGTGCTATAAGGTAGGTTCTTAATAGTTATCTATTTTTATATTTAATAGTGCATATATGTCAATCAGGGCTTCCCTGATATCTCAGTTGGTAAGGAATCCGCCTGCAATGCAGGAGACCCAGCTTGGTTTCCTGGGATGGGAAGATCTGCTAGAGAAGGGATAGGCTACCCATTCCAAGTATTCTTGGTCTTCCTTTGTGGCTCAGCTGGTAAAGAATCTCCCTGAAATGCAGGAGACCTTGATTTGATCCCTGGGTTGGGAAGATCCCCTGGAGAAATGAAAGGCTACCCACCCCAGTGTTCTGGCCTGGAGAATTCCATGGTCTGTATAGCCCATGGGGTCACAAAGAGATGGACACAACTATGAAAGTTGCTTATGTCAATCCATAGCTCTAAATCCATAGCTCCTAGTTTACTCATTCCCCTCGCCAATCTCCTGGTAACCATACATTAGTTTGCTATATATGTGACTTGACTTTTATTTTTCATTTGCTTTAGATTCTTTTCTCATGTAGGCCATTACAGAGCATTAAGTAGAGTTCCCTGTGGTATATAGCATGTCATTATAATCTATTTTATAATGAGTAAAATTTAAGGCATTAACATCTAAGAGGTTTCTTGTTTCATTAGGTTCATAAGAAAAAGGATAATAAAAATTCTGCTTTTCCTCTGTCTAGATTGACTTTGACAATAGAGGTTCTTATCCCAGTTTTACAGACTGACAGATGACTGTGTCTGTTTTTGTTTTTAAATTATGTATAAATTAAGTTTGCAGTTTCAAAAACTTAACCAGCTTTAAGACAGATCGATATTGCCTATTTGTAATAGTTCAAGACATCTTAGTCCCCTCTCAACTGCTCTGTTTCTGAATGTATCATTTAATTTTATGTGTGTTAGTTGCTCAGTCGTGTCTGACTCTTTGCAACCCCATGGACTGTAGTCCACCAGGCTGCTCTGTTCACAGAATTCTCCAGGCAAGCATACTGGAGTGGGTTGTTATTTCCTCCTTCAGGGGATCTTCCTGACCTAGGGATCAAACATGTTGGATCTCCTGCATTGCAGGCAGATTCTTTACTATCTAAGCCACAGGGAAAGCACTTTAATTGTATACATATGCTTATTTTATGAGAAATGTTTATTTCTTATAAATTATCCCATTAGCTTTCCTAGTACCTTTTCTTGTCATTAAAAATGATTTCAGAATCTTATAAGCTAATAATAATAATAATCTTATAAGCTAATAATACTCAAAACAGCTGTTATTGTTGTTCAGTTGTTCAGTCATGTCTGACTCTTTATGACTGCATAAAGTCCCATGCACTGCAGCACACCAGGCCTCCCTGTCCTTCATTGTCTCCTGGAACATGCTAAAACTCATGTCCATTGAATTGGTGATGCCATCCAACGTCTCACCCTCTGTCATCCTATTCTCCTGCCTTCAGTCTTTTCCAGTATCAGGGTCTTTTTTAAGGATTTGGTTCTTCACATCAGGTAGCCAAAGTATTGGACCGTCAGCTTCAGCAACAGTCCTTCCAGTTGAATATTTAGGGTTGATTTTCCTTAGGATTGACTGACTTGATCTCCTTGCAGTCCAAGGGGCTCTCAAGAGTCTTCTCCAACACCACAGTTANATGCTAAAACTCATGTCCATTGAATTGGTGATGCCATCCAACGTCTCACCCTCTGTCATCCTATTCTCCTGCCTTCAGTCTTTTCCAGTATCAGGGTCTTTTTTAAGGATTTGGTTCTTCACATCAGGTAGCCAAAGTATTGGACCGTCAGCTTCAGCAACAGTCCTTCCAGTTGAATATTTAGGGTTGATTTTCCTTAGGATTGACTGACTTGATCTCCTTGCAGTCCAAGGGGCTCTCAAGAGTCTTCTCCAACACCACAGTTAAAAAACATCAATTCTTTGGCACTCAGCTTTCTTTATAGTCCAACTCTCACATCCATATATGACTACTGGAAAAACCATAGCTTTGACTAGATGGACCTTTCTTGGAAAAGTAATGTGTTTTTTAGTACACTGTCTAGGATTTTCTATAGCTTTTCTTCCAAGGCACAAGCTCCTTTTAATTTCATGGCTGCAATCATTATCTGCAGTGATTTTGAAGCCCAAGAAAATAAAGTCTGCCACTGTTTTCATTGTTTCCCTGTCTATTTGCCATGAAGCAATGGGATCAGATGCCATGATCTTAGTTTTTGAATGTTGAGTTTTAAGCCTTTTTTTTTTTTCACTCTGCTTTACACCTTCATCAAGAGGCTCTTCCATTCCTCTTTGCTTTCTTTCATAAGAGTAGTATCATCTGAATATCTGAGGTTATTGATGTTTCCTCCTGCAATCTTGATTCCAGCTTGTGCTTCATCCAGCCCAGCATTTCGCATAATGTAATATTCATGTAAGTTAAATAAGCATGGTGACCATATACAGCTTTGACATACTCCTTTCCTAACTTTGAACTAGTTCATTGTTCCATGTTTGGTTCTTATTGTTGCTTCTTGAATAGCATACAGGTTTTGCAGGAGGCAGGTAAGATGGTCTGGTATTCCAATCTCTTGAAGAATTTTCCAGTTAGTTGTGATCCACACAGTCACAGGCTTTAGCATAGTCAGTGAAGCAGAAGTAGATTTTTTCTAGAATTCTGCTTTTTTTCCTATGATCCAGTGGATGTTAGCAATTTGGTCTCTGGTTTTTCTGCCTTTTCTAAAAACAGCTTGAACATCTAGATGTTCATGTGATATTGAAATTAGTTTGGAGGATTTTGCACATTACTTTCCTCACATGTGAAATGAGTGCAATTGTGCAGTTGTTTGAACATTCTTTAGTATAGCCTTTCTTTGGGATTAGAATGAAACTGACTTTTTCTAGTCATCTGCCCAGAGTTGAGTTTTCCAATACTGCTGACATGTTGAGTGCAGCACATTCACAGCATCATCTTTTGGGATTTGAAATAGCTCAACTGGAATTCCATGACCTCCACTAGCTTTGTTCATAGTGATGCTCCTAAGGCCAACTTGACTTTGCATTCCAGGATGTCTGGCTCTAGGTCAGTGACCACACCATCATAATTATCTGTGTCATGAAGATCTTTTTCGTATAGTTAGTTCTTCTGTGTGTTCTTACCATCTCTTCTTAATATCTGTTGCTTCTGTTAAGTCCATACCATTTCTGTCCTTTATTGTGCCCATCTTTGCATGAAAATTTCCCTTGGTATCTCTAATTTTCTTGAAGAGATCTCTACTCTTTCCCATGCTATTGTTTTCCTCTATGTCTTTGCATTGCTCATTTAGGAAGGCTTTCTTATCTCTCCTTGCTATTCTTTGGAACTCTGCATTCAGATGGGTATATCTTTCCTGTTCTCCTTTTGCCCTTCATTTCCCTTCTTTTCTCAGCTATTTGTAAGGCCTCTTCAGACAGCCGTTTTGCTTTCTGTTTCTCTTTTTCTTGGGGATGGTTTTGATCAACTTCTCTTGTATAGTATCACAAACCTCCACCTGTAGTTCTTCATGCACTCTGTCTATTAGATCTAATCCTTTGAATCTGTTTGATTTGATTTAGGTCATACCTTAATAACCTTGTTTTCCCTACTTTCTTCAATTTAAGTCTGAATTTGGCAATAAGTTCATAATTTGAGCCACAGTCAGCTCCTGGTCTTGTTTTAGATTCTCCATCTTCAACTGCAAAGAATATAATCAGTGATTTCAGTATTGACCATCTGGTGATGTTCATGTATAGATTCATCTCTTGTGTTGCTAGAGGAAGGTGTTTGACTAGTGCATTCTCTTGGTAAAAACCCATTTATTTGACACTATTCAGATCAAACAAATACAATTCTTATTACTATTTTGTGATTTTTAAAAATACCTAGAGATTTTTTCTTTGCTGTTCTTTCTCTTTAAAATCAAGCTTGAAATTGAATTTACTTTGTACACAAATGACTTTAAAAAAAAAAAAGAATAATTTTACAAAGATTGGAATAAATGACATAGTCACAGCATAAGCCCTTAAGTGTCCCAGACTATTTGTGGCACAAACAAATGAAAATTATGATACTCACTGTGAGAAAGGGTGCTATGCCTGTTTTCAAACATTTCAATGTATAATATGGACCTGAATCCTGTTCTTATTAAAAGCTTGACTTTTTTCCTTCATTAATTTTTTAAATGATTAATCTGATGTTTGCAATTTACTACATAAGTAGATTTTTGAAAGGAATGGTAAATGGATGAAAGTGTGCAATAATATATTGAAACAAGGATGGGTTAACTATCTAAAAACTCAACATTTTTCACAAGATAACATTAATAATGAAAGGAAATAGATGAAAAGGTAAAGGGATCAAGGAGAATCATGAATTAAATACAAGAAAGTGTTTGTCATTAGAAGACAACAAACTAGGAAAATATTAATTCAAGAAATATATTTCAGAGAAGGTAACACGGATTAGTTTTTCTTCATCACTTAAAACTTTTAAAGTATAAGTATTGTCATGTTCTGTTATTCAGACTCCACCATTTTTTTTTTTTTTTTTTTTTACTTTCTGAGAGTGGAATAGTCCTTCAAATACTTCTTATACCACTAGGGTACCATTCAGTAAATTGCTTTTTTGTAAGCACTAAATTGCACACTAATGTCTTGAGAAAGAAAGCTATCTACTCCCTAGGATTATAAATATTATATCATTAGTTCTAAAAACATACCTATGAGGATGGAAAAGTAGAAATGGGAAGTATTTCTTCCATTTTAGAGGTTGGACCGTTGAGACATGGAACACAGAATATTAGCATTCTCAACATTTCATATTCCAGAACTACTAATGTAAAAATCTAATGTTTGAACTACTAAATAAAGAATTTACCACTCTGCAGCTATTCATGTGTCAACTTTTGCAAAGCATGTGCTAGGGCCTATGAAAAGTCTGCTTTGTAAACTTTTGTTAAGTGTATCATGTATGGATAAATTTAAGGATTTAAATTTGTAAGGATTCCTTGCCATACTAGTAATGGTGGACAGGTGAGAAAAATGGTAAATGAATAAAATGAGGTAGCAACATGTTTAAATAAAGTAGGTGAATGGATAAAACTTAAATGTTTGTGTTTTTCACCAAGATAAGATTAATCCTGATGTAAAGCATATGTGATAGAGGAAGGGGGAAAGAAAAAAATTAACAGGACAAAAGTGTCTTACAGAAATGACTTCCATATTTGTTCTTTAAATTTCCTTCTATAATATACCACTCTATGATTGTGTGAAATTTCACTTCTGAGTGATCTTAGGGCTTTTACACTTTTGCATGACTCAGTTGTTTTTATTGCTCATTTGTTGATCTCTGCTGGACAGGACACAGCCCAGGCAGGTAAGTCCTTGAGGGCATGAGTATTCAGACTCATGAATATGTCTGAGTATGAATACTCATGAGTATGTCTATAGTGTGGCTCCTCCATGATACTGTGGAAGCTGTGATTATACTCTGAGCTTTGCTGAAGCCCTTGAGTCCTTAATGGGCCACCTTATTTTACTCGCCCTGGTTCCTGTTGACATAGCTTCATTCCGTGTCAAGATTAGAACTTAGGTCTAAATTATCTAACACCATTTCCCTAAAGAGTTCTGACTCTTTAACATTCACAAACATACTCAGTCATCCCCAGACCTTTACTCTCTTCCTTCTCACAGTCAGATTCTCCTTCTCAGCAGTCAGGGTTCTTGGTCTTGCCAGTCCATTTCACACATCTGGAACTTCATAAAGCAGGATCCTTGTCCTAATACTCTTTTAACTAGGTGATTGATAAATCTCTGTATAAGTATTTGAATTAAACAGAAGTGTCTAGGGAGGTTTTTATCTCCACTGACTAATAGCAACCAAGCCTAAAACTCTGACTAAACCCTCACTAAACCTACACCAGCCTGCTGGGTTTTGCCAAACTACGAGTGGGTGCCTCATAGAAGACTGGAGAGGACACACGGGACTGCCAGTTTAAAAGTATATTTCAGGCTTCTGGCTTTGCATTTCAAACGTGTTATCATTTGTTCTCTGCAGGGTGCCTCGCTGCAATTATGACTGTCCCAGAAGTCATTATGTCTTTACTGTTCCAGTGAACTAACTTTACTTATTTTGTAGATTACAGAAAAAAAAAAAAGGAAAGAAAAAGTATTGACATTAGGGGAAAAAACCTATTTGGAGAAAGATCTATGGTCCATATTTTTGAAAGAATATAGACTCCCCATTTGAAAAGTTTTACTAATAGAATATTTCAAAGGGAAATTTCAACTGGTTAAATTAGGACAATGAGAAGACATGTCCAGGGAGAAGACTTAATTTTGTCATAAAATAAATTTGAATGCTGGTTTCCTATTTTTTTCTTTGAGACCTGAAAATGAGTGATGAGGGTCAGATTAGCTGCAATACAGCTGCTGCTGCTGCTGCTGCTGCTAAGTCACTTCAGTCGTGTCCAACTCTGTGTGACCCCATAGATGGCAGCCCACCAGGCTCCACCGTCCCTGGGATTCTCCAGCCAAGAACACTGGAGTGGATTGCCATTTCCTTCTCCAATGCATGAAAGTGAAAAGTGAAAGTGAAGTCGCTCCGTCGTGTCCGACTCTTAGTGACCCCCATGGACTGCAGCCCACCAGGCTTCTCCATCCATGGGATTTTCCAGGCAAGAGTGCTGGAGTGGGGTGCCATTGCCTTCTCTTCAACACAGCTACACTTACCTAAAGGTTCTATTTCAGTTATACCCAGTTAATGATGATCTTGTGCTGTTGGAATTATCTTCAGTGATTGATGGGGCCAGAGATGCTGAAGTTTTCAGCACTGTTTTTCACTCTCTGTGACTTGACTTTGTCTCTTTTTACTTATGTTTTTTAATTGACATATAGTTGATTTGGCATGTCATAGAGGTTTTACATTTCGTCAGATAAGGATCAGATGAAGAAACCTCATGTGTACTTACTAGGAGAGCTTTTCCCCTTAACATTAATTCTTTAAGGAAAAACCTTTTTCCTGAGATAATCAAGTACAATGACTTTGGATTTATTCCCTCTTCCTTCTACATACATGCTGAATAGTGTGAATCTGTACAAGTAATTCCCTTTCTATCTTGCCTTAGCTGGCAAATATCTATATAAACAAATATTTCAAAATTAAGTTATACACACATATATACACACATGTGGAACTTCCATGGTAGCTCAGCTGATAAAGAATCTGCTTGCAAGGCAGGAGACCTGGATTCAATTCCTGGGTTGGGAAGATCCCCTGGAGGAGGGCATGGCAAACCACTCAGTATTCTGGCCTGGAGAATCCCCATGGACAGAGGAGCCTGGTGGACTATAGTACATGGGGTTGCAAAGAGTTGGACATGATTGAGTGACTAAGTACAGCACATAGTTGATTTACAGTATTGTGTTAGTTTCTGCTATACAACAGTGATTCAGTTATACATACATATACACATTCTGTTTCTAAATATTCTTTTCCATAGGATATTAAATATAATTCATTTACCATAGGATACTGAATATAATTCCCTGTTTATTCATTCTGTATATAAAAGCCTAGTATGCTAATACCAAGCTCTCATGCCACCCTTCCTCCAATCTCCTCCCCCTTGGAAACAATAAATCTGTTTTCTATGCCTGTGAGTCTATTTCTGTTTTATAAATATGTTCATTTGTGCAATAGTTTAGATTCCACATATAAGTGACATGGTATTTGTCTTTCTCTTACTGACTGAGCATGATAATCTCTAGTTGCATCCATGATGCTAAAAATGGCATTGTTTTCTTCTTTTAATGGCTGAATAGTATTCCATTGTATACATGTGCCACTTCTGTATCCATTTATCTGCCAATGGACATTTAGTGTGTTTCCTTGTCTTGGCTATTGTGAATAGCGCTGCTATGAACATGGCAGGTACGTGTATTTTTTTAGATAAGAGTCTTGACTTGGTCTCTTTGCAGTGCTTTGCCAATCCTCCCCTTTATTTCTTTATTTATTTTATGCAATCAACTGAAAGCAAGGTCGTCCCTGTCTTTATCTTACTCTGTTCAAGCTACTGAATGGCTCTTGAACTTGGAATGTGTGAAAAGGGCTAAGATGACAGTTAAGTTTTAAGAACCCCGATTAAATACATTAAAGTGACCAATTTAGGGAGTAACATCTTTAGCAGCCACCTCAGGAATGGGGCTCTGAGGTGACCTTTACCTCAGATGATCATAACAGATGTCTGGCTTAGAAACTATTCCTGAAATCACAATTTCATTGACATCAACCAGATTAAGACAATGTGAAGTTTTAATTTTCTCTTTAATAGCTGTTCCTTTCTTCAAAAATAATTGCTGGAATTATATTGTAATATTACCTCCCTTGGAGGAAGGCATGATTGCATAATTGTGTATGATCATTAATTTTAGGTACCAAGTGGACCCATGGAATGAATGTCCAGATAATTGGCTAAACTTTATTTCTGTATATTTCTAGAAGAGATTGGCATTTGTATTGGTGGACTGAATAGAGCAGATGGTCTCCCTCTATGTGGGTGGGCATTATCTAATCTATTGAGAACCTGGATAGAACAAAAAGGCAGAGGAAAGCTGCCTATCTGTGAGCTGGAACATCGATCTTGTCTTGCCCTCCATACTTTTTCTTGGGTCTTTAGACATATATTGAAATCTACACCATTAGCTTTACAATTCTTAGAGCTTCAAATGATACCACCAACTCTCTTGGGTCTCCAGCTTACAGAAAGCAGACAATACTACTACTCAGCCTCTGTAATTGTATGAGCCAATAGTTTATATTCAACCTCTCTTTCCTCTTCTGTCTCTTAAAAATATACATATTATATACAAATATTTTTGTGTAAGCATTTATGTTCAAGAGTGTATCCATAAAGTCTTAGTCCCCAATAGTGCATGGTAGAAATAAGACTTTGGAGTCAAATTTGAGCTCAATTTCCTATACTGACTTTTATGAGAGATACTGACAATGTGACTTTAAAATGATTATCCACTTATTCTTGGTATATTTTTTGTATTCCTATCCAGATGTGTTTTCTGTTCTCCTCACCAGTTCTGTTTCAGGAGGCTGGCCTATATAAGTTGCATCACAGGGGCTCTTTATTGCTCCAGCTTCTAATTAGGGTCAACTAATGGAGGAAGTGGTAGATTAGAGAGCAGAGAAATAAAGAGGTCACACTTATCACCCATTTCCCTTCCCGATGACCTGTATTCTACTACCTAAAGGGCAGAGCCCCTGTCCCATGATGGCCTTTTCCTTTGTTATCTCAGATATAACACTCCAGGTGCCTGGTTATCTCTCCCTTCCCCTGAGATTGCCTGGAATTAGGAGTGATGAGGTTTCCATTGTCCCTAGCTCCAAGGCATCTCAATTTTTTTTTTTTTTATTTTCCGTTAATCTACCAGAAACATTTGCAAATTGTCTTTTATTAAATTATCTTCAATTTCCTTTTTCTGGAATGCTCTGTTTGCTACCAGGATTATACCGTGTCCTACAATTGTTTTCACATCTGAAAAAGGGTGTTGGTAATATTTTTATAATTATTATTAAAATTGAATAATACATGTAGAATGCTCAGGACAGTACCTACTTCATAGTAACTGAAATAAGTGGGAACCATATTACTAATGCAATTATTCATAATTTTCATAAAACTTTTGTTTCTGATGGTCCAAAGCAATTTAACCTTTAAGACAATTGTCACTATCTGTGTCAGTCTGGGAACTCCAAGAAGTGAAACATGGGAGGGATTAAATGTGTAAAAGATTTGAGTGTCTGTGGGAACTTCTCTGAAAGATAAATTCACAAGGAGAGGCTTCAGACCACATTTCAGGGTTGATGTATATGAGAGAAGGGTGTGCCTAATCAAATAGGCAGTCTTAGATGGTAGCATTTTTCCAAACAAAGTTTGGATAAAATCACTGGGAAATCCTTGAATGAAGACTGCTCATTAGAGAATTCCCTTATACTGTTGGAATGAGCCCACTCTAATACCTCCAACCACAATTAACTATTGACTGAGAAGAACTATGGGGAAGTGAGTCATCAGTAGAACATGGCAGTTAGTTGCTATTTCTTCCTGCCACAAGAGATTTGGTGGGTATATTTCCATGGCTCTAAATTATAGTATTTTTTATGTGTAATATCAAAAGTTAGGTTGGCTGAAAGTAAGCAAAGATGCTTTAAATACCTTATTGATTCTTCATATGTCTACCTATTGGCTCTTTGAATTTCTTCTTTTGAGGAATGTCTATTCAAGTCATTTGCCCAAATTTTAATCATGTTACTTTAAAAATTGAATTGTAGGAGTTCCTTATGTATTTTGAGTATTAACTCCTTATCAAGCATGTGGTTTACAAATATATTTTCTCATTCTGCATGTTGCTTTTACACTGTTGATTGTTTCTTTTGTTTTTAGCAAATTTTCTGGTTTAATGGAGTCTTATTTTGTTTTTGGTGCCTGTACCTTTGGTGTCGTATTCAAAAAATCATTGCCAAAGCCATTATTAAAGCTTTTCCCTTTATGTTTTGCTCTAATAGATTTGTCATTTCAGGTCTTAAAAGTATTTCTCTTTAATCCATTTTGAGTTGAAGTTTTTTTTATGGTGTAAGATAAGGTCCTACTTTTACTTTTACAGTCTTTTCCCCATAGTGTGCTCTTGGCACCCTAATCAGTTGACAGTAAATGTGAATTTAGTTCTGGCCTCTGTATTCTGTTTCATTGTTCTGTCTCTCTTTTTTAATGCCAATTTTGTACTGTTTTTATAACTATAGCTTTTGTAATACATTTGAAATCAAGAAGTATGAGAGCTCCAGATTTGTTTTTGATCAAGCTTTCTTCAACTCTTTGAGGTCTTCTGTTCTTATGAATTTTAGAATTTTTGTTTCTGCAAAAAAAAGCAGTTGGAATTTTGATAGGGATAGCATTGATTTGTGTAGATTATTCCAAGTAGCATGAATGTTTATGCAATTCTAGAAGATGAACATGGGATGTCTGTTGTCCTTCATCAATGTTTTATGTGTATAAGCCTTTAAACTTTTAAATTAAATTAATTTCTAAGTATTTAATTCTTACTGTTGTAAATGAGGTAGTTAATTTCCTTTATGGGTAATCTGTTAGCATATAGAATGCTAGTAATTTTTCAATGCGATTTTCATGTCTTGCAAATAAATGAAACTAAAGTTTTTGTTGAGTAGTTGAGTTTGCTAGTATTTTGTGAAAGATTTTTTCACCTATGTTTCTTAGTTAATGGCCTATAGTTGCCTTGTCTTGTCTGGCTTTGACATGAAGATGTTGCTGGCACCATAAGATGAATTTGGAAGTTTTCACTCGTATTCTTTTTTTTTTTTTTAAGAGTTTGAGGAGGTTTTGTATTAATTCCTTGCATGTTTGCAGAATTTCCCCACAATGCCATCTGGCCCTGAGCATTTTTATTTGGAGGATTTTGATTTACTGCTTCAGTCTTTGTACTGGTCTTTTTAGGCTTTTTGTTTTCGACTCAGCCATGGTAGGTTGCATATTTCTAGAAATTTATGCATTTATTCTATGTTATCCATGTGTATGTTGGTATATAATTGTTCATATGTCTTTATTACTTCTTTGACCTTTCCTTCCATTACCTTTAACCTTAGTTTGCTTTTTCTTAACCTTGAGGTGTAAAGTTAGGTTGTCTCTTTGAGGCCATATTTTAAATGTAGACGTCTATTGCTATAAACTTCTCTCTTAGTAAAGCTTATGCTATTGTTGTTCGTCGCTCAGTCATATCCAGTTCTTTGCATCCTATGGACTGAAGCCCATCAGGCTCCTCTGTCCATGGAATATTCCAGGAAAGAATACTGGAATGGGTAGCCATTCCCTTCTACAGAGGATCTTCCCGACCCAGGGATAGAACCCTAATCTCCTGCACTGCAAGTTTTAGTATATTGTGTCTTTATTTCTGTTTGCCTCTGTTTTCTAATTCCTTTCTGATTAATTTTTTGAGCTGGTGGTTGTTTAAAAATATTTTGTTTGATGTTGCTGCTGCTAAGTTGTGTCAGTCGTGTCCGAGTCTGTGCAACAACATAGATGGCAGCCCACCAGGCTCCGCCATCCCTGGGATTCTCCAGGCAAGAATACTGGAGTGGCTTGCCATTTCCTTCTCCAATGCATGAAAGTGAAAAGTGAAAGTGAAGTCGCTCAGTCCTGTCTGACTCTTCGAGACCCCATGGACTGTAGCCTACCAGGCTCCTCCATCCATGGGATTTTCCAGGCAAGAGTACTAGAGTGGGTTGCCATTGCCTTCTCTGATATTTTGTTTTTTCTTGTTATCTTGCTGTTACTGATTTCCAGTTTTACTTTATCATGGTCATAAAAGATACTTAGTATCATTCTGATATTCTTAAATTTTTAAGACTGACTTTGTGACCTAATATGTAATTTATTTTGGATCTGGCTGTTTGTGCACTTGAAGTGTGTGTTTATCAGCTATGTAGTACAAAGTTCTGCTAGGTCAATTTGATCTACAGTATTAAGTCAGTTTTTAATTTTTTCTGTATCTGTATATTTTATTCATTATTGAAGTGGGGTATTTAATATTATTGTATTGCTGTCAATTTCAGATATGTCAATATTTTATATACTAAAGTGTTCTCTGTTAGGTGCATATATACTTAAAATTGCTTTATCTTCCTATTAATCTTTTTATCATTATATGATCTTCTTTGCCTTTAGAGAGTTTTTGATTTGATCTATTTTGTGTTAGTATAGCAATTCCTGATTTTAAGAACAGCCTGCAGGGCCTTCAAACTTATCACTTGGTTCTCTGTAGACTCTAATGAGTTTGCAAAAAACAGGCCTTGTCAACTCTGAGACACACAAATGAGAAGCCAAACCCTGAAGAATCAGAAGAAAAGTCAAAAGTTAAATGAGTTGTCCAACTCCTTCCAGGAGCAAGTTTAAGGGTTGATCACTTTAGCTGGATTGAGCTGGTGGTAAAGGAGCAGCTATAGGAAGTGCCCACATGCTCTTTCTAGCTCACTGAGGAGGACACTTGTGTGCCACATCAGCTCTCCATGCAGCCTAATTAGAAACCAGACCTTCAATCAGTACCGGAAAAAGCCAGCACTCTAATCTTTTCCATGGAGAATCTGAGAGCTTGGCTTTGTTGCCTCTTTGCACCAAGCTAGGAATAAGAGCCAGGGGAAGTATTTCTGTGCCTGATTAAAATTGCCCCTTCCTTCTCAGAAACCCAAGGGACTGGGAAATGCCAGGCCCCATCAGTTTTCAGAGATGGGGGAGTTAAGAGCCAGTCTCTTGGTTAGAGATCAGGAAAACTGAGATAGTAGGTGTGTAGCCCAAGTATTTTTTGCTTCTCAAAAAAAAAAAAGAAAATCTGGAAGTTGAGGATTATCTCCTGATTATATGTCAGTGGGGTGGGGTTTATGATGAGAGAGTCTCAGCTTTTCTTACTTGCTTTAATCTCAGCTTTTCCTACATTCAATTTGGGTACTTTCTCAAAGTTACTCGTACAGGACTATAACTACTTTCTAGATTTATCTCAAATGGGAATTAATGCATGGTTACTCATAGTGTCCATGGGTGGAAGGGTGGAGGCTTCTGCCATCCTGCTGACTCTACTTAGAGAAGATCATTTTTATAGGTTTTTTTTTTTTTTTTTGATTTTTTTTGTGGTGGACTCATCTGTTTGGAACAGCTCTTCAACTGATCTAGTTGTAAAGAATACTAAAAAATGGAGCTGACTCAAAAATTAACTGCAATTTGTACACTCGTTTAGATTGAAAGAATGATCTCTTTAACATCAGAACCGAGAGCACCTAGTGTGCTTCTTTTCTTAATGAAGGATATATTATTAAGGAAAACTGAGGGGATGGTTTAATGTAGAAATTTTATTTCCTTTACTGGCAGCTTCTATTATCATCTCAGTAGATGCAGAAAAATCATCTGACAAAATTTACTATCCTTTCATGATAAAAATGTCAACAAAATGGGTATTGAGGGAATGTGCATCAACATAATAAAGGCCATATATGACAGGTCCAAAGCTAACATTACACTCAACAGTGGAAACCTAAAAGCTTTTCCTCTAAGATCAGGAACAAGATATGAATACACACTCTTGCCACTATTATTTAAGATGAAATTGAAAGTTCTAAAAGTAGCATTTGGAAATCATGTGCTTAGCTGAAAGGGAAGAAAAGACAATATGAATATGACTATGAAAGATGTTTGGACTGGAGAGAGAATAGATTTTATTGAAGAGGGGATGGGATTAGTTTACAAAAGGGGTTTCCCAGGTGGCTCAATGATAGAAGAATCCACCTGCTAATGTAGAGTATGTGGGTTCAATATCTGGGTCAGGAAGATCCCTTAGAGGAGGATATGGCAACCCACTCCAGAATTCTTGCCTAGAAAATTTCATGAACAGAGGAGCCAGATGGGCTTTAGTCCATGGGGTTGCAAAGGATCAGATATGACTGAGCACGTGTGCGCGCGCGCATGCGCGTACACACACACACACACACACACACACACAGACACACACACACACAGACACAGCTCATGAGATCCTATAAGTTGAGTCACTATATCATTGTCTAACAGAGAAAGTTATGAGTAAAAAGGAGGCCTATTGATAATGTCAGGATAATAAGCAAAAATCTGTTCTTACAAACTTTGGAATTTCTTTGGGAAACAAGGCTTTCAAATGGAAACTTTAGAACAAATTTGAAATATATCAAATTTGTAAGTATTGTCTTTTCTTAAAATTTAGAAAAAACATGTGCTTCAGTAAGATTTTTAAGTACCTTGATTTTAAAGGTAGCTATTAGATTCCTCAGTCTTCAGCTTCAGCTCTTTACTTTGGTTGAGACAAACGCAAAGAAATTTTATTAGTTCACTTGTATATATAAACAGTTAGGAAAGAGGGAGATGTGGAAGCACAGGAGCTGAATGACTTGTTAATTCACAGTATTCTCATTCCAGGCTACTGCAGCATCTTATAGAAACTTTGCTCACTTATGTCACATATACAAGAGATACATTTCAATATACTCTTTTATCAGAGCAGTGCATTTATCCACATTTTCATTAATTGTATTTTGTTTTGTAATTCTAATATATGACCTAGCTTCATGATTTGAATTGTGTTCCAGTATTTATCAAAATGCTTCTATGGACTTTGTATGAGCTACACAATTTATTCTCCTAATGCATCTGTGAAAAATATAATAAAATGTTGGGGAGGTTTCTGAGAAAGAAAGGCAGATGGCATGAATGATATCTCATTTTTCTGAAAAAGAATATAACAAGGATGGAAAGTGATACACTGTGAATGCTTTGCAGTGACAAAGATTGTAATGAGAACTGGTATGAACATAACTGACTGCATTCTCATTATACTCTCTGGATTGTAATCTTCTCATCCTACATGGAGGCTGCACCCATCCTCCACTGACTGATGAGTCTTCCACATAGCTCTACTTCAATTTTCTTTAAAAATATTTTTGATATAAATGATCCATTAAGAAAAGCAAGTAATAAAAATTTCAAAATTGCTGGAGCTCTAATTCTAGTGACTGGTCAAGAAGAGATCTCTTATTTGCTAGTGTGAAAGGTTATTAGTTAGTACTTTAACAGAAGCATTATTTCAATCAAAAACTGTCATTTTTTACTGGGTAAGTAAAACCTATTGGTTGTGGTGTCCACAGCACAAGATTTAGGTAATTAGAAAAATCAAGAAAGAAATAAGTTTATTAACAGTAAGATTCTAAGGACTTCTTTAGTAGTCCAAGTGCTAAGACTCTGCACTCTCAATGCAGGAGGTCTGGGTACAATCACTAATGAGAGAACTAGGTGCCACGTGCCTCATATAAGACCCAGCACAGCCAAATAAATAAATAAATATTTTTTTAAAAGAACAAAAGTCTAAGGAGTTTCTTTAGAACTGCATTGATATTTATTATAATAATATATAAAGTTTTCTAATGATATTTCAAAAATTTAAATAAAGTTATATATTTACAGCTGACAATTTTAAATATTTTATAGCAATATATACCATAAGTTAAGTGTAGAATAAACTTAAAACTTGGTGATTTCCTATAAAAAGGCATGTGGCACAAAGTTTATTACTGAATCCTAACAATTTTATAATAGTGTTTTAAAAATTAAACAATAACTTCCTTAACTAATAATAATAAAATGTCCTGGAAAATATTACCAAATAACTATGAAAAAGCATAAGCATTATCAAGATACAAACAATGCTTTTATCTGCTGTTGCTGCTGCTGCTGCTGCTGCTGCTAAGTCGCTTCAGTCGTGTCTGACTTTGTGCAACCCCATAGATGGCAGCCCACCAGGCTCCGCCATCCCTGGGATTCTCTAGGCAAGAACACTGAAATGGGTTGCCCTTTCCTTCTCCAATATGCTTTTACCTGTTATCCTCTATTGTCTTGAGAGCCAAAGTTAATGGGATGAGCCTAAATAAATAAAGTAACTAATACTGGAAATGTAGTCATAAAAATTACTTGAGTTTGAGCAAACTCTGGGAGATGGTGAAGGACAGGGAAGCCTGATATGCTGCATTCCATGGGGATGGAGATTCAGATGCAACTGAATAACAACAAGAAGTCACAAAAATAACATCAAGGTGATTTAAATTTTAATTCAGAAAATCTGTTCATCTTTTAAAATTAACTGGAGTAGAACTAAGAGTTCAGAGATTTGTCCACCTATAAACACAGTGCTTAATGTTTTTCTTCAATCTTAACAAAAAATTGAATTCAGTCACTCAGGCATGTCTGACTCTTTGTGACTCTATGGACTGCAGCACACCAGGCTTCTCTGTCCATCACCAACTCCTGAAACTTGTTCAAACTCATGTCCATCGAGTCGGTGACGTGTTTCAGCCATCTTATCCTCTGTCATCCCCTTCTCCACTCACCTTCAATCTTTTCCCAGCACCAGGGTCCTTTCAAATGAGTCAGTTCTTGGCATCAGGTGGCCAAAGTATTGGAGTTTGTTTCAACATCAGTCTTTCCAATGAATATTCAGGACTGATTTCCTTTAGGGTAGACTGGTTGGATCTCCTTGCAGTTCAAGGGACTCTCAAAAGTCTTCTCCAACACCACAGTTCAAAAGCATCAATTCTTTGGTGCTCAGATTTCTTTATAGTCCAACTCTCACAACCATACATGACTACTGGAAAAACCATAGCCTTGACTAGATGGACCTTTGAAAGCAAAGTAATGTCTCTTTTTAATATGCTCTCTAGGTTGGACATAGCTTTTCTTCCAAGAAGCCAATGTCTTTTAATTTCATGTCTGCAGTCACCATCTGCAGTGATTTTGAAGTGATTTCACTGCTTTCACTGTTTCCTGAGATGATCAGATTATCTTTCCTGGAATTTTTAAAATAGAATATGGTGGCTCAGAGGTTAAAGCGTCTGCCTGGAATGCAGGAGACCTGGGTTTGATCCCTGCATCGGGAAGATCCCCTGGAGAAGGAAATGGCAACCCACTCCAGTACTCTTGCCTGGAGAATCCCGTGGAGGGAGGAGCCTAGTGGGCTACAGTCCATGGGGTCGCAAAGAGTCGGACACAACTGAGTGACTTTACTTATGGTAACTGAACAAACATAGTAAAGACCTAGGTGCTAAGAACATTTTGAGGATAAAATAAGGTAAGTTGAATTTGGGGTCGGGGGGGAGGAAACAGAGCAATAGGAACAGTAAAACTTAAAACTACACCATGTGGCTCACAAAAATTAATTATGTAAAGCAAAGTTGCCCAGAATTCCAGTGACACTCCCTTCCAGATTCCTATCTTTCCTTAGTTTTCTAGTGTATTCCTGTATCTATTCAATCTATTAAGACTGGATTTTTGTTTATTGTAAGGCTGCTGCTGCTGCTGCTGCTGCTGCTGCTGCTAAGTCGCTGCTGCTGCTGCTGCTGTTAAGTTGCTACTAAGATGTAAATGAAGTAAAGCAATTTAGGGTATACAAGTGAGTTCTCTGGGCTAGCTCTTTTCAGAGCTACTTAAATTCTCACTCCACTTACAAATGATTAATAATGACAACCTATATGCAAAGAACTGAGTGAAAGAGGTAAACTCTGACTATGTCTTTCATTTAAAAATGAGTCAGTAGATGGAAGATGTCACTGTAATGTTTTTTTTTTTCTTTTTTGTATAGCATTAAATACTAGTAATAAAAAACAAAGGAATGAAGTTTCATTTGTTTCCATTTGAATGAGCTTTGATATAACAAAGTAATTATTAAACTAATATGAAGTAACATAAATCCCATAGATAGGGTTGGCAGGGAAGTACCTCAGTGAGGCTTGAATTCAACCTATGTGGACGAGTAGCTAGACTTGTAAAAACTCTAAATAGACCTGCTGCTGCTAAGCCACTTCAGTCATGTCCAACTCTGTGTGACCTCACAGACGGTAGCCCACCAGACTCCCCTGTCCCTGGGATTCTCCAGGCAAGAACACTGGAGTGGGTTGCCATTTCCTTCTCCAATGCATGAAAGTGAAAAGTGAAAGTGAAGTCACTCAGTCGTGTCCGACTCTTAGCGACCCCATAGACTGCAACCCACCAGGCTCCTCTGTCCATGGGATTTTCCAGGCAAGAGTGCTGGAGTGGAGTGCCATTGCCTTCTCCGCTAAGTAGACCTAAGTATCAATAATTAAACTAAAATGAGTAGTCTCCTTATCAGCTCTGTTTAAGGCTAGATTCAGAATTTTAAATCTTCAAACTTGATTTCCTGCTTTCTCCTAAAGCAAAGCATTTACTTTAGCTCTCCTGTCAGATAAGCAGTTGATGGGCTAAATGGATGCAGTGACTCCATCCATACCAGTAGCAGACACGGTAGAGAATTGATTTTATTTATTGGCAAAAACAAAGTCTCTCTTGCATTAATGGTAGACAGATAATTCCAAGAAATAACTCCTTTTTTTTTTTCCTAACTACTGGCTTTCAGGCTTAGTGGTCAAGGATGAAATACACCTGGTAGAAGTCATAGGTTTAGTCTGAAAGATAAAGAAACTAATTCAACTTCATTAACATTATTTTAAATATGAACACACCTAATCTTGAAACTGTAATTAAATGAAAGGAAGTGATTATTGATTTTCTTGCATTCAAAAACTGTAAACACATTTTAAAAGGCTGTAGTCTGTATGATCACATTGCTACCTGAGCTTTGCACAGCTAATTAATATCTTAATTTATTTTATTACCAAGAATACAACAACCCAGAGGAGCCTTTCATAGAAAAACTGCCAATAACTTTCCCCCAAAACCTTTCTTACCTGTAAAGTAATTATATATAACACAGGGAAATACTCTTATGTTTTGTTCAGGGTGTACCCTTTTTCATAGTCCTCATTCAATTTTAGGATCATGTATGGGATCTTTTTCAGAGAAGGCAATGGCATACCACTCCAGTACTCTTGCCTGGAAAATCCCATGGACAGAGGAGCGTGGTAGGCTGCAGTCCATGGGGTTGCTAAGAGTCGGACACAACTGAGAGACTTCACTTTCATGCATTGGAGAAGGAAATGGCAACCCACTCCAGTGTTCTTGCCTGGAGAATCCCAGGGACAGGGGAGCCTGGTAGGCTGCTGTCTATGGGGTCGCACAGGGTTGGACATGACTGAAGCAACTTTGCAGCAGCAGCATGGGATCTTTTGAGGTAGGTCACCATTATCTTCATTACCTCCACCATAGTTTGGTCCCAGGTAAACTGCAAGGAGGGAACACAGCTCCACCTATAAACAGAAAATTGAATTAAAGATTTACTGAGCATGCCTTGCCTGTCAGAATAAGACCCAGTATACCCCTTAGTCAGTCTATCCCATCAGGAAGATTTATCAAGCCTCTTATCCTTCTCCATCAGAAGGCAGAGAGAGTGGAAAAACACAATCACAGAAAACTAACCAATCTAATCTCATGGACCACAGCCTTGTCTAAATCAATGAAACTATGAGCCATGCAAAGGAAGGCCACCCAAGATGGATGGTCATGGTGGAGAGTTCTGACAAAATGTGGTCCACTGGAGAAGGGAATGGCAAAACACCTCAGTATTCTTGTCTGAGAACCTCATGAGTATGAAAAGGCAATAAGATAGGTCACTGAAAGTTGAACTCCCCAGGTCGATAGGTGCCCAATATGCTACTGAAGCTTAGTGGAGAAACAACTCCAGAAAGAATGAGGGGACAGAGACAAAGCAAAATCAACACCCAGTTGTGATGTGACTGGTGATGGAAGCAAGGTTTGATGCTGTAAAGAGCAATATTGCATAGGAACCTGGAATGTTAGGTCCAGGAAACAAGGCAAATTGGAAGGGATCAAACAGGAGATGGCAAGAGTGAATGGTGACATTTTAGGAAGCAGGGAACTAAAATGGACTGGAATGGGTAAATTTAACTCAGATGACCATTGTATCTACTACTGTGGACAAGAATCCCTTAGAAGAAATGGAGTAGGCATCATAATCAGTGAAAGAGTCTGAAATGCAATACTTGGATGCAATCTCCAAAATAACAGATTGATCTCTGTTCATTTCCAAGGCAAACCATTCAATATCATGGTAGTCCAAGTCTATGCCCCGACAAGTAATGCTGAAGAAACTGAAGTTTAATTGTTCTATGAAGACCTACAAGACCCCCTAGAATTAACACCCCCAAAAAATGTCCTTTTCATTACAGGGGACTAGAAAGAAAAAGAAGGAAATCAAAAAATACCTGGAGTGACAGGCAAATTTCGCCCTGGAGTATAGAATGAAGCAGAGCAAAAGCTAATAGAGTTCTGCCAAAAGAACACACACTGGTCATAGCAAACACCCTCTTCCAACAACACAAGAGAAGACTCTACACATGGGCATCACCAGATGGTCAACACCAAAATCAGATTGATTATATTCTTTGCAGCCAAAGATGGAGAAGCTCTATACAGTCAGCAAGAACAAGACCAGGAGCTGACTGTGGCTCAGATCATGAACTCCTTATTGCCAAATTCAGACTTAAATTGAAGACAGTAGGTGAAACCACTAGATCATTCAGGTATGATCTAAATCAAATCCCTTACAATTATACAGTGGAAGTGAGAAAAAGATTTAAGTGACTAGATATGATAGGCAGAGTGCCTGATGAACTATGGACAGAGGTTTGTTACATTGTATAGGAGACAGGGATCAAGACCATCCCCAAGGAAAAGATGGAAAAAAGCAAAATAGCTATCTGAGGAGGCCTTACAAATAGCTGTGAAAAAAAAAAAGTGAAAAACAAAGGATAAAGGAAAGATATACCCATTTGAATGCAGAGTTCCAAAGAATAGCCTTCCTCAGTGATCAATGCAAAGAAATAAGGGAAAACTACAGAATGGGAAAGACTAGAGATCTCTTCAAGAAAATTAGAGACCCCAAGGGAATACTTCATGCAAAGATGGGCTCAGTAGAGGACAAAAATGGTAGGGACCTAACAGAACCAGAAGATATTAAGAAGAGGTGGCAGGAATACACAGAAGAAATTTACAAAAAAAAAAAAAAAAAAAAAGATCTTCATGACCTAGATAATCACAATGGTGTGATCATTCACCTAGAGCCAAACATCCTGGAATGTAAAGTCAAGTGGGCCTTAGTAAGCATCACTATGAACAAAGCTAGTGGAGGTAATGAAATTCCAATTGAGCTATTTCAAATCCTAAAAGATGATGCTGTGAAAGTGCTGTGCACAATATGGCAGCAAATTTGGAAAACTTGGATGTGGCCATGGGCCTTGAACAGTTCAGTTTTCATTTAAATCCTTAAGAAAGGCAATGCTAAAGAATGCTCAAACTATTCCACAATTGCAGTCATCTCATATGCTATTAAAGTAATAATTAAATTCTTGAAACCAGGTTTCAGCAATACATGAACAGTGAACTTCCAGATGTTCAAGCTGGCTTTGGAAAAGGCAGAGGAACCAGAGATCAAATGGCCAACATCTGGATCATCAAGAAAGCAGAGGGTTCCAGAAAATATTTACTTCTGCTTTATTGACAATGAATTGGCAACCCACTCCAGTATTCTTGCCTGGAGAATCCCAGGGACAGGGGAGCCTGGTGGTCTTTCATTGATGAGGTCACACAGAATTGGACACGACTGAAGCGACTTAGCAGCAGCAGCATTGACTATGCCAAAGATTTGACTGTGTGGATCACAATAAACTGTGGAAAATTCTGACAGAGATGGGAATACCAGACCACCTGAACTGCCTTTGAGAAATCTGTATTCAGGTCAGGAAGCATCAGTTAGAACTGGACATGGAACAACAGACTGGTTCCAAATAGAAAAGGAGTACGTCAAGGCTGTATATTGTCACCCTGCTTATTTAACTTATATGCAGAATACATCATGAGAAACACTGGCTGGATGAAACACAAGCTGGAATCAAGACTGCGGGGAGAAATATCAATAAGCTCAGATATGCAGAAGCTCAGGAAGCACAGATTTCCCTGGTAGCTTAGATGGTAGAATGTCTGCCAATAATGCAAGAGACCCGGGTTCGATTCCTGGGCTGGGAAGATCCCTTGGAGAAGGAAATGGCAACCCACTCCAGTGTTCTTGCCTGGAAAATCCCATGGACTGAGGAGCCTTGTAGGTTACAGTGCATGGGGTAGCAGAGAGTCGGACATGACTGTGTGACTTCACTTTCACTCTGCAGATGACACCACCCTTATGGCAGAAAGTGAAGAAGAACTAAAAAGCCTTTTGATGAAAGTGAAAGAGGAGAGTGAAAAAGTTGGCTTAAAGCTCAACATTCAGAACACTAAGATCATGGCATCTGGTCCCATCACTTCATGGCAAATAGATGGGGAAACACTGGAAACAGTGGCAGACTTTATTTTTTGTGGCTCCAAATCAATGCAGATGGTGATTGGAGCCATGAAATTAAAATACATTTACTTCTTGGAAGGAACATTAAAACCAACCTAGACAGCATATTAAGAAGCAAAGACATTACTTTGCTTTTCAAGATCCGTCTAGTCAAGGTTATGGTTTTTCCAGTAGTCATGTATGGTTGTGAGTTTCTCGGTCCATAAAGAAAGCTGAGCACTAGTGAATTGATGCTTTTGAACTGTGGTGTTGGGGAAAAATCTTGAAAGTCCCTTGTACTGCATGAATTCCAACTAGTTCATTCTAAAGGAAGTCAGTCCTGAATATTCATTGGAAGTACTGATGTTGAAGCTGAAACTCCAATACTTTGGCCACCTGATGCAAAGAACTGACTCATTTGAAAAGACCCTGATACTGGGAAATCTTTAAAGTGAGAAGAGAAGGAGATGACAGAAGATGAGATGGTTGGAAGGCGTCACCGACTCAATGGACATGAACTTGAATAAACTCTGGGAGCTGGTGATGGACAGGGAGTCCTGGCACGCTGCAGCCCATGGGATCACAAAGATTTAGACAGGACTGAGCAACTGAACTGTACTGAACATGTAATTTTATGGTGAGGTTTTCAGTGTGAACCATAGATTCAAATTATGAAACATTGTTTTGGAAGTCTCTTTCAAAAAATAAAATTATTAAGATGTATCATGCATATAAATGTATATCACATTGTTTTATGAAAATAACATTAAAATTAGCACTTAAACATTTTACAAGGTTTGTTGAAATCAGTCCTTTGGGTATATTTTCAATATTCATGAAAACATATCATGTAACATGTAAAACTGCTACAAAAAAAGTTTTACAGTAAAATACGGAAATTTTTTATTCTCTTCTATAATTTTAGAATTAATGTAAGTTGAATATTTAGAGTATGATACAAAATAAATATTTTAAAATGTATATTTGAGTGTACATATATATATATATATATGGCAAGATATTTAATGGTTTGTTTTTAGACTGTTAATGAGTGAAGAAGTTGACCAAAAGGCTTCCTTGGTGGCTCAGATGGTGAGGAATATGCCTACAGTACAGGAAACTGGGTCAAAGAATTTGACTAAAGAGAAATATAGTGAATAAATATAAAATAAATTTGTTTTATGAAATAAGTATGTATATCATTGAGCTTTATTACCTTTTAAATGATCAAAAGACCTTCTTTAAAGCAAATTATAACCATTCATAAAAGAAGCACAGTTGTAGCCAAAATGAAGGCATTCACTTTTGTTAAAAACAGTAAGATCAGAAGCTCTAATATTAGACTACCGAGGTTTGAGAGCTGATTCTACAACTGAACAACACTAGGACTTTGGGAAATAAATGAAACGTTTAAGGACCTTACAGATGAAAAAAGTAAGATGTGAATGATGATACTATTTTTCTAACATTAATTTAAAAATTTTGCCTTTTTGACTTCTGGTCAACCACTTGTAAAAGAATGAAACTAGAACACATTTTTTTTTTAACACCATACACAAAAATAAACTCAAAATGGATTAAAGATCTAAACGTAAGACCAGAAACTATGAGAAGAACATAGGCAAAACATTCTCCAACATAAGTCACAGCAGGATCCTCTATGAGAAATAAAAGCAAAAATAAACAAATAGGACCTAATTAAAATTAAAAGTTTCTGCACAACAAAAGAAACTATAAGCAAGGTGAAAAGACAGCCTTCAGAATGAGAGAAAATAATAGCAAATGAAACAACTGACAAACAACTAATCTCAAAAATATACAAGCAACACATGCAGCTCAATTCCAGAAAAAATAAATGACCCAATCAAAAAATAGGCCAAAGAACTAAATAGACATTTTTCCAAAGAAGACATACTGATGACTAACAAACACATGAAAAGATGCTCAACATCACTCATTATCAGAGAAACGCAAATCAAAACCACAATGAGGTACCATTTCACGCCAGTCAGAATGGCTGCGATCCAGAAGTCTGCAAGCAATAAATGCTGGAGAGGGTGTGGAGAAAAGGGAACCCTACCGGGGTCCAGCCCCCACAGGATCCAGGGGAATCCAAAGGAGAAACGGCGTCGGCAGGTGATTTAGAGAGAGATAAGGCAAGAATGTTGTAGATAAGAAAATAGAGGAGAGAAAGAGGCTGATATTCCTTGGTTTACAAAGAAAGCTAACAAAGTCTTAGAAGCTAAAGCAGGAAAGTGAATGCATAGAGCCTCTGTGTTCCTAGGGATCAGCCTGAAGAGAGGGAAAGAGAAAGAAAGAAAGAGAAAAAAAGCAAAACATGGGGTGACCAAGCTTCTTTGGTGAGGGAGGTCCCTTATTTTACTTTTAAAAGGGACTTTTGTACCTTAACTTGTATATAGAGGGAAATGAAAATTTCAAAGTCATACAGAGTCAGCTCAAACATTACATCTGTTTTGTCTTTATCAAAACCAGGATCTTTTCTGCATACCATTCCCATAAACAATATTGCATACATTACTTTCTGGTCTTGGAGGCCTGTGAACTTTTATGACCCTCTTTTGATAAAGGCTGCTCAACGAGAAAACTTGTTTTCCCTTGAAATGTTTTTTTCTTTATATTTCTAATCTATGTCAGCCTCAGAAAATGCTAAACAGAGTTACATTTCTCATGGAGCAAAGGCGCAGTAAGTTACAAGAAAGAAGCAATTAGCTCAAAGGTCTGAGGTGGTTAATTTCAAGGCTACACTTGTTTTTCTTACATTCCAACTATGTTAACTAATGTACTCCCAGGTGCACAGTGGATAAGAGATATGGGAACTTAGCAACAAGCATTGGCCCAATAATGAAATCCTACACCAGCACTACTCTAGTAACTTTTAACTCTTTGAGAGGCTCTATGTTTTAGGCTTCCCATGCCTCTCACAGTTGGGAAGCTGTGAACAATCATATGCATAGCTGCAAGAGTCTGGATAAACCTGGTAAGAAAACTAGAAAGCTAACAGAGGGGGTTTGATTTGAAATATTCCTCTCATGTCCAGGAGACTTATTAGCTAAGTTGATTTTCTCCAGAGAAAGGTGGTCGGGGATAACCTCCTGTTAATGTCAGAGGAGTTGGTGAAAGTCATGAAATAATAAAACAGATTCTGGTTTTGGGGTAGATGCTCGAACAGGTCTAGGGATCCCCTCGAGTCCTAAAGCCTTGCCCAACAGTTCTCTTCCACATGACCTTGTCATGGGAGGGATTCCCCATGCTGGCTCCGGGCAGAATGCTCTTACACTGTTGGTGGGAATGCAAACTAGTAGGGCAACTATGGAGAAGAGTGTAGAGATTCCTTAAAAAACTGGAGATAGAATTGCCTTATGACCCAGCAATCCCACTGCTGGGCATATACACTGAGGAAACCAGAATTGAGAGACACATGTATCCCAATGTTCATCGCAGCACTGTTTATAATAGCCAGGACATGGAAGTAACCTAGATGTCCATCAGCAGATGAATGGATAAGAAAGCTATGGTACATACACACAATAGAGTATTCAGTTCAGTTCAGTTGCTCAGTTNATTTTCTCCAGAGAAAGGTGGTCGGGGATAACCTCCTGTTAATGTCAGAGGAGTTGGTGAAAGTCATGAAATAATAAAACAGATTCTGGTTTTGGGGTAGATGCTCGAACAGGTCTAGGGATCCCCTCGAGTCCTAAAGCCTTGCCCAACAGTTCTCTTCCACATGACCTTGTCATGGGAGGGATTCCCCATGCTGGCTCCGGGCAGAATGCTCTTACACTGTTGGTGGGAATGCAAACTAGTAGGGCAACTATGGAGAAGAGTGTAGAGATTCCTTAAAAAACTGGAGATAGAATTGCCTTATGACCCAGCAATCCCACTGCTGGGCATATACACTGAGGAAACCAGAATTGAGAGACACATGTATCCCAATGTTCATCGCAGCACTGTTTATAATAGCCAGGACATGGAAGTAACCTAGATGTCCATCAGCAGATGAATGGATAAGAAAGCTATGGTACATACACACAATAGAGTATTCAGTTCAGTTCAGTTGCTCAGTTGTGTCCAACTCTTGCGACCCCATGAATCGCAGCACGCCAGACCTCCCTGTCCATCACTAACTCCCGGAGTTCACTCAGACTCACGTCCATCGAATCTGATGCCATCAAGCCATCTCATCCTCTGTCATCCCCTTCTCCTCCTGCCCCCAATCCCTCCCAGCATCCGAGTCTTTTCCAATGAGTCAACACGTCTCATGAGGTGGCCAAAGTACTGGAGTTTCAGCTTCAGCATCATTCCCTACAAAGAAATCACAGGGCAGATATCCTTCAGAATGGACTGGTTGGAGCAACTTGCAGTCCAAGGGACTCTTTCAAGGAGTAAGCGTCTTTTAATTTCATGGCTGCAGTCACCATCTGCAGTGATTTTGGAGCCCCCCAAAATAAAGTCTGACACTGTTTCCACTGTTTCCCCATCTATTTGCCATGTAGTGATGGGACCAAATGCCATGATCTTGGTTTTCTGAATGTTGAGCTTTAAGTAAACTTTTTCACTCTCCACTTTCACTTTCATCTAGAGGCTTTTGAGTTCCTCTTCACTTTCTGCCATAAGGGTGATGTCATCTGCATATCTGAGGTGATTGATATTTCTCTCGGCAATCTTTTTTCCAGCTTGTGATTCTTCCAGTCCAGCATTTCTCATGATGTACTCTGAATATAAGTTAAATAAACAGGGTGGCAATACATAGCCTTGACGTACTTCTCTACCATTTTGGAACCAGTCTGTTGGTCCATGTCCAGTTCTAACTGTTGCTTCCTGAGCTATATATAGGTTTCTCAAGAGGCAGGTCAGGTGGTCTGGTTTACTCAGCCATTAAAAAGAATACATTTGAATCAGCTCTAATGAGGTTGATGAAACTGGAGCCAATTATACAGAGTGAAGTAAGCCAGAAAGAAAAACACCAATACAGTGTACTAACACATTTATATATGGAATTTAGAAAGATGGTAATGATAACCTTGTATGCAAGACAGCTAAAGAGACACAGATGTATAGAACAGTCTTTCGGACTCTGTGGGAGAGGGAGAGGGTGGGATGATTTTGGAGAATGGCATTGAAACATATATAATATCATATAAGAAATGAATCACCAGTCCAGGTTCGATGCAGGATACAGGATGCTTGGGGCTGGTGTACTGGGATGACCCAGAGGGATGTTACAGGGAGGGAGGTGGGAGGGAGGTTCAGGATGGGGAACACTTGTACACCCATGGCAGATTCATCTTAATGTATGGCAAAACCAATATAATATTATAAAGTAATTAGCCTCCAATTAAAATAAATAAATTTAAATTAAAAAAGGACACTGTCAAAAAAATAAAATTTTGCCTTTTTGACTTTTAGAATCAAAGTAGTAACATGTAGATTACCTGAACTATTGTAATTATTTTTATTATTGCAGTTTTTCTTAGAGTATTTAGCAGAATCATAAGGTAATATTTTTGAAGTTTTGTTAGTGTTCTTCAGCATGTTGATTATCATTTTCCATTTGTTTTTAAAAAGGGGGACTTCCCTAGTGATCCAGTAGTTAACACTTACCCTTCCAGTGCAAGGGGCTGTGGGTTTAATCCCTGGTTGGGGAGCTGAGTTCCCTCATGCCTTGTGGCAAAACAAACAAACAAACAAACAAACACCAAACATAAAACGGGCATAATATTGTAACAAATTCGATAAACACTGAAAAAATGGTCCACATCAGGAAAAAACCTTAAAGTTTAAGAAAAAGATGTCATGGTATTTAGAGGCTATATATGTTTGGTTAACTTGTTCATTTATTAACATACTTATCGCCTACCATGTTGTACACTTTGCCAAACACAATTTTGCAATAGACATGCTTTCAAGTAGCTATTGATTTTAACAAAGGACACAGACAAATAAGAGTATTTTAAATATGATGACCCAGAGAGATGATATGGGGAGGGTGGTGGGTGAGGGCTTCAAGACTGTGAATTCATGTACACCTGTGGCAGATTCATGTCAATGTATGGCAAAACCAATACAGTACTGTAAAGTAAAAAATAATAATAAAACGAAACCCCCCCAAAATACAAAGAAGATATTATTTTAGATAAGATTATTTTATACCAGAATATAAGACATGTTTTTATTCCTAAACAAGATTTCTGAGAAATTGCATTTCTGAAGAAATGTCATGCCAGTAGAAAAACAAAAGTTCTTGAGCAACAAGAGCAAATACCTTATTTAGGATAGATCATTTGTTCTAAGGCATATCAGATGACTGTTATTCAAGAATATAATGTATTGGAGGACTGGGGCATGATATGATAGTTTTGTAAGAAGAGCTAGAACTATAGCATTTAAAAATTTATAGGTTATGGAAATAATTTGCATTTATTCTATATACAAAGGTGAAAATTAAAGGCTTTAAGTGGTGTACCTAATATGATTTTCTTTGTCATCCTTCTTACTGATAACTGGCTAGGAACAGGGCAAGAATGAAAAGATGGCAGTGACTTAGGAGTTACCCAGATATGGAGGTATAATGCTGGCTTAGACAAAGACAGTGTGAAGAGTGGAGAAAAGTGGATGAATTAGGTATATAATTTGGAGGTAGAACAGACAAGACCTGATGGATTGATTGTAGTGTATGAGAGGGAGAAATCAAGAAATGCCTTCTAGTAGCTGAGTGTCCTTTAGCTATAATTTGAGTAATGTTAACTTATTAGTAGAGTTAAATGTGCACACAGCAGTTTGCATATGTTAAAAGCCGAAAAACTATAGAAATGCCAAATTATTGCTGATAGTAAAGGAATATCCGCTGAGAAGTATATTGCATCCTTAGAAATCTAAAGAGAACAGTATCCTTCCATTTAAAAAATTCTTGAAATCAAGTGTTCATTTTTATACCCTCTGAGTGTTTCTATGATGTTTGGTTGGAAAAATTTTAGACATTACTGGCTTCAGATTCTTTTTCCAAAATGACATCATAGTCTGATACTTAACACCTTACAGAAATTTGTATTGTTGCTGAGGAGACAGCAAGGAAGAACATGTGACAGACAAGGTTGAGGCTTCAAATTAGGAGTGTTTTTAGAAGCAATTAAAGTATTTAATTTATTTCAGTAAGTTTATAAACATTGCATGCTCCTAAGTACTTGAAAACTGTAAAGGTTTGAAAAAAAAACCTTTGCATCATTTTAGAAAAGTGCATGCTTCCACTCATGATCCCCTTGTCACTTGAATAGCACTCAATGTACTCAAAATTATAGCTATTACAGAAGAAATTGTGAGTTAAATACAGGAAGGTGTATAAACTACACTTATCGTCAACACAGTGCTAAGCACTACCCATCCCAGTATGATACCATCAGCAAAAAGACATAGAATCTGTGGGATCTGTGTCCAACTTTGTATTTCTTTCACTTTTTATGTCATGACCATAAATTTAATCTCTCAAGGAAATGTGAGTTGTTTTTCTTCCCCTCAGTTTGCTGGGTACCTTCTAAATACTCTCTGTGATGAGTATTTTGTTGAGTGAGCACAATACACAGTGTTGTCTAGTAATTCGAGACTGGTCTAGTTATACTAGTTGACAGTCTCCTTTATTAATAGTAGCTTATACAACTAAAAATTAGATCCTAATCTCCAATACTTTGGCCACCTGATGCGAACAACTGACTCATTTGAAAAGACCCTGATGCTGGAAAGACTAAAGCTGGTAGGAGAAGGGGAGGACAGAGGATGAGATGATTAGATGGCATCATCGACTCAAAGGACATGAATTGGGTAAACTCCAGAAGTTAGTGATGGACAGGGAAGCTTGGCATGCTGCAGTCAGTTCATGGGGTTGCAAAGAGTAAGACATGACTGAGCAACTGAACTGAACTGACTTTTCATTTGATCTTTTTACTATCACAGAATAGAACCACATTATCCATTTTCTTGGATAAAGAATGCCACCATCCTCCTTACTTTATCCAATACTTTAATAGTGGGAAGAGAAATGAGGATAACATGGTTAAATGCAATCTCTTAACATGAAAATGTTAATCCTAAAAACTCTTTTTCAAGCAATATTTTAAATTCTCTTTCCCATCAGTGTTTCACCAGAACTGTCAAAACAGAAGACAACTTTGTTGATTGACCTTCAATTTCATTTTTGTTGTAGATAAATATTATCAGGAAAATACCCTGAAGATAGGTGGTTGCAGAGTGAAGAATAAATTTGTCCTCAGGATATATAAATTGAAAAACTGGGCCTTGCAATCCCAGGGAATTCACTGAAACTTGAGCAGTTAGTGATCAATAACAGCCATGCATACAAATGTACATGGTTCCAGGAAATGAAACTAGAGAATGTAGACACTTGCGATTTCCACTAATCTATAGATAACCATGTTTTAAAATTCTATCTCAACCTATGCCATATTGAGAATATGTCTGGATAGTAAATTTCATGAATGCCAAGATCCTCCCTATTTTGTTTAGTAATGTATTCTCAGTAAGTAATATGCCTCACATAAAATAAGTATTTTCTATTTAATTTCAGTCCATAATTGTAGATTTATTAATTCTCTAATACATGATTACTGTAACTTACCACTACAACATATAGTTGAATTATCACATTTATAATGTATCCTTGCCTTTCTCACTTCATGATGGAGCCTAAGAATTGAATTCATCTTGATCCATTATAGAATATACTGGTTCAGAATAAATTCTTAGGCATTAGAATATTTTGTTAGCTATAGAACTTGTACATGTAGTTTATGCTTCAATTTCAGGTGTTTTATTTTTTAAGAAGGTAATCATAACTTCTAGCATTCTCTATGCTGAGTATGAAGTGAAGTGAAGTGAATTGAAGTGGCTCAGTCGTGTCCAACTCTTTGCGACGCCATGGACTGTAGCCTACCGGGCTCCTCTGTCCATGGGATTTTCCAGGCAAGAATACTGGAGTGGGTTGCCATTTCCTTCTCCAATGCTAAGTATAGATAAGGAAATTTCTATTTGAAAAACCTATCAAAGTGTCTGCTACCTTTTAAGCTCTCCATGGATGCCAGGTATCATCAACAATGGCAATTTAGAATACAAAGAAATCTGGTCCTTAATTTTAGGATTCTTAATATTAAAGATTATGGCACTTTAATCTCAAAATATGTTATTACTAAGTTCCTGCTGGGTACAAAGCACACTTTTATATGGCTATAGATTATCTAACAATTATGCCTGAGAGTCAGAGAATAGGACATAACATGACATTTTAGTCACAGAGAGGAGTGAAAAAGCTAGTGCCACAATGGAATATTTGTATCTGCCTTTTCTAAAGTGCTTTAACAGATTAAATACCTCAGGCTGGAACACTCTTCTGAGACTCTCATGCCACTTCTCATGTTCTGAGAAAGCTCTTCAGAGAAAGTCACCTTGAGTGTTCTTACTAATAACCTACAAATTGCTGTGGTGCAGAGAATTGTGTAGAAGGTTTTTGAATCAGATTTTACTGAAGAGCTGCTCTTTGTGACCACATACTTTACATGTTACTGACTTGGTTAAAAGATAACTAAGCCTCTGCTTCAATGCCCTCCGAGAAGAACACTGGGGCATGTTTTTCACAGAGATATTTGTGAGGCTAAATTTTAGTGTTGACTTGGGAAATAGCAATTTTCAGTTTTGGTGGATCCTCAACACACAAAAGATTCAATTTACATCACATGAGAAAGAAATATCATGCTGTTTTTGGTGTCTTCACATTATAAGAGATGATTTATAATAACAAAAATGCAATTTTAAAGAATCATTTGTGGTAAAAAACCAATTTAACTGGGAAAAGTTACACAGAAATGTGAAATACAATAGAAAATATTCAAGTGGTACATTTAACAATCAGCCCTGTTTTCTGGTGTACAATTCTAGAACACTCTCCTAGCACCAAAAAGTTTAAAACTTACCTTAATAAGTTCATACTTGTTATATTTGTAATCATGTCAATTGATCTTGTTTATGGGACTGGTCTCATAAAAATAATAGTGTTTTCTTCTTTACTGGAAGATATTAATTTAGTAACATTTTTGATATTTGAGCTATTATTAAGGATATTAATAACTGGGAATTCAATATTGTATTACCATCCTAAATCTTAGTAACATTTAATATTTGCATTATACTTAAATTTAAATTATTAAAATTCTTAGCCATTGTAAATGTGTGTTCTTTATAGAAACTGAAGGAGGGTATATAAAAATCTAATGATAACTCAGAGAAGGTAAATTCAATTAAGAGAGACCATTGAGCTCTAACAAAATAGAAGCACTTTTTATTTAATAGTTTGCACATAGATCTGGATCTCAGGAGTTATAAAATGCAATATGATGTCTAATTTTGACTTTTAGTGGTAGGTAATTTTCTCATTCTTTATATCAACTTGCAGATTGTTAATCTATCAGCTTTAAATTATTTTTATTTAATTTGAAAAAGGAATAGGCATTTTAAATGGTAAGTGGTCATAAATCATTTACAATAAGTTTTAAACCTAGTTTTGTAACTTACATTTTAATTTTCACTTATACATTCCTAAGTACTGAAACAACCTTATAATAAAGAGCTGAGAAATAGTCTAATTTATTCTTCCTGTAAATGTTCAATTCTGTGCTACATATATTTAAATTTATCCCAAGCAAGACACTAACTTTTGAAGACATTTTCTTCTCAAAACTTCCCTAAAAATGTGAAATAACACTGACAGCTAAATATTCAGATTCAAAGAGAGCCCTTACACAGTTATAGGCTAAGTTGGGAATGAATAGATTGAGAGATGAGATTTCAAATTATGCTTTAGATACTGAGATTCCTCAAAATGAGCTTTTCTATTCATTGAACACATTTCTTTGATTACTCATTTTTTATATTTCCATCAATTTCAAATATTTTGATTAAAAATTTTTTCAGCACAACTAGTAATGTTTCAGTATTTTTCAGCAAGTTACCCAAAGTAAGAATAAAGATCCTTGTGTTGTAATTAAAAAAAAAAAAAAAAAAAAAAAAAAAAAAAAAA